>CM077167.1:95463192-95703384 GCA_039583875.1 Platanthera guangdongensis
CGTGTCCGTTGCCTGGCGGTTATGCGTGACAACGCCCATGAACACGGGCGTGTCGAGGAAACCCGACACGGGCGTGTCAGGTCAGACACGGGCGTGTCTTGGCCGTGTGCATTTCTCAGTTCGACGATCGTGCCTGGATCGAGGCACACGTCCATGGACACGACCGTGTGCCAAGCCGTTGTGCGGCCCAGGTCTGGGGATTTTGTGCAGATCCGAGCCATTCATTTTCTTTAATTAGGATCCGATGGCCCAGATTTGACCCTGCTCTGTTAAGGCGGGAATAGAGAGTTATTCCTCATTTTCTCTCCAAAGTTCTCCCCTTCCAAAGTGAGAGAGGAGAGGAAGAAAGAAGGAGGTTTCCGGCCGCCGGCGGAGCATCGGAGTACCGTTTCGAAATCGGAGAGCGGATCTGTGGAGGGAAGGTCATTGCGAAGAGTTCTAACCGCGTAGTTTTTCATGGCGCCAAAACGGACTACAAGGGTAAAGATTCTCAACTCGAGCGCTTGAAGCTCTTTCTTTTGCATAGGGAATCCCGCTCCCGCGAGTATGCGGTGAGTGCGTGGTGTTCCTTGGGTTGACGGGAATAGTCCCCCTTGTGTTGCATGTTGAGCCCGGAATCGTAAGTACGGGCATAGGCATTGTGTGTGAAGCCTACCCGGACGTGTTTTGTCTGGATCGGTGATGTTGAATTTGAGGTGGTTTTGCCGGAGAAGACTCCGTGCTTTGGATTTTTCGGGTTTCCACGCGATAGATTGCAGCAGGGATCCTTGAAGGATAGCTTCAAGGCGCACCCGGAAAATCGAGCGGAAACGTGTTCTGCTAACTTGGCGGTCTGGGAACCGGCCTTGATCATAACTGGGTTATGAGATTGTTTTGGAAAATTTGGGATCCGAGAGAAGCTTGGCCCGCGCAAAGTTTCTTAAATTGGACATGCGGCGTGAGCAACGGGCAAGTGGAATTGGACCTAGGCTATGTGGTTCGGTGCGAGAGACCCGAAGACGGGGACTGGCCGTTGGCATAGTCGGAGCCTTAGACGGTGGTCAGAAAGGCTAAATGCTCACATGTTGTTGCCATCCTGGCGGTGGTGGCGAATGCACTGATGGGTCAGGGTTCACCATGAATGTGCCCTGAGTGCACTGGGTGTTTGGCCGTACGAGCCTACACCTGTGGCGAATTATAATTGCGCTATATATATATATATATTGTTGGGCTAATGTTATGCAGGGAAAGAGCACCGCCGTCCCGAGTAAGGGGCGGGGTCGTTATATTTTGGTCGGCTTTTAGCTGACCGTTGCTTTATTTGCCACCGTGCGGTGGTATGTGCTTGCAGGTGCTGCGGAGCCGAGCGCCAAATAGCGGGCTGGAGCCCATGTTGCTGTGCTGGCCCTAGAAGGCCGTAGAATAGTTTTATTTATATATTTCATGTGTGGCTGTCCTGCGAGCCGATGTATGTAAAACACTATTTATGAAGTGAACATTTGTAAGGCCATAAGGCCATGTACCTGTTTCTGTGTATTTGGGGTTTCATTCCTGTTGTTGTAGCTGTGGACATTCATTTTGATGGATTTATTTTTGGGTTCTTTCAACTTTAAAAATCTTCCGCTAGAATGCTCTGTGATTAGGACGAGTAGTCTTAATTGGTTGGTTTGATTATTCATTTAGTAACCCTTCCGACTGTCTATGGTATATGGCATCGGGTTCCAGCTGGACCTTCTGTTATATGCCATACGACGGATGGGGGTGTTACATTAGGTAACCACTATAAAATCTGTGTGTACTCTGTGTGTGATTAATTCTGTGATTGCTGTATGTTCTGTGCTGAATAGCTGTAGAGAATTGCAAATACAGGTCTTATTATTTAGTGTTTCTGCCTGTTATTTTTAAAAGATTAAGTTCACCTATTCACCCCCCCCCTCTAGGTGATTAGGTACTATTTATTTCAAATGGTATCAAAGCGAGGTTACTCAAAAGGGACATAACAGTCTGAGTAAGATCATGTAGGCAGAATCAGATTAATCAAGATTCAAGAAAATGGGTTCAACTTAGAATCACAAAGAGCTGGGGTCCATGAAGTTGTCAATCTGTAGGAAAGAGATTTTTGGCATATGGAAAGAGAGGGTTAGACTTTTTATGGAAGCCTCTGACCCAAGAATATACATTACAGTCAAAGAAGGGCCATATGTGCCAATGAAAGTATCTGTTCTGGATGTAAATCAGAGAACTCCCAAAGACTATTCAGAAATGACTAAAGATGATTATTCTGGCCACTATGGACAATAGGGCCCAAAATATTATTGTTAGTGCAATTGATGATGCCACATTTCAGAATTTAATTCACTGTAAAACTTCTAAAGAAATGTGGGACACTTTAATAGTTTACATGGAAGGGTCTGAAGAAGTAAGACAGGACAAGAAGTTCTTGTTAAATCAGGAGTATGAAAGCTTCAGACATGGAAAGTCTGATGGCATTACTGAATGCTACAAGAAATTCTATAGGATTGTTAATGAGTTGATGTCCTATGGAAGAGAATTCAGCAACTATGAGCTGAATGACAAGTTTTTAAGATCCCTGACTACGGACTGAGATACCAAGATTTGTGCCATTAGGGAAATGGCCAAATTAGCTGATATACCTCCTCCAACTTTGTTTGGAAAACTGTTATCTTATGAGATGCAGTTAATGGTTAGAAAGGAGGAAGAGAAGAATACAAGAGTGGAGCACAAGAAAAGAGCTGTGGCTTTCAAGACTGAAGCCACTAGGAAGTATAGAAGCAAGTCTCCATCTCCACCTCAAATAGTTGGTGAGGCTGAGACAGATAATTCAGAAAGCAAGATTTCAGATAGCAGTGAAAGTGATGAAAACTTTGCTGCTTTTACAAGACATTTTCAAAAGTTTCTGAAGAAGAGGAAGTGGAGGTCTAAGCGATCCACTTCACAGACAAAAGATGACTACTATCAGAACAGGAAGCCATCAAGGAATGACAGAAGAAAGTCCATGCCAAGTAAAACTACATTCTCAAAGATAGTATGCTATTGTTGCAATAAACAAGGACATGTAGTAGCTGACTGTCCAGAAAAGAGGAAAGAGTCAACTGACAAGAAGAAGACTCAGTTTAAGGGCAAAAAGAAAAGGTCCTTTGTTGCTAAGAAGGATAAGAGTCTAACTGATCAGTCATCTTCAGAAATAGATTCAGAAGCTGAAGCTTATATTGGATTGTTTGCTGAAGAGGAGGAAGATGAGTTCATGCAGTTAATGAATTCAATTTATGAGCATGAGGACAATCAGTGCAAAGTACTGATGACATTATCTGAAGGAGACAAAATCCAGGATCAGCCTGGACTAAGTAAGGTACAAAATTGTTCTTCAAGTTCAATTTTTAGTACTGAGTCAGAATCAGATACATCTGCATCAAGTGATGTGGGTGGGTCTGAATCTGAAGGAGATATTCATCAGTTAATTGATAAATATAGGGACTTATTGTATGCCTTGAAGAAAAGCAAGACCATAGCCAAAACTCAGGCAAAGGAGATTGCTAGTCTTAAATTGGCTTCTGCTGATTCAGACAAGTTGCTTGATCAGAAACTAAATGAAATAGCCAGGCTGAAGAACATTACTGTTATTCAGATGGGTACTATTACATTTAAGAATGATCATATTAGAAATCTGGAGGCTAGACTTCAGAAGGAGAGAGATATTGTAGCAAGTTTTTCTAAACCAAAATCAGTTTTACCTTTGATAGATGAGTTTGTACCTCATAAGGGTAAAACTGGATTGGGGTTTATAAAACCTGCCTGGACAGCTAGGTCCAAATCTATGGGCAAAGCCCCAGTACTCAACAAGAAGCCTGCTGTAGATAAAACAACCAGGGTTGTACCTAAACAAAGGTACAACAGATTTGAGTGCTGGTGTTGTGGCAAGGTAGGCCACTTTTCCATAGATTGTTGGCACAATTCAAGTGTCAAGGAGAGTAGCAAACTACCTGTTAGAAGAACTACAGGTAGTTTTGTTAAAAGTCAAACTAACCTGCACCAAGGACACACGAATTATTTGGGTTCTAAGGTTAAGTAATCTGTTTTGCAGGTGAGTCCAAGTGGTCATGCGCCTATATGGTACTTGGACAGTGGATGTTCCAGGCACATGACTAGAACAAGGGGGTTGCTGAAGGATTATACATCTATCAAAGATTGGCCTAAAGTTACCTTTGGTGGTTCAGAAAAAGGGATCATCAAAGGCTTTGGTAACATTTCTAGTAACCTGATTACAATTACTCAAGTGGCTTATGTAAAGGGTTTCAAACATAACCTCATTAGCATAAGTCAGCTGAGTGATTTAGGATATGACATCTCATTTGTCAAAGATGGTTGTCATATCAGTAGGTCAAGTGATCAAAAGATCATTCTGACAGGATATAGGAAGAGAAATGTCTATTGTCTAGACATTATGTGTGAGAACATTGTTTCTCCTATTTGTCTTGTAGCTGATGAGAAAGTCTCACATTGTGTTAAGTTGCACAAGAGGCTGGCTCATGTTAACTATAAGACAATTAGTCAACTCTTTAGCAAAGAGTTAGTGAGGAATGGTCCTCAGGTTAAGTGTATAAAGGATGAGATATGCTCAGCTTGTCAAAAAGGCAAGCAGACCAAATCCACCTTTCATAGCCTTGAGAACAAAGATGATGTGATGTGTCTATACCTCTTGCAAATGGATCTTTTTGGTCCTATGCCAGTTCACAGCCTAGGTAGGATGGTCTACACATTTATGGTAGTTGATGACTACTCAAGGTATTCCTGGGTGTTCTTCCTAAGGCAAAAATCTGAGACTCCAAATATCTTGTATAGTTTTATTAAACAAATTCAGAATGAATTGGACAGTACAGTGGTCAAAATCAGAAGTGACCATGGTACTGAATTTCAGTCTGACAGTATGACAAAACTGTGTGAAGAATTTGGAATTTTTCAGGAATTTTCCTCACCAAGAACACCTCAGCAAAATGGTATTGCTGAAAGAAAAGATAGAACTTTGATAGAGGCTGATAGAACCCTATTGGGTGACACATCTCTCCCAGAATATTTTTGGGCTGAGGTAGTTAGCACTGCTTGTCATGTGATCAACAGGGCTACTATCACCAAGAGCCACAAGAAGACCCCCTATGAGATTGTGAAGGGCAGAAAACCAAATCTATCCTATTTTAGGATCTTTGGTTGCAAGTGCTATATCCTTAACAATGGTAAGTCTTATCTAACTAAGTTTGCTGCCAAATCCAAAGAGGGGATCTTTGTTGGGTACAGCAATAATAGTAAGGCTTATAGGGTCTACAACTTGATTACTGAAGTTGTAGAAGAGTCAGTACATGTAGTTTTTGATGAAGCAAGACTCATTAATAATGAATTGCCTAGAAGTGTTTGCAGCTCCACAGGTGTAACTGAGAAGATGGACAAGCTTACTATTGCAGAAGGTTCTACTGCAAGTCAGCAAGTGGAAGATAGTGGCTGCTGTACAGGGGGAGTACAAGATACACCTGATGCTGAAGAAGACCAAGAAGTGCAGCTAAATGAAGAGAATGAAGGTGTACAACCTGAAGACAGGCTACCTCCAGCAAATAAGCATCTAAAGGATCATCCAGCCAATCAAATTATTGGAGATCTCAGACAAGGGGTACAAACAAGGAGCAGAAATCTAAGTTCAGTTCTCTACTCCAGCTTTCTATCCCAAGTAGAGCCAAAGAAATTTGAAGAAGTAATCCTAGACCCTCATTGGATTGAGGAAATGCAAGAGGAGCTGAACCAGTTCAAAAGATGCAAAGTCTGGGAGCTAGTTCCTAAACCAAAGGACCACAACATTATTGGAACTAAGTGGATCTTTAGGAACAAGTTGGATGAGAATGGAATTATTATAAAGAATAAAGCCAGACTTGTTACAAAAGGATATAGGCAGGAAGAAGGTATTGATTTTGATCAAACCTTTGCTCCAGTAGCAAGACTGGAGGCAATAAGGATGTTCCTTGCCTATGCAACATTTCAAGGGTTCACGGTATATCAAATGGATGTTAAGTCAGCTTTTCTGAATGGAAATCTGAAGGAAGAAGTCTATGTAGAGCAACCATCAGGTTTTGTAGATTATCTTAAACCTGATTATGTATATAGACTTAGGAAGGCTTTGTATGGGTTAAAACAAGCCCCTAGGGCTTGGTATGAAACCCTGTCTACTTTCGTCATTGAGAATAAATTCTCAAGGGGGAAAATAGACAAGACTCTATTCCTTAGGGAATCCAGAGGCAAGATCATCTTAGTCCAAATATATGTAGATGACATAATATTTGGGTCTACAGAAAGTAGTCTTTGCAGGAAGTTTGCAAAATTAATGCAAGGATAATTTGAAATGAGCAGTATGGGGGAACTTAAGTTCTTCTTGGGTCTCCAAGTTAGACAGACTGAAGGTGGATTATCCATATGCCAGTCTAAGTTCACCCTAGAATTGATAAGGAAGTATGGTATGGAATCATCCACTACCATGAAAACTCCTATGGGGTAAAACATGTCTCTAAGCAAAGATGATGCAAGGAAACCTGTAGGTGAGACTTTGTATAGAGGGATAGTTGGCTCCCTACTGTATTTGACTGTTAGTAGACCAGATATCATGTATGCTACATGTGTCTGTGCTAGGTACAAAGCTTGACCTAAAGAATCTCATTTGACAGCAGTCAAAAGAATTTTGAGATATCTAAAGGGCACACCTTATCTAGGCCTTTGGTACCCAAACAATGGAGATTTTGAACTAACAGGTTATTCAGATGCAGATTTTGCAGGCTACAAGGAAGACAGCAAGAGTACCACAGGAACCTATCAATTTCTAGGTGGAAGGCTGGTGTCATGGAGTAGCAAGAAGCAAACCAGTGTGGCTATCTCCACAGCAGAGTCAGAGTATGTCGCTGCAGGAAGTTGATGTGCTCAACTTCTATGGATTCAACATCACCTAGAAGATTATGGTATTCAAGTAAGTAGAACACCTTTATTTTGTGATTCTACTGGTGCCATTTCTATTACAAATAATCCTGTCTCCCATAGTATGACTAAGCACATAGAAATAAAATACCATTTTCTAAGAGAACATGTAGAAAAAGGAGACATTTCCTTAGAGTATATTAATACAGATAATCAGTTAGCTGATATGTATACTAAGCCCTTAGATGAAACCAAATTCAATAAGTTTAAAATTGAATTAGGAATGATAAACATGGAATAGTTTAAAATTGGCTAAGTAAAATGGTGTCGACACACAGAGTAGTCTGTGTCGACACATAGAAGTGGTGTCGACATTTCAGAGAAATGGTGTCGACACATCTAGGAAGTCTGTGTCGACACTTCAGAGAATTAGTGTCGACACATGCAGTGTAGGTGTCGACACATCCAAGGTGGTGTCGATACTTAGGATTTACACAGAATTAGTCTAGTAGAGTCTTGACTAAGTGTCGAGCTGAGATATATTAGTGTCGACACATATATTCTGTCGACTATATTTGTGTAGACACATAGTTGTCGAGACATTAGAAGTAAGTGTCGACACTTATCAACACTGTCGACACATTTCAAGTATGTTAACGCGCCTTTTCACCTTAAATTCTAGAAAGGTATAAATAGGTTTTCCCCATTGTTTGTCGACACGCTCACCAAAGTTTCGATACCAAACTTGTGTGTAGACATCTCTCTTCTCTCAATTCAAAATTTCTTCAAACCCTAATGACGCCTAAGTTAGAAGAGAACATTAATGAAGGATATGAGCTCGTGCGACACGCCTTTGATGATACGGAACCCGAAATCCAAGGTGTAGTAACCCTAATTGCCGAGACTGGATTAGAGTACCTTGTATCAGAACCAATCAAGATCTGGAAGAAGGAAGTTCTCGAATTCTTAAGTGCAACTACTCTTAATGAATCAGGACTCAAGATTAAGTCCAGGGTCCATGGGACAAAAGTCAAGATCACACAGAAAAGTCTAATAAAGGTACTTCAACTACCAAAAACAAAAGAGGAAGAAGATGTATCTGCTTCTAAGACTAGAGAGGCATTGAAATGGTGTGGATTTGATTCAAACCTGAAGATTGGATCAGTGTTCAACAGGAAAGGAATGAACATACATGGCAAGTTTTTATCTGAGATAGTTGGCAAGGTAATACTAAGCAAGCCTGGTGGACATGACAGAATTTCAGCTCACATGTTCAGTTTGATGACAAGAATAATCTTCAAACTTAATACTGATTGGTCTGCAGTCATGTTTGATAAGATAAAAGAGAGCCTGAAGAAACCCAATCTGGGTAGAATTCTGAGTTTATACTTAGCTGGCAGTATACCTGAAGTGATGAACCAAGCTGCAGGTTCAAAGATAAACCACATGAGGAGAATGGATGTGAGAATTTTATCAAGATGGGATAGAGTATTGACAAATGAACAACCAACTCCAGAAAAGGAAACACCTCAGAAGAAGAAGAAGAAGAAGAAGACAGCCATTGTGGCACAAGAATCCTCAAGTAGCTTAGAGGAGCAAGTGGTGTTTAGTTCAAATGATGGAGAGGGAAGAAATGCTGGACAGTCACCAGCAAGGCAAGAAGATGCTTAGAGGCAGGGGGAGCTACCCTCAGCTAGACCAATTCACCTAGATCCACTCCAGGGGGAGCCTCTACATGTGGATGAGCCAACTCCATTAGAGAGTGAAAGGGCTACCCAAACAATACTTAAGGTAATCAATGAAGTTAATCAATTAGATTTCCCTATTGAGGATGAAGTTTTGACTGACTCATTACCTGATGTTAATCAGCAAACACAGATACATAGTCAACCCCAGGATGTTGTCATGGAGGACACATCAGTTGCTGATAGAGAGGTATTAGATGCTTCTGAGCACAAAGATTCACCAATCCAACCTCAACATGAGTTTACTCTAGAGGAGCTATTCCCTGATCTAATACAGACTGACTTATAGGGAGAAAAAGTAGCTGTTGAGGGGGAGAAGATCAATATTGAGGGGGAGCATGTAGAGGAGACTGCTAGACAAGAGACTGTGGAGCCAAAAGATGCTGAGTAAATACAAAGGACTGAGAAGGAGTTACCTTCTAGCCCTAAGGATAGAGTAGATATTGCTAGCACTTCTGCTTCAGAGGATGAAGAGGCTGCTAGAGCCAAGAAAAGGAAGTTCCAAGTCTTCAAGAGAAGAAGCCAGAACTACAAGAAGGCACTGCAGACAATTGCTCCACAACCTGCCCCAACTACTTATTATAGTTCTCTGATGGTGGCATTGCAAATCAAGATGGATGAACAAAGAAAAGCTTTAGAAAAGTATATGGATGAAGGGCATAAATCCCTGCAATTTGATCTGGCACAAGACATCAAGTCTATCAGATTTGAAGTAAATCTAAACAAGAAGGAAATGACTGATTGTTTCCATAAAGGAGGCAATGCAGTGGTCTATCTGGCTACACATCAAGAGAATCTCAAGAAACAGATTGATGATCTGGCAGTCAAACAAGGCTATGTCCTGGAGAATCAGCTTAGAATGAATGATAATCTAACTGCTTCTCATAATGCCATTGTCACTGAAATGAAGAATATATCTACTGCACAGACTGCTGTCATTGCAACTATCAAAGAAGAATTTGATAAGAAATTACAGGAGAGTCTCACTGCTTTGAAAACTGCCATTGAAGATTCTCAGAAGGCAATTAATAAAAAACTCCAAAGGTTAAAACCTTTTTATAAAGATGGAGTAAACTATTTGAATGCTCATATCAGATTCCAGAAGGATGATCTTAGAGATCATATAGAAAGAGAAGTCATAAAGGGGGAGAGGGTTTTAGTCAAGGCAGGCTCTGATCATGCCAAATGGATTTCAAACTCCATCAGACCTACCCTTGGATATCCACCTTTATGTGACGATGATAATGTTGCAGAGTCTGGCATCAATCCTACTTATTTTGGTGGAGAACAAGCTGAAGTAGCTCAAGTGATATATCCTCCTGCAGATTTTGACATGATACATCAGGAGGTACAATCTATGTATAGTCCTCCTGAGGGTAATCTGAATGTTATTTTTGAGAAAGCTCTACAACCTGTGCCAGAGGCAGTACTCAAAGAGCAAGAGGCATTATTAAAAAATAAGAGGCTCAATTATCTAAGAAAAGGTTCCGAGAGCAGGATGAATTAAGGCCAGATTTTGAATAATGGAGCCCCACATCCAGGAATATCATATTGACTGCTTGGAAGGCTGCTAAGGACAATATCCTGGATAGAGGCAAATTGTATTCTGAACAGGAGTGGAGAAAACATGAGAATAGGCAAGAGGCCATAGTACAATACAGAAGGAAGGCTAAACTGAGAAAGCTACCTCCTAATGCACAGGAGCCTAGTAAGTATTTCCCTAAGCCTTATCACTATTTTGAAATGCAGAAGATAAAGGCTGAAGAGCAGAAAAAGCCAGATCTTAAAGGGAAGAAGCCTGCTAATGACATTGAAGCTCCTGTTCAAGCAAAGATTCAATCTGGAAAGGGGATTGTTATCAAGGAGCCAGTGCAGCCATAGGATAGAAATTTTCTCAAGTTTATAATTTATAATCTTCTGCATTAAACTCTATGTAAACTTTTGATTAATGAAAATGCTGGAAGTTGTTTAAATAATGTTTCATGATTCAAACTATTACATTGTTATTATGAGATAATTGATTATACATGTTCTGTTTATACATGTTTAGTACTTACCCTGTCATATTATACTGTTATACATCATACTGAGTATTTGTTATGAATGGTGTATATCATTAACTAAGGGTTATGACTTCTCCAAATAGGGGAGATTGTTGGGTATATTGGAATATATGTACCTGATTTGAAGAAGCCTCACACTACTCAATGATATACATCAAGGTGTATTTGATGTTTTTGAGTTTATGTGTGCAGGTTAAGTAATTGCAGGAAAAGCATAAAAGATTCTAAGTCCATATGTCGACACCTAGAAGAAAAGTGTCGACACTTATGAAGGCTTGTGTCGACACCTAGAGAAGCTGTGTCGACACTTGGAGTAATTGTGTCGACACCAGGAAGGAAGAGTCGACACCAGAAGAAAAGTGTCGACACATACAGGCAGTGTCGACACATAGTGAAGAATTGTCTAAAGAACAGTGTCGACACTTAGAGGCAGTGTCGACACCCAGAGAAACTTTGTCGACAGCAAAAGTGTCGACACTAGGAGGCTGTGTCGACACTCAGCAAACTTCAACAAAGTTCAAGTACATGTGTCGACACTAGGAGGCTGTGTCGGCACTCAGCAAAGTTTCAACACAAAGAAGATGTGTCGACACTAGGAGGCTGTGTCGGCACTCAGCAAAGTTTCAACACAAAGAAGATGTGTCGACACAAAGGAGATGTGTCGACACTCAGCAAAGTTTCAACACAAAGAAGATGTGTCGACACTAAGAAGATGTGTCGACACTCAGCAAGAGTTTCAACACAGAAGGCATGTGTTGACACAAAGGAGATGTGTCGACACTCAGCAAAGTTTCAAAACAGAAGGCATGTGTCGACACAAAGAAGATGTGTCGACCCTTAGCAAGTTTCAACACAAGAAGATGTGTCGACACAAAGGAGTTGTGTCGACACTTAGTAGAATTCAACTAAGTATTAAAGAAGAAGGCTTGTGTCGACACACAGAATCAGTGTCGACACATTCAGAAGAAGCAGTGTCGAGAAGCTGTTACAACAACACAAGGAGTTGTGTCGACACCAACAAGGCTAATGTTGACACTTAGTATAATTGTGTCGACACTTAGTCTATTTGTGTCAACATATAAAGACTATCTGTCTCGACACTTTCAGACAGTGACAGAGATTTCAAGAAGTGACTGGATGACTTGACAGCTGTCATTTCAACCGGTCAACTGCAACTGTCAGAGCCGTCAGAAAGTTGTTAGAAACCGGATCAGCCGGTCACCATGGAGGAAGCTTATTTATAGACCTTTCTCCTTCAATAGAAATGATTGAAGCAATCAGTTGAAAAACAACACAAAAAAAGAAGAACTTCAAGAGAAGATCTAAGAAGTTGGAGAGAGAGAGCTCCTTCTAAGAAGACCAGCTGTTGAACCAGGCTGATAAGTAAGTTTCAGATTGAGATCTGATTCACAAGACAACAGTTTATTGAAGATCAACTGCATAGAGATACAACCCTACTGTGTTCTAATTCAAGAAGCTTTGAAGAAAGCCAAGGGAGGTTGATCTCTGCCAAGTTCTTTCAAGAACTCATCAAGAAACCAGTCAACTCATCTCTCTCTTTCAGAGTTGTGGTTATATATTTTGTAAACTTTATTTTCTGTAGGATCCTAAGGGATTTGAGCTGTAAGCCTATTTTATAAAGGCTGAGTGTAGGAGACAGTATGTTCTGAGTGTAGGTCTTTTTGAAGACTGAGGTAGGGCCTAGTGCCTGAGTTGTAGGAGACTTTGTTCTCTGAGTGTAAGTCTTGGTGAAGACTGAGTGGTAGGTCTTTTGTGCCTGAGTTGTAGGAGTGGGATCACTCTGAGTTGTAGGAACCTGTTTGGGGTTCTGAGTTGTAAGATCTGAGGATCTGAGAAGAAGTGGAGAAGTTAGGCCGAATTTAGTACACTACTAGATAGGCGAAGGGGGAAAGTGGATGTACCCAGAACTTGGGGAACCACTATAAAATCTGTGTGTACTCTGTGTGTGATTAATTCTGTGATTGCTGTATGTTCTGTGCTAAATAGCTGTAGAGAATTGCAAATACAGGTCTTATTATTCAGTTTTTCTGCCTGTTATTTTAAAAAGATTAAGTTCACCTATTCACCCCCCCTCTAGGTGATTAGGTACTATTTCTTTCATGAGGCATCTCCCCCTACCTAGATTCAGTGGCAACTGGATCAAGGAACCCAGAAGAAGGGATTGCCTGAGAAGGAAGAAGAGAGGAGAGCCTGGCATACAGTTCTTGGACTGTTTTTAGAAGAGGAGCCAAGGAGGTCTCCATCAAGAGTGATAGCCTGGGAGCTATCAGCTCATAGAGCCTGTCTGCTAGAGCTGGAAGATCTACATGCTCAAGAGGGACTTGATTAGAGGTAGGAATTGAAGGTGGAGCAACAGGAGATGTTGGTGGAGAACTTGTGGATGGTGGAAATGAAGGTTGAGAGATGAGAATTGTGGAAATGGAAGATAGTGGAATGGAAATAGATGGTGTGAAAGATGGTTGTGTAATGATATCTTGAAGTAGTTGTTGGTAAGAGGTGGATGAAGATGGTGGCTCAGCAGGGGATGAGGGAGAATCATCTATAAAGGAATCATCTATAAGATTGAAAGAGGGAATATGAGAGGATGAGTCAATATCCAGGTGGGGGTATTGATGTAGGGGATGGAAGATTTCTTCAGTGAGAGGAGTTGGAGAAGGAATGGAAGTTGGAGATGGGGTGGAGATTATGATGGTGGATATGACTGATGTAGATGAAACAAGAGGTGGAGGAGGAGGAGAAGAGGAAGCAAGCAAGTCTTCTGCAGGGGTAGAAACTTGAGGGGAAGTGACTGGAGAAGTCCTTGTGCCTGAAGTAGAGCTGCCAGAAGGCCTGCTGGGCTTCACAATTTGCCTGTCCCATTTGCCAAATAGGGCACAAGAGAGCCTCTTGGAGGCATTGATGTTCATCCCATTTGAAACTAGCAGTGCAGGGCATCTGTTTTGAAGAAACAGCCCTAATATCCTTCCAAAATTAACAAAATTTTTATTGATTTTCTTCTTAATCAAATCAAAGAAGACTTCTCCTCAGTTCAATTGTTTCTTATCCACAAAAGCACCCATCAAGAAGAGCTGATACCTGGATATGGTATCATGGGCTGAGTGTTTGGCCAACAATACCTTCCCAACAACATCAGCTAGGAATCTGTACTCCACAGATAGATTTTTCTTCAGCAACTTGCTAGGGTTTGCATTTTAATATCCTATTCTTTCAAGCAAATCAGAAAACTCCTCTCCAGAAATCTCAGCAGAATCCTCTCCAGAATTTAATTGGAAGACCTCTGTTAAGACAACAGGTGTGAGAGATACCTGGGTTCCTGAGATTGTTCTGATCACTGTATTCTGATCCAGGTTATGGGCAGTATACACCCATTCTTTGATGTCATCTGCATCTAGTTTGATCCTGGTGGTCATGATGGTAACTAGCTTTTGTTCCTTAAAAAGTTTTAGAATATCTTTGAAAATTTGATCGTTGTTACTGAAGGAGTCCATGTCGATGTCAAAACCTGCATCATATTTCATTGCGGCCAGGATTGCAACTGAGACGGCCATTGATTCCTGGGGGTTTTCTGACATAGACTTCTTCTTTGATATCCCCATTGAGAAAAGCACTCTTTACATCCATCTGGTATACTTTGAAACCTTTGTGTGCTGCATATGCTAAGAAGATTCTTATGGCCTCTAACCTTGCAACTGGTGCAAAGGTCTGGTCATAATCTATTCCTTCTTCTTGAGAATACCCTTGAGCAACTAGCCTTGCCTTATTCCTTATAATGACTCCTTGATCATCTAATTTGTTTCTGAACACCCACTTTGTTCCAACAATGGAGTGATCCTTTGGCCTTGGTACTAGTTCCCAAACTTTGTTCCTTTCAAATTGATGCAACTCTTCTTGCATTGCAATGATCCAGTGTAGATCTTGCTCTGCATCTTGAATGGATTGAGGTTCAATTTGAGAAAGGAAGCAAGTGTGCATCAGATTTTGGTTGACCTGATTTCTGGTTTGCACACCAGCTGAGATGTCTCCAATCACTTGGGAAATTGGATGGTCTCTTGATGTTACTAAATCAACAGGAGGTGTTGATTGTTCACCAACCTATGTTGTTGTTTCCTCTGGTGGTACAATAACTGTCTCTTCAAGAAGCTTCTCTTCAAGATGTTGAATGTCTTCTTCATCTTCACTGCTTTCATCTTTTTGAATGATTTGTAACCTGTCCAAGTCTTCTGCAAGAGAGTGTACCTGTAAAGGTTCTATGGTAGAAGTATTCTTCTCCTTGAAAGACATGTTAGTTTCATCAAAAGATATATGAACAGATTCTTCAATTTTGAGAGTTGATTTATTATATACCTATAAGCCTTACTGATCATGGAGTATCCCAGAAACACTCCTTCATCAGCTTTAGCTTGAAATTTTGCTAAATATTTCTTATCATTATTGTGAATGTAACAGATACAACCAAAAATTCTAAAATAATCTACTTTAGGTTTCTTCCCTTTGAGTAATTCATAGGGAGTCTTGCCCTTCAGTTTATGTATTAAACTTCTGTTCAACACATTGTTGGAGGTGTTCACTGCCTCTGCCCAAAAGGATAGAGGAAGGTGAGCATCTGACAACAATGTAGTGGCAGATTCAATAAGGGTTTTATTTTTTCCTTTCAGCTACCCCATTTTGTTGAGGAGTTCTAGGAGCTGAGAAAGTGTGCCTGATCCCTTCACTCTGACAGAACTCTTGCATAAGAAGAGAATCAAACTCTTGTTAAATTTTCTCAACGTGGTCAGCAAGATAGCCCAAACACCAAATTAATATCTTCGGAACTACCCAGTTCGCACGCTGAACCTGCGGAAAACCCAAGGACTAGAGGTTGCACCCAACAAAACAATGGAAGCACAAGAAGGTCTTATTATGCATTCACTTCTTTACAATTCGAGGCATACATAGCGAGACATGATTTCGCTAGTACTACAGCTGTAAACAGAAAGAACCAAAAAACAAGCCGGGCGGACAGCACTCCAGTCCGCCGAGACCGCGAGGTCGCCGAGACCGCCGAGACCGCTGAGCTCGCCCAAGCTATGCTGCAATCCGCCGAATACCACGGAGTCCGCCGAAGCCGCGAGGCCGCGCGGACAGACCGTTATTCTCCTCCTGCTGAACCCGAACTGAGGAACTCCCCTACCCGCCTAAAACCGGCGGACAGGTTATTGAAGCTGTCAAAGTTGAAACAGAACTGACAAGCCGCAGAGCGACCTCCTGCTGAGTCCGCAGAGACCGCACACTTCCAAGCACTTGACCGAAGTCACAGCCAAACTCCTGGCTCCTTGAAGTTATCCGCGCGACCTGCACACAGCAAACCGTCAGCCTGAAACAATCCGCGCGGACTGGCAAACACAGACCGCAGCACTTCGCACACCCCAACTTACTGTTCACTCAAGTTACTTAGGTTACTGTAGATGTGCCAGGGGGGTCCTATTTATAGGCAAGGTGAGGAGTGTGGTCACCGCCCAAGAGATAGCGACACCACCCTCAGTCCGCGCGAATACAACCACCGTCCGCCGAGTCCGCATGGACTTAGCCGGACACCAAGGGAAACCGCCAGGAGCAAGGCAACCATTGACGAACCCTCTCCAGTCCGCCCAAGCTAAGCGGACAAGGCACCAGCCCGCAAAGCTCCAACCACTGCAGGACAGCAACCCCCTTCAATGGCTGTCCGCACCAACCCGAGGCAGTCCGCAAGACCCACACCTCAATCCGCCACAAGTCCACGACCAAAGGCAAACAGCAAGTCCGCCCGGTCACAGCGGACTTGGCGGATACGACGGACACCATGAACTTGGCACAATGTGTGACCAAGTCCAAAACCATCAAGGGCCAGTGCGAGCATGGCGGACACAAAGTCCCGTCCGCCAAACACCCTAGCACAGACCGCAACCAGTCCGCGAGCTCCTCGCACTTGTCCAACACAGCAGCTTCCTCCCGGACTCCAAACACCAGTCCGCCAACCGGTCTCCACAGCAAGACCTGCTGTAACACCTGAGCTCGACAAGGCCTCAGCCAAGCTCAAGGCCCAGTCCGCAACAGCCCAAACCGCGGACACATCAGTCCGTAAGGCTTCCCGCGAACTCGAGCCAACCCGCCTACAGCGCAAGCTTGCACCCGCGGCCTCTGAGCAATGCACCAGTCCGCAAGCCTCTCTATCCGCAGACACCAGGCCGCACCAAGCCGCGGACTCCATGCAACAACCCGCTCAGAACACAGCTGGCTTCCACAAGACTTTTCACCAGGCCGCAAACCTCAGTCCGCCCAGTCCGCCCAGTCCGCCCAGTCCGCCAAAGCTGTCCGCCACAGGCCGCGCGGACTGTCCCGTCACCCACTTCCACTTCACAAATTTCAACACTCCCCCTTGAAGTGAGAAGTGGTGACCAAGCCCAGCAAGCTGCGCAAGCGTTCAAAGGGCCCCTTCGACAGCGGCTTCGTGAAGATGTCAGCAAGATTATCTTCACTCCGAACATGCCCGACCAGCAGAGATCCTTCCAACACCTTCTCCATAATGAAATGGTGATCAATCTCTATATGCTTGGTCCTGGCGTGACACACTAGATTATTTACCAGTTTGAGAGCACTCTCATTGTCACCCCGGAGTAAAGTAGGCCCTTGCACTTCTTCATGAACATCCTCTATGAGTCTCCTCAACCAAACGGCTTCCCGAGCAGCCAAGGCCGAAGCCTTATACTCCGCCTCCATGGTTGAAACCGACACCGAGTCCTGCTTCTTGCTACACCACGAGATGCTAGCTGAACCGCAAGTGAACACATAACCTGAAGTAGACCTTCGATCATCCGAATCACCGCCATAGTCAGCATCCGTATACCCGAGCAACGCAAACTCTGCATCCCTTCCATAGAGGAGTCCCATCTCAGAAGTCACCTTGACATTCTTCAGAATCCCCTTTGCCGCCAACAGATGAGATTTCCTTGGTTCAGCCATATATCGACTTACTCGGCCAACAGCATAAGCTATATCTGGACTTGTAATCGTCAGATAGATCAGGCTCCCAACAAGAGCCCTGAACACCAAGGGATCAATAAGATCCCTTCCCTCATCTCGTCGAAGCTTTAGCCCAGGTTCCAGTGGAGTAGAGCACTTCTTCCCTTCGCCCATGCCAAACCGTTTCACAATACGATCAGCATACCCTTTCTGGCTAATGAGAATCCCGCACTCCTTCCTCTCCACTTCAAGACCAAGAAAGTGATGCAACTCTCCTAGGTCTTTCATCTCGAAGCGTATAGCAAGCTCTGCCCTGAGCCTTGCTACTTCCTCCTCCGAGTTCCCTGTGATGATCATGTCATCCACATACAGCAGGACCAAGACTCTTAGCTCTCCCTTCTTCTTGATGAACAAGCTTGAATCCGAGTTGGAAGCCAGGTATCCACAGAATTGCAAATACTCTGCAATCTTCCCATACCACGCTCGAGGAGCTTGTTTCAACCCATAGAGAGCCTTCCTGAGTTTGCAGACATAGTCCGGATGCTTCTCAGAGACGAAACCAAGCGGCTGATCCATGAAGATGTCCTTGTCAATCTCTCCGTAAAGAAAGGCATTCTTCACATCGAGTTGCCACAACCTCCATCCCTTGCTAGCAGCCAAGGCGATCACCACTCTTACAGAAGTCATATTCGCAACTGGACTGAATGTCTCCTCAAAGTCTTCTCCATACTGCTGTGAGAATCCTCTAGCGACCAGGCGAGCATTGAATCGATCAATGCTCCCATCAGCCTTCTTCTTCAACTTATACATCCACTTGCAAGTAACAGGAGTAATGCCATCAACCTTGGGCACTAGATCCCAGGTTTCATTCTTCTTCAGAGCATCAATCTCTTCCTTCATGACACCTTCCCACTCCTTCACTCCAGTGGCCTTGTTGAATTTTGCAGGCTCTCGCTCATCCAGAGGACCTGCAAAGAAGCAGGAGACAAAGCTTACTGCATTCCCATCACAGTACCGAGCCGGTGGCTTAACCACCCTCTTCAATCTCCGAAGACATGGCTCCTTGCTCACGGCTTCCGTTGCTTCTTCAGGCTCCACTCCTACCTGGGGCAAGCATTGAGCAGTGCTCCCCCTGCTTCCTGAGCCAGAAGGCTCAGCCTCGGAGTTCGAAGCAACAGGAGCTGCTGGTGAAACAGCAAACTCCTCTTCCAAGCCTTCAGCAGCCTCCACCGGTGCTTCCTCAACCTTGCTACTTCCGGTAAGCTCCATCGAGCCACCTCCATATGACGTCAGCTCGTCAAAGACAACGTCTCTTGACACCATGAACTTCTTCGTCACAGGGTCCATGCATTTCCATCCCTTTTTCCGCTCATCATAGCCAACAAAGACAAGTTTCCTTGCCTTCGCATCCAGCTTTGTCCGTGAAGCATCCGGGACATGCACGTAGCAAGTTGAACCGAACACCCGAAGGTGTCCAACACTCGGCTTCTCCTTCAGCAACAGCTCAACAGGAGTCTTCATGTTGATAGGGCTGAGTGGCATCCGGTTGATAACATAGGCAGCACAAGACATTCCCTCCGCCCCAAAGGACCTTGGGATATCTTTCGCATGAAGCCAGCATTTGCAGGTCTCCGTCAAATGACGGATCTTCCGCTCCGCTACCCCATTTTGTTGTGGAGTGTGAGCACAAGTAAGCTCCCGTTGGATCCCGTGCTTCCTGCAGAAGTTAGAAAATTCGGAAGAGACAAACTCCCCCCCGTTATCAGTTCTAAACTTCTTAATCCGCAAGCCAAGCCAGCCTTCTACCAACTCCTTGAACTCCACGAACAAACGGAAGGCTTTCGACTTCTCCTTTAAGAAGTACACCCAAGTATACCTTGAGTAGTCATCAACCAAGACAAGCATGTATTTGCTTCCACCAAGGCTGGCAGTAACCGTCGGTCCCATCAGGTCGCCATGAATACACTCCAATGGTTTCTTGCTCCTTGTTTGTGATTTATCAAACGGAAGGCGATGTGCCTTACCGTATTGACAGCCCGCACAAACATGCCCATCACCAAAGGAGGACAACTTCGGCAACCCCCTCACCAGACTTCTACTCGCCATTGCCTTTAGCTTGTCCATGCCAACATGCCCCAGCCTCTCATGCCAGATAGCCGCACTATCATTGGCCCTCATCTTATCAACATAGGCACTGGTGGAAAGAACAAACAAGTTCTTCACCCTCCTCCCAACATGAGAAACATCAGCCTTTACCGCTGATACGTTGCGAAGGAACCTCACGTCTGTTGGCCCAAACAGAACGTGATACCCAGCGTCCACCGCGTTGGTCACCGAGAAGAGGTTCTTCTTCATGCCCGACACGTAATACACACTCCTTAACGTGAGTGGCCCCTGATCACTACCCAAAGACACGACCCCCTCCTTCTCTACTGCATAAACAGTATTATCAGCAGTGATAATAGCTTCATTACCTGAGTAAGCCTGCATGGAGGTGAACTTCGATTTGTCTCCGGTGAGGTGATGACCACACCCGGAGTCGACGATCCACTCGCTGTTGAAGTCCTCAGCAGATAAGGCCCGGACAAAAGTGCCCGTCATGAAAGCTCCTCCCCATTCTGCTTCTTCACTTCGCGAGCAAGCTTCCTCCTTTCCCGCAGCATGCCCAGGCTGCAGTTTGACCTTGCAGACCCGCTTGAAGTGCCCTCGCTGATGACACTGGTAGCACTTCAAGTTCTTCTTCCAGTCCTTAGGAGCATTGCTCCTCTCCGGCGGATACGAAGTTGAAGTCTCCTTCTCAACAGCGGCCTGCACCTTCTTCTTCTTCTTCCATTCCCATCCCTTCTTCTTGCCTGAGAAGAGAGCCTCGCTACATTCCTGATTCAGATTCACTCCAGCCATCTGCCTTGCTAAGCTCTCCTGCGAGGCAAGCAGATTCTCCAGCTCCAGCAACGACGGCTGAGTAGCCCACCCTTGAATAGATGTAACAAAGGCCACATACTCCTTCCGCAAGCCGCGGATAATGTGCCTTTTCATCTTTGCTTCAGAGATAGGCTCATCAGGATCCAGTGCCGACAGCTCAGCACACAAGCTCTTCATCTTTAAGAAGTATTTGGAGATGGAAAGGTCTCCCTGAGTTGCCCTGGCCAACTCATTCTCCAGGAACTGAAGCCGCGCCACATTCTTCCTATTGAACAACTCATCAATGGTTGTCCAAATATCAGCAGCCGACTCACATCCAATGATGTGATCAAACAGTTCCGGAGAGACAGCTCTCTTCAGAATGAACTCAGCCTTAGCATTAGTTCTTCTCCAGAGCCTCACCTGCTCAGCAGTACCGAAAGCAGAGTAACTTCCTGTCTGTCGTCTCCACCGACGACTTCCCACAGCTCCTCGCCTAGAAGATAACTCTTCATGCACGACTTCCACTTCTTGTAGTTAGTCGGCGTTAGGAGTTCAATGCCCAGACCTCTTGCTAAGCTTCCTTCCATTGCGATCACCTGTTGGTACCCTTCAGCAGCTCCAAGCAACAACACAGGTTGATCACCACTCAATCACTGAGTAACAACGCTGGTTGACCTCCGCTCACGCAACTGAACAACCGCAACCTCAGAAACCTCCCTCTGATACCATGTTAAATTTTCTCAACGTGGTCAGCAAGATAGCCCAAACACCAAATTAATATCTTCGGAACTACCCAGTTCGCACGCTGAACCTGCGGAAAACCCAAGGACTAGAGGTTGCACCCAACAAAACAATGGAAGCACAAGAAGGTCTTATTATGCATTCACTTCTTTATAAATCGAGGCATACATAGCGAGACATGATTTCGCTAGTACTACAGCTGTTAACAGAAAGAACCAAAAAACAAGCCGGGCGGACAACACTCCAGTCCGCCGAGACCGTGAGGTCGCCGAGACCGCCGAGACTGCTGAGCTCGCCCAAGCTATGCTGCAATCCGCCGAATACCACGGAGTGCGCCGAAGCCGCGAGGCCGCGCGGACAGACCGTTATTCGCCTCCTGCTGAACCCGAACTGAGGAACTCCCCTACCCGCCTAAAACCGGCGGACAGGTTATTGAAGATGGCAAAGTTGAAACAGAACTGACAAGCCGTAGAGCGACCTCCTTCTGAGTCCGCAGAGACCGCACACTTCCAAGCACTTGACCGAAGTCACAGCCGAACTCCTGGCTCCTTGAAGTTATCCGCGCGACCTGCACACAGCAAACCGTCAGCCTGAAACAATCTGCGCGGACTGGCAAACACAGACCGCAGCACTTCGCACACCCCAACTTACTGTTCACTCAAGTTACTTAGGTTACTGTAGATGTGCCAGGGGGGTCCTATTTATAGGCAAGGTGAGGAGTGTGGTCACCGCCCAAGAGATAGCGACACCACCCTCAGTCCGCGCGAATACAACCACCGTCCGCCGAGTCCGCATGGACTTAGCCGGACACCAAGGGAAACCGCCAGGAGCAAGGCAACCATTGACGAACCCTCTCCAGTCCGCCCAAGCTAAGCGGACAAGGCACCAGCCCGCAAAGCTCCAACCACTGCAGGACAACAACCCCCTTCAATGGCTGTCCGCACCAACCCGAGGCAGTCCGCAAGACCCACACCTCAATCCGCCACAAGTCCACGACCAAAGGCAAACAGCAAGTCCGCCCGGTCACAGCGGACTTGGCGGATACGGCGGACACCATGAACTTGGCACAATGTGTGAACAAGTCCAAAACCATCAAGGGCCAGTGCGAGCATGGCGGACACAAAGTCCTGTCCGCCAAACACCCTAGCACAGACCGCAACCAGTCCGCGAGCTCCTCGCACTTGTCCAACACAGCAGCTTCCTCCCGGACTCCAAACACCAGTCCGCCAACCGGTCTCCACAGCAAGACCTGCTGTAACACCTGAGCTCGACAAGGCCTCAGCCAAGCTCAAGGCCCAGTCCGCAACAGCCCAAACCGCGGACACATCAGTCCGCAAGGCTTCCCGCGAACTCGAGCCAACCCGCCTACAGCGCAAGCTTGCACCCGCGGCCTCTGAGCAATGCACCAGTCCGCAAGCCTCTCTATCCGCAGACACCAGGCCGCACCAAGCCGCAGACTCCATGCAACAACCCGCTCAGAACACAGCCGGCTTCCACCAGACTTTTCACCAGGCCGCAAAACCTCAGTCCGCCCAGTCTGCCAAGTCCGCCAAAGCTGTCCTCCACAGGCCGCGCGGACTGTCCCGTCACCCACTTCCACTTCACAAATTTCAACAACTCTGTCCCATGATCACTTCTGATCAGGGCAATGTGAGTATTGAACTCATTCTTTATGTATTTGAGAAACTCTGTCAAACACTTAAAGTTATCAGACTTCTTCCTCAGAAAGAACACCCATGTGAATCTAGAGAAGTCATCTACAACCACTAAAGTGTAAGATTTCCCCCCTAAACTTTGTATTGTAATGGGTCCAAGAAGATCCATGTGTAACAGATACAAATTTCTAGGTGAATCACTCTTGTTAAGTGACTTGAAACTATTTTTGGTTTGCTTGCCTAATTGACAAGCCCTGCAGAGTCCTTCCTTCTTGTAGGGGTCAGAAGGTAGTCCTCTAACAAGGTTGTTCTTGTATAGCCTAGCAATGGTTCTAAGGTTTATATGTTGAAAGAAATTGTACCTAATCACCTAGAGGGGGGGGGGGGGGGTAAATAGGTGACTAAATCGTTTTAAACTTTTAGGCAGATTATATCACAGATTTATATCTAATTCTTCACAGCAATCAATCAGCAATCACAGAATAAACATGCACACAGTGAACACATAGATTTATAGTGGTTCCCCAAGGTTTGGGTACATCCACTTTCCCCCTTCGCCTATCTAGTAGTGTACTAGATTCGGCCAAACTCCTCCACTATCTCAGATCCTCAGATCTTACACTCAGAACTCCAAACAAGTTCCTACAGCTCAAGCCCAAGGCCCTACAACTCATTCTTATCCAAAGACCTACACTCAGCCACAAGGCCTACACTCAGCCACAAGGCCTACACTCAGAGATATGGATCTCC
Organism: Platanthera guangdongensis; assembly: GCA_039583875.1. Taxonomy (NCBI): domain Eukaryota; kingdom Viridiplantae; phylum Streptophyta; class Magnoliopsida; order Asparagales; family Orchidaceae; genus Platanthera; species Platanthera guangdongensis. The sequence continues at coordinate 95,486,992 of CM077167.1, forward strand.
TACACTCAGGCACATAGGCCCTACCACTCATCCTTTATAATTGCAGGCTTACAACTCAGATCCCTAAGGATCCTACAAGAAATTTAGAATACAAAGTATATACCTACAACTCAGAAAAAGAGAGATGAGTTGACAGGTTCTTGATGAGTTCTTGGAAGAACTCTGCTGAGATCAACCACACTTGGCTTTCTTCAAAGCTTCTTGAATATAGAACACAATAGGATTGATTCTCTGAAGCTGATCTTCAATCACTGCAACTTAAGATTCAGAACTAGGTCTGAACCCTTCTTCACAGCCTGGTTCCAACGACTATCTTCTTGGATGGAGCTCTCTCTCTCCAACTTCTTAGATCTTCACTTGATTCTTCAATGAATAGCTAGATCTTCTTCTTTGATTGCTGATCTCTTGTTGTAAATCTCAATCTGTTGATCATCTCTTTCTGTTGACAGTATAAGCCTATATATAGGACTTCTTTATGGTGACCGGCTGATCCGGTTCCTAACAGCTTCCTGATAACTCTGACAGTTGCAGTAGACTGGCTGGAATGGCTGCTGTCATGTCATCCAATCACTTCTTGAAATATTTGTAACTGTCTGAAAGTGTCGAGACAGTCTGTCTTTAAGTGTCGACACTTATAGAATAAGTGTCGACACAAGTTTTCTAAGTGTCGACACTAGCCTTCAAGGTGTCGACACAAGTCCTTGTGTTGTAGAATTCACTTCTCGACACAGCTTCTTCAATATGTGTCGACATTGATATTGTGTGTCGACACAACTTCTTGTTCTTCAGTACTTAGTTGAATTCTTGTAAGTGTCGACACAACTCCTTTGTGTCGACACAGATTCATGTGTTGAACTTGTTCAGTGTCGACACATCTTCTTGGTGTCGACACATACCTTCTGTGTTGATACTTGCTGAGTGTCGACACAGCTCCTTGTGTCGACACATTCTTCTTTTGTTGAGACTTTGGCTGAGTGTCGACACATCTCCTTTGTGTCGACACTTGTGCTTAGAATTTCTTGAACTTTGCTGAGTGTCGACACAGCCTCCAAGTGTCGACACTTTCTTCATGTATTGAGTCTTCTGCTGTGTGATGACACATTCTTTATTATGTCGACACTTTCTTCAAGTGTTGAGTCTTCTGCTGTGTGTCGACACATACTTCATTATGTCGACACTTATACTTAGATTCTGCTGAAATTTGCTGAGTGTCGACACAGCCTCCAAGTGTCGACACTTTCTGATGTAGACACAGTTCCTCTGGGTGTCGACACTGCTTCTAAGTGTCGACACTGCTTCACTGGACTTTTCTTCATTGAGTGTCTACACAGCCTTCATGTGTCGACACTTTCTGTCTGGTGTCGACTCTGCATCCCTGGTGTCGACACAATTACTCCAATTATCGACATTGCTTCTCTGGGTGTCGACACAAGTATTCTTAAGTGTCGATACTTTTCTTCTGGGTGTCGACACATGGACTTAGAAACGTTTCAGCTTTCCCTGTAAATACTTGACCTGCACAACTAAACTCAAAACACATCAAATACATTTTGATGTATATCATTGAGTAGCGTGAGGCTTCTTCAAATCTGGTACATTCATTCCAATGTACCCAACAATCTCCCCCTATTTGGAGAAGTCATAACCCTTAGTCAATGATATACACCATACATAACAAAAGCACAGTATGATGTAAAACAGGATTATATAACAGGGCAAATTCATAAACATGTATTAATCAAAACATGTAAGCACAGATATCTCAGAACAATTATATAATAGATTTATCACACATCATATTGTTCTAACAACTTTGTCATATACATTATACAAAAGTTTACAGAGTGTTTTAATACAAGTGATTACATAGTAAACTTAAGATAATGCTATTCTATTTCTGTTCAGCCTCCTTGATAACTATGCCCTTCCCAGACTGTATCTTTGCTTGCACAGGGGCTTCAACATCTTTAGCAGCAGCAGGCTTCTTGCCTTTAAGATCCTTTTTCTTCTGCTCTTCAGTCTTAATCTTCTGCCTCTCAAAGTAATGATAAGGCTTGGGTAAGTACTTGCTTGGCTCCTGGGTAGTAGGAGGTAGCTTTCCCATCTTAGCCTTTCTCCTGTATTGCACAATGGCTTCTTGCCTTGTCTCATGCTTCCTCCACTCCAGTTCAGAAAACCACTTGTTTCTATCTTGAATATTGTCTTTGGCAGCCTTCCATGCAGTTAAGATAATATTCCTTGAAGTGGGGCTCCACTGTTCAAAATCAGGCCTTTGTTCAGCTTGCTCTCTGAAACTCTTCTTAGACAACCGAGTCTCTTGTTCCTTCAGCAACAAGGCTTCTTGTGCTTTCAGTATGGCCTCTGACACAGGCTAAACCACTTTTTCTATGATGACATTTTGCTTTCCCTCAGGTGGGCTATACATGGACTGTATATCTGCTTGTACCATATCAAAGTCTGGTGGAGGATAGATCACCTGAGCTACTTCAGCTTGCTCACCTCCAAGATAGGCAGGATTAATCCCAGACTCTGCTACATTGTCATCATCACACAATGGAGGATATCCAAGGGTGACTCTGATGGAATTGGAAATCCATTTTGCATGATCAGAGCTGGCTTTGACTAACACCCTCTCCCCCTTTATGACTTCTCTTTCCATGTGATCCCTTAGATCATCTTTCTGAAACCTTTTTTGGGCATCCAAATAGTTTACTCCATCCTTAAAGTAAGGTTTCAACCTTTAGAGTTTTTCAGTGATCAGCTTCTGAGAATCTTGAATGGCAGAAGTTACAGCAGTTAGGCTCTCTTGCAAAGCTTTGTCAAATTCTTCCTTAGCAGTAGCAGTAGCTGTAGTCTGACCAGCAGCTATATTTTTCATTTTTGTTACTATGGCATTGTGGGAAGCAGTCAAATTGTCATTCATCCTGCGCTGGTTCTCCAGAACATAGCCTTGCTTCAGTGCAATGTCATCCACTTGAGCTTTGATTTTCTCCTGATGAGTAGCTAGATAGACTACTGCATTCCCTCCATTGTGGAAGCAGTCAGTCATCTCCTTCTTATTTAGATTCATCTCAAATCTAATAGATTTAATGTCTTGGTCCAGATCAAATTGTAAAGACTTATGCCCCCCATCCATATATGTTTCTATGGCTTTCCTATGCTCATCAAGCTTTATTTGCATTGCAACCATCAGAGAACTGTAATCTACAGATGGTGCTGGCTGTGGTGTAGGCTGTAGTGTTATGGTTTGCAGAGCTTTCTTATAATTCTGGCTTCTTCTTTTAAAAACTTGGAATTTCCTTTTCTTTGCTCTTGCAGCCTCCTCATCTTCAGAAGCTGATGTGCTTGCTATTTCCACCCTCTCCCTAGGTAGCTCCTCAACATCCTTTGGCTTCTCAGTCTCTTTTCTTGCAGTTTCTTCTAGAATCTCCACTTGCTCCCCCTCAACTTGAGGATTCTCCCCCTCAGCAGCAGCACTTGCTTTCTCAAAGTCTGTTTGATCCAGATTAAGGAAGAGATCTTCCATTGTAAACTCTTGTTGAGGTTGTGATGGAGATTCTCTTATCTCATCAATTACTTGATTTGGTTCCACTTGATCTGCAACAGATGTGTCCTCCATGACAACATCTTGGGGTTGGCTATGTGTTGGAGTTTGTTGATTAACATTATGTAATGAATCAGATAAAACATCATCCTCAATAGGAAAATCTAATGCATTAATCTCAGTGATTACCTCAAGTAGTGTGTGAGTAGCTTGTTCACTTTCTAGTGGAGTTGGCTCTTCCACTACTAGAGGCTCACCCTGGATAGAATCCTGGTGAAGTGGGCAAGCCTGTGGTAGCTCCCCCTGCCTCTCTGCATCATCTTGTATAGCTGGAGACTTTCCAGCAATTCTAGTGTCTTCTTCATCAGGAGTGAAGACAACTTGCTACTCAGAGCTGCTAGATGAATCTTGAGCCACTGGAGCTATCTTCTTCTTCTGCTTTTGGGGTGTGACCTTCTCAGGTGTTGGCAATTCCTTAGTCAAGACCCTATCCCATCTAGAGAAGATCCTGAGATCCATTCTTCTCATGTGGTTAATTTTTGATCCTGCAGCTTGACTCATTACTTCTGGTATACTACCAGCCAAGTAAAGACTTAGTATCCTAGCCAAATTGGGTTTCGTCAGCCTCTCCTTAATCTTCTCAAACACTACTCCAGACCAATCAGTGTTTAGTTGGAAGATTAACCTTGTCATTAGACTGAACATATATGCTGAAATCCTGTCATGTCCTCTAGACTTGCACAGGATCACCTAGTCAACAATTTCAGAGAGAAATTTTCCTTGGCTGTTCATCCCCTTTCTGTTGAATACTGATTCAATTTTCATGTTGGAATCCAAACCACACCAAGTTAATGCTTCCCTAGTTTTAGATGCAAAAACATTCTCTTCTTCCTTAATCCTTGGTAATTGAAGTACCTTTCTCAAACTCTTAGGTGAGACCTTCACCTTTTCTCCATGAACCCTTGACTTTATCTTGAGTCCAGATTCGTCTAGGGTTGCTCCATTTAGAAATTCTAGAACTTCTTTCTTCCATATCTTGGTTGGCTCTGAAACAAGAAAATCTAACCCTGAGTTTGCAACTAGGGTTACCACATCCTTGATCTCTGGTTCTGCGTCATCAAACGCATGCCGCACCAATTCATATCCTTCGTTCACGTTCTCTTCGAGCTTGGGCGCCATTAGGGTTTGACGAATTTGAATTGATAGAAGAGAGGTGTCGACACACAAGTTTGGTCTCGAAACTTTGGTGAGCGTGTCGACAGACAATGTTGAAATCCTATTTATACCTTTCTAGAGTTGAAGATGAAAGAGCGCGTCAACAAACTTAAATTGTGTCGACACTGTTGAAAAGTGTCGACACAGACTTATAATGTCTCGACAACTATGTGTCGACACAAGTATAGTCGACAGAATATATGTGTCGACACTTGTTTATGTGTCGACACCGCTTAGCTCGACACTTAGTCGAGACTTACTTCACTAATTCTGCATAAAGTCTAAGTGTCGACAACATCTTGGATGTGTCGACACCTACCCTGTATGTGTCGACACTAATGCTCTGAAGTGTCGACACCAACTTCCTAGATGTGTCGACACCTTTTCTATGAAGTGTCGACACCAATTTTCTGTGTCGACACAGACAACTCTGTGTGTCGACACCTTTTTACTTAGCCATTTCTGTAAACTTATTCTAAGTTTATCATACCTAATTCAATTTTGAACCTATTGAATTTGGTTTCTTCTAGGGGCTTAGTATACATGTCAGCTAGTTGATTATCTGTATTAACATACTCTAGTGAAATATCTTCTTTTTCAACATGTTCCATTAGAAAGTGATATTTTATTTCAATGTGTTTAATTCTACTATGGGAAACAAGATTGTTTTGCAATAGATATAACACTTGTAGAATCACAAAATAGTGGTGTTCTACTTACTTGAATACCATAATCCTCAAGCTGATGTTGTATCCATAGAAGTTGAGCACAACAACTTCCTACAGCCATATATTCTGATTCTGCTGTGGAGATAGCCATACTTATTTGCTTCTTGCTACTCCATGATATCAGTCTTCCACCTAGGAATTGACAGGTTCCAGTTGTACTTTTTCTATCTTCTTTGCAGCCTGCAAAATCTGTATCTGAATAACCTGTCAGTTCAAAGTCTCCATTCCTAGGGTACCAAAGGCCTAGATAAGGAGTGCCCTTTAGATATCTCAGTATCCTTTTGACAGCTGTCAAATGAGACTCTTTAGGGCATGCTTGGTACCTAGCACAGACACATGTAACATACATGATATCTGGTCTACTTGCAGTCAAATACAATAGGGAGCCAACTATCCATCTATACAAAGTCTCATCTACAGGTTTCCCTGCATCATCTTTGCTAAGAGACATACTTGACCCCATAGGAGTCTTCATGGTACTGGAAGATTCCATACCATACTTCCTTATCAGTTCTAGGGTGAACTTGGACTGGCATATGGATAAACCATTCTCAGTCTGCCTAACTTGGAGACCCAAGAAGAACTTAAGTTCCCCCATACTGCTCATCTCAAATTGTCCTTGCATTAGTTTTGCAAACTTTTTGCAAAGACTACTTTCAATAGACCCAAATATGATGTCATCTACATATATTTGGACTAGTATGATCTTGCCTCTGGATTCCCTAAGGAATAGAGTCTTGTCTATTTTCCCCCTTGTGAATTTATTCTCAATGAGGAAACTAGACAGGGTTTCATACCAAGCCCTAGGGGCTTGTTTTAACCCATACAAAACCTTCCTAAGTCTATAGACATAATTAGGTTGAGTTGAATCAACAAAACCTGATGGTTGTTCCACATAGACCTCTTCATTTAGATTACCATTCAGAAAGGCTGACTTAACATCCATTTGATATACTTTAAATCCTTGATAGGTTGCATAGGCTAGGAACATCCTTATGGCTTCCAGTCTGGCTACTGGAGCAAAGGTTTGATCAAAGTCAATACCTTCTTCTTGCCTATATACCTTAGCAATCAGTCTTGCTTTGTTCTTGATAATTACTCTATGTTCATCCATATTGTTCCTAAAGATCCACTTGGTTCCAATTATGTTGTGGTCTTTTGGTTTAGGAACAAGCTCCCAGACTTTGCATCTCTTGAACTGATTCAGCTCCTCTTACACTGCCTCAATCCAATGAGGGTGTAGGATGGTTTCTTCAAACTTCTTTGGCTCTACTTGGGATAGAAAACTGGAGTAGAGTACTGCACTCAGATTTCTGCTCCTTGTTTGTACCCCTTGTCTTAGATCACCAATGATTTGATCTGCTGGATGATCTCTTAGATGCCTATTAGCTGGAGGCAACCTGACTTCAGGTTGAACTCCTTCAGCTTCTTCAACTTGCTGCACTCCTTGATCTTCTTCTGCATTAGGTACATGTAGTACTCCCCCTGGACAACAGCCACTATCATCTACATGCTGACTTGCAGTAGATCTTTCTTCAATGGTGAGCTTGCCCATCTTCTTAGTCACACCTGTGGAGCTGCAAATACTTCTAGACAACTCATGGTTAATAATTCTAGCTTCATCAAATACTATATGTACTGACTCTTCTATAACTTGAGTAGTCAAGTTGTAGACCATATAAGCCTTACTATTGTTGTTGTACCCAACAAAGTTCCCCTCTTAGGATTTGGCAGCAAACTTAGTCAAGTAAGTCTTTCCATTATTAAGTATAAATAATTTACAATCAAAGATCCTGAAATAGGATTGGTTTGGTTTTCTGCCTTTCACAATCTCATAGGGGGTCTTATTGTGGCTCTTAGTAATGGTAGCCCTATTAATTACATGGCATGCAGTATTAACTGCCTCAGCCCAGAAATATTCTGGGAGAGATGTGTCACTTAATAGGGTTCTACCAGCCTCAATCAAGGTTCTGTTTTTCCTTTCAGCAATGCCATTTTGCTGAGGTGTTCTTGGTGAAGAAAATTCCTGAAATATCCCAAATTCTTCACATAGTTTTGTCATGCTATCAGACTGGAATTCAGTACCATGGTCACTTCTTATTTTGACCACTGTACTGTCTAACTCATTCTGAATTTGTTTGACAAATCTATAAAAGATATTAGGTGTTTCAGATTTCTGTCTAAGGAAGAACACCCAGGAAAACCTTGAGTAGTCATCTACAACCACAAAGGTATAAACCTTCCTACCTAGGCTGTGAACTGGCATAGGACCAAAGAGATCCATATGCAAGAGGTATAAACACCTCACAACATCTTTGTTTTCAATGCTATTAAAGGTGGATCTAGTCTGCTTGCCCTTTTGATAAGCTGAACATATTCCATCTTTAATACACTTAACCTGAGGACCATTCCTCACTAACTCTTTGCTATAGAGTTGGCCAATTGTCTTGTAGTTAAGATGGGCTAGCCTCTTGTGCCATTTGACACAATGAGAGACTTTCTCATCAGCTATAAGACACACTGGAGAACCATTGGTCTCACACATAATGTCTAGGAAATAGACATTTCTCTTTCTATAACCAGTCAAAATGATCTCTTGATCATTTGACCTCCTGATATGACAACCATCTTTGACAAATGAGATGTCATATCCTAAATCACTCAATTGACTTATACTAATAAGGTTATGTTTCAAACCTTTAACATAAGCCACTTGAGTAATTGTTATATGGGTGCTAGAAATGTTACCAAAACCCTTGATGATTCCTTTTTCAGAACCATCAAAGGTGACTTTAGGACCATCCTTAATTGATGTGTAGTCCTTTAGCAATCCCCTAGTTCCAGTCATATGCCTGGAACATCCACTGTCCAAGTACCATATTGGGGCATGGCCACTTGGACTCACCTGCAAAACAGATTAGTTGACCTTAGAACCCAAAGAATTCTTGGGTCCTTGGTGCTGGTTAGTTTGCCTCTTAACAAAGCTACCTACAGATCTTCCAACAGGCAGTTTGCTACTCACCTTGGCATTAGAATTATGCCAACAGTCTATGGCAAAGTGGCCTACCTTGCCACAACACCAACACTCAAATCTATTGTACCTTTGCTTAGGTACAATCCTAGCTGTTCTATCTATAGCAGGCTTGTTGAGTACTGGTGCTTTGCCCTTAGACTTGGACTGAACAGTCCTAGCAGGTTTAGTAAACCCTAATCCAGTTTTACCTTTTTGATGAACAAATTCATCTATCAAGGGTAGAACAGACTTTGGTTTAGAAAACCTTGCAACAATGTCTCTCTCCTTCTGAAGACTAATCTCCAAATTTCTGATTTGATCATTCTTAAATGTTATAGTCCCCATCTGAATAACAGTTACGTTTTTCAGTCTGGCTATTTCATTTAATTTTTGATCAAACAACTTCTCAAAATTAGTTGCAGCATCTTTAAGACTTGCAATCTCCTTAGCCTGACTCTTGGCCAAGGTTTTGCTTTTCTTAAATGCTTGCAATAGAACTCTATATTCATCAATCAACTGATGAACATCCCCTTCAGATTCGGATCCACTAGCATCACTTGATGCTGATGTAACTGAATCTGAACTATCACTAGAAATTGAACTTAAAGAACAATTTTGTACCTGACTAGGTCCAGGCTGATCCTGGATTTTGTCACCTTCTGTTAAGGCCATCAGTCCTTGGAACTGATTGTCCTCTTGCTCATATATAGAGTTCATTATCTGGATGAACTCCTCTTCCTCTTCTTCAGCAAACAGTCCTATGTATGCTTCAGCTTCTGACTCAGTTTCTGAAGAAGATATGTCTGACAGGCTCTTGTCCTTCTTGGCAACAAAGGACCTTTCCTTCTTGCCCTTGAATTGAGTCTTCTTCTTATCATTAGACACTTTCCTTTTCTCTGGACAGTCAACAATAACATGTCCTTGTCTGTTACAGCAATATCATACAATTTTTGATAAAGTTGCTTTGCTTGACTTGGGCTTTCTCCTGTCTTTCTTTGATGACTTCTTGTTCTGATAATAGTCATCTTTTCCCTGTGAAGTGGATGGCTTTGACCTCCACGGTTTCTTCTTTAGGAACTTCTGAAAATGTCTTGTGAAAGCTGCAAAATCCTCATCACTCTCACTGCTTTCAGAATTCCTGCATTCTGTCTCATCTGTCTCAGATCCAGCAACCCTTGGAGGTGGAAATGGAGACTTACTTTTGTATTTCCTGGTGGCTTCTGTCTTGAATGCTACTGTTCTTTCTTTATTCTCAATTCTGGTAGTCTTCTCCTCTTCTTTCCTTACCATCAACTGCATTTCATAGGATAGCAGTTTTCCAAACAAAGTTGGAGGAGGAATATCTGCTAACTTGGCCATTTCCCTAATGGCACAGATCTTGGTGTCCCAATCCTTTGTTCGGGACCTCAAGAACTTATCATTCAGCTCATAATTGCTGAATTCTCTTCCATAGGACATTAGCTCATTGACAATCCTATAGAATTTCTTATAGCATTCTGTTATGCTATCGGACTTACCTTGCCTGAAACTTTCATAGTCTTGGTTTAACAAAGACTTTCTGTCCTGTCTTACTTCTTTTGAACCCTCCATGTACACTATAAGAGTATCCCACATCTCCTTTGATGTCTTACAGTGTATTAAGTTCTGAAATGTAGCATCATCTATGACACTCACAATGATATTCTGAGCCCTCTTATCCATGGTGGCCAGAATAATCTCATCTTTTGTCATTTCAGAAAAATCCTTAGGTGTTCTTTGATTTGCATCCAGGACTGAAACCTTCATAGACACATATGACCCGTATTTAACTGTGATATATATTCTAGGGTCTGAGGCTTCCATAAACAGTCTCACCCTTTCTTTCCAGATGCCAAAAATCTCTTTTCTACAAATGAGCAACTTCATGGATCCAAGTTACTTATGATTCTCTGTTGAACCCATGTTTCTTGATTTTCTTGATTCTATACTTTACTTATACTGAATCTGCCAACAGGATCTACTCAGACAGTTAAGTCCTATTTGAGTAACCTGCCTCTGATACCACTTGAAAGAAATTGTACCTAATCACCTAGAGGGGGGGGGGGGTGAATAGGTGACTAAATCTTTTTAAACTTTTAGGCAGATTATATCACAGATTTATATCTAATTCTTCACAGCAATCAATCAGCAATCATAGAATAAACATGCACACAGTGAACACACAGATTTATAGTGGTTCCCCAAGGTTTGGGTACATCCACTTTCCCCCTTCGCCTATCTAGTAGTGTACTAGATTCAGCCAAACTCCTCCACTATCTCAGATCCTCAGATCTTACACTCAGAACCCCAAACAGGTTCCTACAGCTCAGTCCCAAGGCCCTACAACTCAATCTTCTCTAAAGACCTACACTTAGCCACAAGGCCTACACTCAACCACAAGGCCTACACTCAGAGATATGGATCTCCTACACTCAGGAACACAGGCCCTACCACTCATCCTTTATAATTGCAGGCTTACAACTCAGATCCCTAAGGATCCTACAAGAAATTTAGAATACAAAGTATATACCTACAACTCAGAAAAAGAGAGACGAGTTGACAGGTTCTTGATGAGTTCTTGGAAGAACTCTGCTGAGATCAACCACACTTGGCTTTCTTGAAAGCTTTTTGAATGTATAACACAATAGGATTGATTCTCTGCAGCTGATCTTCAATCACTGCAACTTAAGATTCAGAACTAGGTCTGAACCCTTCTTCACAGCCTGGTTCCAACGGCTGTCTTCTTGGATGGAGCTCTCTCTCTCCAACTTCTTAGATCATCACTTGATTCTTCAATGAATAGCTAGATCTTCTTCTTTGATTGTTGATCTCTTGTTGTAAATCTCAATCTATTGATCATCTCTTTCTGTTGACAGTATAAGCCTATATATAGGGCTTCTTCATGGTGACCGGCTGATTCGGTTCCTAACAGCTTCCTGACAACTCTGACAGTTGCAGTAGACTGGTTGGAATGGAATCTGTCATGTCATCCAGTCACTTCTTGAAATATCTGTAATTGTCTGAAAGTGTCGAGACAGTCTGTCTTTAAGAGTTGGCACTTATAGACCAAGTGTCGACACAAGTTGACTAAGTGTCGACACTAGCCTTCAAGGTGTCTGTTGGAACACCCTATTACTAATTTGGGTCAGGATCACTATGTCTCTAGGAATCTGTGTTTGACCTTCTGTATAGCTTAATAGGTCAATTAGAATTGAGTCTAAGGTTTAGAAGGTTAGGATTGGAAGCTGCCCTGAAGACCCAAGTTTTTCTGGAGACTAAGTCCAAATCGTCGAGCTCAGCACGACATTTCGTCGAACTCCGGTCGACGATCGTCTAGCTCAACTTTGACAGATCGTCGAGCTCCATTCGACGATCGCTGAGCTCAAACCTCATAATATCGTCGAGCTCTGGTCGACGATCGCTGAGCTCAACTTCGCAATATCGTCGAACTCCATTCGACGATCGGTGAGCTCAGTTCGATGATTTTGACTCTGCACTGGATACTTATCTCTGAGCTCAGTTCGACGATCTTTGAGCTCAGATCGACGATTTCTTTGCTGCTTGCATCTTCCAGTTCGCTGAGCTCAGCTCGATGATAGCAGAGCTCAGTTCGACGATTTCAGTTATCTTTCAGAATTCAAATTCAAATCAGATAGAAGTTATTCTGCATTTAATTCAGAAGATCTGCTAGCCGTTTTCATTTACTCCTGGAGCAAGTTTCAAGGGATTTTTCAAGGAACAATTCAGTGGACTTTCCTTCAGAACAGATTATGCAATTAAGGCTATAATCAATGCAGACCAACGGCTATCTTTGACAGAGTAATATTCTATTCAGACTCAGAGAATAAAAGATAGAATGTTTTTGAATAAAGATAGAGAATAGACAAGAACAGAAGGAGATTGACAAGAATAGAACACCTCTCAATACACAGAGACTCTGAAAAATATTCTGTCAACAAGAATTCAGAAGAACACTCATCAAGAAGAGATCAAGCTTTCAAACAAATCTTCAGATCTCTTCAGCTCTCAAAGTGTTCAAGGCCAACATCATCTCAAGACTCCAGACACTCAACATTTCAGCTTGCTGAAATCATCTATTGCTGGAGTTCTACATCTGAAGGCCTATCACCCTCAAGCAAAGCTCTTCTTCCTGAAGATCAAGGACTCAGGGGGAGCTTTGAAATCAATCCACTTAGTCTTCTCAGTTGATTGAGAAAAGAGAAGACTGCCATAACTCTCTCAACCCCCTCTCTGTAAAGGGGTTTTCAAGCTCCCTTCAAAAGTTTGAATCTGGTTTTTGAGCACCTTGTCAAAAGCTCATTGGTGGCAAGACACCTGATCAAAAAATCTGATTTGGTTTTTGAGCACCTTATCAAAAGCTCATTGGTGCCCAGGACACCTGATCAACTCATCCTGCAGTGGATTCCTACCTGGGTGGTAGAAGAGTGGATGTACCCAAGTTTGGGGAACCACTATATTTCCTTGTGTCATCTGGTTCTGCATGTTTTCTTTTTGTTTCTGGCCTAGATTTTCTTGTGTTTAATTTCTGCATAGCTTAGTTTTGTGTTTAGTTTTACTTCTGCTTCCCTGCTTACACTCATTACAACAATTGTTGTAAAGCTTTGCAAAAGTTTTTCTTTGTGTTTCAAAAAGCACCATATACTCTATTCACCCCCCCTTTAGAGTATATCAGATCTAGTTTCCCCTTTCAATTGGTATCAGAGCCAGGTTGGTTAATCATACCATATCTGTTTGGTTGTACAGGCTAACACCTGAACCCCAAGATCCCAAACTAGATCCTTCTTTTGTATTTTATTATTAGATTTAGCTTGCACAAATCATGGCCCAAAACAAAGATTATGCTAGCACCAGACCTCCAGTGTGCAATCTATCGAAGTTTGTACTTTGGAAAGCAAGGATTAGACTCTACATGAATTCTATTGACGAAGACATTTTTAATTCTGTTTTGACAGTGTGTCCAAGACCTCTAGAGAGCACAAACACAAATGCTGTTCCACCTCCATCAGGGACAGATGCTGACATCAAAAAGTGGAAAGTAGCTGATGCCAAGGCAATGAACATCTTAGCTCAGACATTGTCAGATGACATTTTTCAAAAAGTAGCTGAATGCAACTCAGCCAAGGAAATTTGGGACAAGCTCTCAGAAATTATCTCTGGCTCAGCTGATGAGAGAATGGACAGAAGATCCCATCTCATCTCCCAATATGAGAACTTCAAGAAGGGAGAAACAGAGTCAGTGGGAGACATGTACAACAGACTGAGTCTAATTGTCAGTGAACTGAGGACATTAGACAAAGAGATCTCACTAACAGAACTTAATGACAAGATCCTAATGTGCTTCCCCAGCACTTGGGATTCAAGAATCTGGCCAATTAAAGATGCCAGAAGTCTGAATGAGATCACCACTGAAGCCTTGTTGGGTAAGCTCAAATCTTATGAGCTACTCATCAAGAATAGAGAAGAAGAACAGAAGGCTGCTTCACCAGCCACAAGAAAGGAGAAGACTATAGCTTTCAAGGCAACTGAGGATCTGCCAGAAGAAAAAGGAACAGCCAATGATGAACTTCTCAGCTTGTTGGCCAAAAGATTCTATAAGATGGCCAGAAAGGACTTCAGAAGAAGATCATACAAGGAGCAGGATAAGCCAAGGTATGACAGGTCCATTGGCAATAGTAAAGACATCATTTGCTTTGGTTGCAGGAAACCAGGGCATATGGTTCCTGACTGTCCAGAGAACAAGAACAAGGACAGAAGGGACAGAAAAGAAAGAAGAAAGGAGAAGGACTCCAAAAGGAATGGGAGTAACAAACCTTCCTCCAGCAGAAATAAGCACACAAGGAAAGGATTTGTTGCTGAATCCTGGAGTGAGACTGAAGAGGAGTCAGAAGCCTCTTCCAGCTCAAGTGATGATGAGGATGATGCAGAGGAAAAGGAGTTCTGCATGATGGCAATCAATGCCTCACAACACAACTCAGAGGAAGAGGAGTCAGAGTCAGACTCAGAGACTCAACCTGAAGAAGATCAGGTAATCAGCTCTTTTGATTTTACTTCAGAAGATTTTAAACTTGAATTTAAGGCACTATGTTTAGACCTGCTAAAGTCTGAGAAAGAGATCATCTCTCTCAGAAATCAATTATCTGAACAAAATGCTTTAAAATCAGAAAACCTCAAACTCTCTCAGGAGTTGGAGAACTATAGGGAACAGATAGCTTCACTGAAGAGTGAGCTCTCTGAGGCCAAGAAGCTTGAAGAATCTCTCAATGGGAGAAGCATCAAGCTGATGGACATCACAAGCACAGTGAACTCAAGATTTAACAGTACACTGGGCTTGGGTGCCTCATCCAGCCAACCTATTGTTCTAACAACCCCTATCAAGTTCATTTCTGACAAGGGAAAGGGAGTTGTAGAGGTTGCCAGGAAAAATTCTGATCTGCCTCAGAAAACTAAAGTCCAGCACAAATCGTCGAACGGAGATCGACGATCGCCGAATGAAGATCGACGATCGCCGAACGCAGCTCGACGATCTCAGGAAAAATCGTCGAACGCAGATCGACGATCTCAGCCAAGTTCGTCGAACGCTAGTCGACGATCCCATATACCTGACCTCAGCCATAGTCGACCGTCGAACGGAGCTCGACGATCTGACCCACGATCGTCGAACGCAGCTCCAAGATCGTCGAACAGAGGTCAGAGCTCTGGAAATTTTCTCAAGGGCAAGTCAAAATTGAATCCTAAGGGTTCTTCATCCCAAACCTTTAACCCTTATACTGAATGGATTATACCTCCAAGGAGATATCATCCTGAAGGATATAAGAGTCAGCCAGGGATGTCTTTCATTTCTGAATTTAGAGGTTATCAACCTAGGCCCAAGGTAAACTGGGTCAAAAACAAGTAAATTGTTTTATGTGCAGGTGAAGACCTATCCAACATCTAACCAGCAATGGTATTTGGATAGTGGGATGCTCTAAGCACATGACAGGGAACAAGGACAACCTCAATTCCTTTAGAGCCAAGCTTGGACCCAAAGTTATCTTTGGTGATTCCAACTTTGGACAAACTAAAGGATATGGAGAAGTCCAGATTGGTTCTGTAACCTTCAAGAAGGTAGCATATGTGGAAGGACTGAAGCACAACCTAATCAGCATCAGTCAGCTATGTGATGAAGGCTACCAGGTGACCTTCAGCAAAACCTTATGCAAAATCAAGTCAGAGGACAACACAACTGTGTTGACAGGTAAAAGGAAAGGTAACATCTACCTAGTAGACTTTCTTTCAACTACTATAGATATCTGTTTATTCAATTCAGTTTGTAGACCAAATGTTTTATGGCATAAGAGATTAGGACACCTAAACCTTAGAACTATTGCTAGGCTCTCCAAGGACAATCTTGTTAGAGGACTACCTTCTGGCCCCTACAAGAAGGAAGGACTCTGCAAGGCTTGTCAATTAGGCAAGCAAACTAAGAACAGTTTTAAGTCACTTAATAAGAGTGATTCACCTAGGATATTGTATCTGTTACACATGGATCTATTTGGACCCATCACAGTACAAAGCCTAGGAGGGAAATCCTACACTTTAGTGATTGTAGATGACTTCTCTAGATTCACTTGGGTGTTCTTTCTAAGGAAGAAGTCTGATAACTTTAAGTGTCTGACAGAGTTTCTCAAATGTATAAAGATTGAGTTCAATACTCACATTGCCCTGATCAGAAGTGATCATGGGACAGAGTTTGATTCTCTTCTTATGCAAGAGTTCTGTCAGAGTGAAGGGATCAGACATACTTTCTCAGCTCCTAGAACTCCTCAACAAAATGGGGTAGCTGAAAGGAAAAATAGAACCCTTATTGAATCTGCCACTACATTGTTGTCAGATGCTCATCTACCTCTATCCTTCTGGGCAGAGGCAGTGAACACCTCCAACTATGTGCTGAACAGAAGTCTGATACATAAACTGAAGGGAAAGACTCCCTATGAATTACTCAAAGGGAAGAAACCTAAAGTTGACTATTTCAGAATTTTTGGCTGCACTTGCTATATTCACAATAATGATAAGAAATATTTAGCAAAATTTCAAGCCAAAGCTGATGAAGGAGTGTTTCTGGGATACTCCATGATCAGCAAGGCCTATAGGGTATATAATAAATCTTCATTGAAAATTGAGGAATCTGTTCATGTTTCTTTTGATGAAACTAACATGTCTTTCAAGGAGAAGATTTCTTCTACCATAGAACCTTTGCAGGAACACTCTCTAGTTGAAGATATGAACAAGCTACAGGTTGCTCAAGAGGATGAAAGTAGTGAAGATGAAAGCAATGCTCAACATATTGAAGCACAACCTGAAGAGCCAGTTGTTGTACCACAAGAGGAAACAACAACACAGGTTGGTGAACAATCAACACCCCCGGTTGATTTAGTAACATCAAGAGACCATCCAATTTCCCAGATAATTGGAGAAATCTCAGCTGGTGTGCAAACCAGAAATCAGGTCAACCAAAACCTGTTGCACACCTGCTTTCTTTCTCAAATTGAACCTCAGTCCATTCAAGATGCAGAGCAAGATCCACACTGGATCATTGCCATGCAAGAGGAGTTGCATCAATTTGAGAGGAACAAAGTATGGGAACTAGTGCCCAAGCCTAAGGATCATTCCATTGTTGGAACAAAATGGGTATTCAGAAACAAACTGGATGATCAAGGAGTAATAATAAGGAACAAGGCAAGGCTAGTTGCCCAAGGATATTCTCAAGAAGAAGGAATTGACTACGACCAGACCTTTGCACCTGTTGCAAGATTAGAAGCCATCAGGATATTTTTAGCTTATGCAGCTCACAAAGGCTTCAAGGTTTATCAGATGGATGTCAAGAGTGCCTTTTTAAATGGAGACATCAAAGAGGAAGTCTATGTCAGACAACCTCCAGGTTTTATCTCTCCAACTCATCCTGATTTTGTTTTTAGATTAAATAAAGCATTATATGGTCTCAAGCAAGCTCCTAGAGCATGGTATGAGACCCTAGCATGCTTTCTCTTGAAAAATGGTTTTATAAGGGGTAGAGTAGACCAAACTCTTTTCATTAGAACCCATAAGTCCCATACCCTACTAGTACAAATCTATGTAGACGATATCATTTTTGGTTCTACTGACTCAAAATTATGCAGAAGGTTTTCTAACCTAATGCATTCTAAATTTGAGATGAGTAGCATGGGTGAGCTATCCTTCTTCCTAGGATTGCAAGTCAAACAACATGCTGAAGGCATCTTTATTTCTCAAACCAAATATGCTAATGAACTGGTTAAGAAATTTGGTATGTCTGAGGCATCTTGTATGAAAACACCCATGCCTACCAATGCTGTACTGGATGCTGATGAACATGGGAAACCTGTTGATCAGACAACATATAGAGCAATGATTGGCTCTTTACTGTATCTTACAGCTAGTAGACCAGATATAATGTTTGCTACATGTATATGTGCTAGATTCCAAGTTAGCCCTAGAGAGTCACACCTCACATTAGTAAAGAGGATTCTTAGGTATGTTAAAAGTTGTCCAAATGTAGGTCTCTGGTATCCAAAAGATTCAGCATTTGAGTTAACTGGATTCTCTGATGCTGATTATGCTGGATGCAGAATTGACAGGAAAAGCACCAGTGGAACTTGTCAGTTCCTTGGTGATAGACTTGTCTCTTGGTTTTACAAGAAACAAACATCTGTGTCAACTTCAACTGCTGAAGCTGAATATATGGCTGCAGGCAGTTGTTGTTCACAAATTCTGTGGATTCAAAATCAACTCCTAGACTATGGTTACAACTTAGAGAAGTCAAAAATCTTTTGTGACAATACAAGTGCTATCTCCATAGCTCAAAATCCAGTCCTCCATAGTAGGACAAAACACATAGAGATTAGGCATCACTTCTTAAGGGACAATGTTGAAAAGAATAAAATTGAACTGCAATATATCCCAACTGATTTACAAAGGGGAGATATTTTCACCAAGCCTTTGGATGAAAAGAAACATACTTTCTTCCTAAATCAGTTAGGAATGTTAGATGGAGGAAGTCTTAAATAATATCCAAGATTTTGAAAGCTAAAAATGACCAAGACTAGGCAAAATTCTGATTTTCCTTAGTGTCTAAAATTTCTCTGATCTCTGAACTGCGCTCGACAATTTTCCCAAAGATCGTCGAACGGAGTTCGACGATTTCCTGAATCGTCGAACTGAGTTCAGCGCTCCTTTGATAGTATGGACTATCTCTTCTGGTCAACGATCGTCGAACGGCACTCGACGATTCAGTTCACTGAACGATCGTCGAACGGAGCTCGACGCCTTTCGAAATCGTCGAACGGAGATCGACGATTTTGGAGTCTCTTCAGATTCCTTTAGAAGCCTCGATCGTCGAACTGAGTTCAACGATCTTTCCATTTCTGCGTCGAACCCTAATATAAAACTCATTTTTCGCCGTCGTTCTCTCTTGCGCTTTCAATTTCTCTGCAAAATTTTCTTCCCTCCAAACAGTTCTACCTTGGTCGTTTTGTCTGTTGATTTTTGCAGGTACAATGGCCGTTTCAGTTGCTGTGCTAGCCGCCATGAAATTTGATGCAGGATTTGACATTGATCTAGACTCCTTCAACACCACCGATCAAGTCTTCCAGGACATTCTCAGTTTATTCAAAGATCAGTACTTATCTGCCCTCATGACCACAAGAATCAAACTTGCCTCAGATGAAATCAAAGAATGGGTATATACTGCACACAACCTTGACAACAACACCATTGTTGGATCCATTGGTGGCACCCAGGTACCTCTGACCCCGACCGTCCTCACAGAGGTCTTTGGATTAAGAAATGGTGAAGACTCTGCTGAACTTTCTGGAGAAGAATTCTCTGATATAATTGCCAGGATGGGTCATCCTGAGGGGAACCCTAGCAAGTTGTTTAAGAGAAACCTGTCAGTTGAATACAGGTTTCTGGCAGATGTTGTAGGCAAGGTTCTGTTGGCCAAACATTCTGTACATGACACCATCTCCAGATATCAGCTCTGCCTCATGGGAGCTCTGGTAGATAGGAAAAGCTTGAACAGGGGAGAAGTCTTTTTTGATCTGTTGAAGAAAAAGATAAACAAAACCTTTGTGAATTATGGAAGATTTCTGGGAGTCTTCCTTCAGGCCAAGTGCCCTGCTCTGCTAGTCTCCTCTGGAGTGCACATCAATGCCTCCAAGAGACTCACCTGTGCCCTATTTGGGAAATGGGACAGGCAAATCATCAAGCCCAGCAGGCCCTCTCCATCTGCCCCTTCAGGCACCAGGACTCTAAGAGTCACTCCCCCCCAGGTCTCTGCCCCTGCAGAAGACCTGCCTGCTGCTAGTGCTGCTTCTCCTCCTCCTCCAAGTCCAACCCTACCCATTCCATCTACCACTCTAGCCTCATCCACAATTACAATTTCCAGCCCATCTCCAACTTCTATTCCATCTCCAGCAACCATCTCATCTCCACCAGCAGACCACTTCCATCCCCTATTCTCTTATCCCCCACCAGATGTCACCTCATCCCCATCCCTTCCATCCTTCACACTTCTGGATGAATCCTACATGGATGATTCCCCCTCCTCTCCTCTAGAGTTACCATCCTCTTCCACCTCTTTCCAAGACCTTCTCCACCACATTATTGATCAACCCACCTTCATTCCCTCCATATCCATCCCCCTATCCTCCATCTCCACCATCCCCTCCCCTGAGCCATTCCTTCCACCCTTCAGCCCTCCCCCTCCAACCTCTTCAGCCACCCCTATACCCTCTACCTCTGCTCCTCTTCTTGAGCAAGTAGATCTTTCAGCCCTTGCTGACAAGCTGTATGAGCTCATTGCCCCCAGGCTCTCCCTTCTCTTGGAGACCTCTTTGGCTCCTCTGCACTTGTCAGTGGCAGCTCTCTCTACCAGGCTTTCTTCTCTCCTTCCTCCAGCAGCCCCACCAGCAGGTTGCCTTGATCCAGAGGTATCTGCATCCAGGCAGGTGGAGATGCCCTATGAAGACAGTCTTCATGTTGCTGCTGCTGCTGCTGCTCCTGTGTCTGCTACCTCTTCTGCTCCAGTTGCCTCTGCTACTCCAACCCTAGCAATAGACCTAAGTTCTTTGCTATCTACATTTGATACTGCATATTACAGCTGCCTTCCAGAAGCCTATGCTGTCCAGCCCTCTGAAGATCTGTCCAAGGCTCTGGTGCCCTTCTCATGCTGTGACCCCAGTATCATTTCTGCTTTTATTCTTTCAGTGACTGCTGCTTCTGATGATGTTACTGCTGCTGCTGCTGAAAACAAGGCTGTATCTACCTCTAAAATTGTTCTTGCTGCTGCTGAAGCAAATGTTCCATCTGCTGCTGAAAATCAAATGGATTCTGTTGAGCCCATCCCCCAGGATTCTCTGATGACAGAGGCTGTTGTTTTTGAGCCTGCTGTAGATGTTGTTGTTGTATCTGAGCCTGCTGCTGCCAAAATTCCTGAAATAATCACTGTTGCCTCTACTGCTGCTCCAGTACCTGTTGTTATATCTTCTGATGCTTCTGTATCTGTTGCCCCATCTACTGTTGTTCCTGTTGCTGCCCCTTCTGCTTCTGCCCCATCAGCTGCTGTTCAACTGAAAGAAACATTGATGAAGAAGATTGATGCCTTATATGATGCACAGAGTTCTGAATCTGAGGATTATAACACTGCTTTTGATGATTCATCTGCCACCATTGTAAAGAAAAGGAAAGCAAGAAGTAAGGCATTGAAGAGGGTTCCTCCTGCCAAAGTTAGAGATGACAATGATGTCCCTTACTATATTCTGCACAACTGCCCAATCACTGAGCATTGGATGCAGTTCTCTAAGAACCAGCTAAAGGCTATGAAGAAGAAGAGGAAGTATGAGAAAGGTTCCACTCAGTTCAAGCACCCTCATCCTCCTCCACCACCTCCACCTGATGCAGGTGCAGGTGGCAGCTCAGCAAGTTCAGGCCCTGCTAGAAGCCAGGCTCCCTACCAACATCATGCTAGAACATATCAAAGGGAAAGCCAGTCTAGGGGCTCTTACTCTAGAAGGGGAGGATATAGGGGAAACCAAAGAGAGACTCAGGTTTACTCCAAAGGGCATTCCAGGCAGCATCCTTACTCCAGGGGAGGACATGTTCCTTCTGACACATCTTCTGGTCCTTTCCCCTATAAGCTCAAAGATACTGTGACTGCCAGGACTCCTCAAGATACTTCTTCCAACAGGTATGAGCCACCTGTTCCATTTGAGGACCCTGAGAAGAATCCTGTGGCTTGGACTGCTAGAATGAAAGAGCTGGCTGCATTAGATCAAATAAAGAAAGCCAAAGAGAAAGGACTAGACACTTCCAACATCTCCACAATGTCAGAACAAAGACAGAAAGAACTAGAAAGATATGCTTCCAGCAAATTTTTTGATGCAGACAGGTACATGGAGTTGCATCCAGCTGCAGTGGTTCCCAGGACATCAAAGCAAATTTATTTGGGTGCAGCTGATGATACAAGATCCAACAAAGAAGCATTAAATCCTAACAGAGAAATTAAAATGGTAAAAGGCAAAGAAAAGGAATAACTCTGTAAGGTGATAACTCTTGGTTTTTCTGACTGCCTTCTGGATATCATGTAAATATATATCTGTGTGATGGTTCTGTAATGTCTGGCTACTGTTGTTTTTGTGTTTTTCTGATTGTATGATGTTGTTTGATTTTCAAAAGTCTGTAAATAGTTTTCCTAACCCAAATAGGGGGAGATTGTTGGAACACCCTATTACTAATTTGGGTCAGGATCACTATGTCTCTAGGAATCTGTGTTTGACCTTCTGTATAGCTTAATAGGTCAATTAGAATTGAGTCTAAGGGTTAGAAGGCTAGGATTGGAAGCTGCCCTGAAGACCCAAGTTTTTCTGGAGACTAAGTCCAAATCATCGAGCTCAGCACGACGTTTCGTCGAACTCCGGTCGACGATCGTCTAGCTCAACTTTGACAGATCGTCGAGCTCCATTCGACGATCGCTGAGCTCAAACCTCATAATATCGTCGAGCTCTGGTCGACGATCGCTGAGCTCAACTTCGCAATATCGTCGAACTCCATTCGACGATCGGTGAGCTCAGTTCGACAATTTTGACTCTGCACTGGATCCTTATCTCTGAGCTCAGTTCGACGATCTTTGAGCTCAGATCGACGATTTCTTTGCTGCTTGCATCTTCCAGTTCGCTGAGCTCAGCTCGACGATAGCAGAGCTCAGTTCGACGATTTCAGTTATCTTTCAGAATTCAAATTCAAATCAGATAGAAGTTATTCTGCATTTAATTCAGAAGATCTGCCAGCCGTTTTCATTTACTTCTGGAGCAAGTTTCAAGGGATTTTTCAAGGAACAATTCAGTGGACTTTCCTTCAGAACAGATTATGCAATTAAGGCTGTAATCAATGCAGACCAACGGCTATCTTTGACAGAGTAATATTCTATTCAGACTCAGAGAATAAAAGATAGAATGTTTTTGAATAAAGATAGAGAATAGACAAGAACAGAAGGAGATTGACAAGAATAGAACACCTCTCAATACACAGAGACTCTGAAAAATATTCTGTCAACAAGAATTCAGAAGAACACTCATCAAGAAGAGATCAAGCTTTCAAACAAATCTTCAGATCTCTTCAGCTCTCAAAGTGTTCAAGGCCAACATCATCTCAAGACTCCAGACACTCAACATTTCAGCTTGCTGAAATCATCTATTGCTGGAGTTCTACATTTGAAGGCCTATCACCCTCAAGCAAAGCTCTTCTTCCTGAAGATCAAGGACTCAGGGGGAGCTTTGAAATCAATCCACTTAGTCTTCTCAGTTGATTGAGAAAAGAGAAGACTGCCATAACTCTCTCAACCCCCTCTCTGTAAAGGGTTTTTCAAGCTCCCTTCAAAAGTTTGAATCTGGTTTTTGAGCACCTTATCAAAAGCTCATTGGTGGCAAGACACCTGATCAAAAAATCTAATTTGGTTTTTGAGCACCTTATCAAAAGCTCATTGGTGCCCAGGACACCTGATCAACTCATCCTGCAGTGGATTCCTACCTGGGTGGTAGAAGAGTGGATGTACCCAAGTTTGGGGAACCACTATATTTCCTTGTGTCATCTGGTTCTACATGTTTTCTTTTTGTTTCTGGCCTAGATTTTCTTGTGTTTAATTTCTGCATAGCTTAGTTTTGTGTTTAGTTTTACTTCTGCTTCCCTGCTTACACTCATTACAACAATTGTTGTAAAGCTTTGCAAAAGTTTTTCTTTGTGTTTCAAAAAGCACCATATACTCTATTCACCCCCCCTTTAGAGTATATCAGATCTAGTTTCCCCTTTCAGTGTCGACACAACTCCTTGTGTTGTAGAATTCACTTCTCGACACAGCTTCTTCAATATGTGTCGACACTGATATTGTGTGTCGACACAACTTCTTGTTCTTCAGTACTTAGTTGAATTCTTGTAAGTGTCGACACAACTCCTTTGTGTCGACAAAGCTTCATGTGTTGAACTTGTTCAGTATCGACACATCTTCTTGGTGTCGACACATGTCTTCTGTGTTGATACTTGCTGAGTGTCGACACAGCTCCTTGTGTCGACACATTCTTCTTTTGTTGAGACTTTGGCTGAGTGTCGACACATCTCCTTTGTGTCGACATTTATACTTAGAATTTCTTGAACTTTGCTGAGTGTCGACACAGCCTCCAAGTGTCGACACTTTCTTCATGTATTGAGTCTTCTGCTGTGTGTCGACACATTCTTTATTATGTCGACACTTTCTTCAAGTGTTGAGTCTTCTACTGTGTGTCGACACATACTTCATTATGTCGACACTTATACTTAGATTCTGCTGAAATTTGCTGAGTGTCGACACAGCCTCCAAGTGTCGACACTTTCTGATGTAGGCACAGTTCCTCTGGGTGTCGACACTGCTTCTAAGTGTCGACACTGCTTCACTGGACTTTTCTTCATTGAGTGTCGACACAGCCTTCATGTGTCGACACTTTCTGTCTGGTGTCGACTCTGCGTCCCTGGCGTCGACACAATTACTCCAAGTGTCGACACTGCTTCTCTGGGTGTCGACACAAGTCTTCTTAAGTGTCGACAGTTTTCTTCTGGGTGTCGACACATGGACTTAGAAACTTTTCAGCTTTCCCTGTATATACTTGACCTGCACAACCAAACTCAAAACACATCAAATACATTTTGATGTATATCATTGAGTAGGGTGAGGCTTCTTCAAATCAGGTACATTCATTCTAATGTACCCAACATATGTCCTAATCTCTTATGTCATAACTCATTAGGTCTACAAATAGAATTAAATAGGCAAATATCTATTTCTGTTGAAAGAAAGTCTACTAAATAGATGTTACCTTTCCTTTTACATGTCAACACAGTTGTGTTGTCCTCTGATTTGATCTTGCATAAGGATTTGCTGAAAGTCACTTGGTAGCCTTCATCACATAGTTGACTGATGCTGATCAAGTTGTTCTTCAGTCCTTCCACATAGGCTACTTTCTTGAATGTGACTGTGCCAATCTGAACTGCTCCATATCCGTTTGTTAGTCCAAAGTTTGAATCACCAAATATGACTTTGGGTCCAGGCTTGGCTTTGAAGGATGTGAAGTTGTCCTTGCTCCCTGTCATGTGCCTGGAGCACCCACTATCCAAATACCATTGCAAGTTTGATGTTGGATAGGTCTTCACCTGCACATAAAGAAATTTACTTGTTTTTGACCCAGTTTACCTTGGGCCTAGGTTGATAACCTTTAAATTCAGAAATAAATGACATCCCTGGTAGACTCTTATAACCTTCAGGATGATATCTCTTTGGAGGTATTATCCATTTAGTATAAGGGTTAAATCTTTGGGATGAAGGACACCTAGGATTGGATTTTTATTTACCTTTGAAAATGTTTTCAAAGCTCTGATCTCTGCTCGACGATCGTTGAGCTGAGTTCGACGATCTTGGGTCAGATCGTCGAGCTCCATTCGACGATCGATTGTGGCAGAGTTCAGGGTTTAGAGATCGTCGACCTGAGTTCGACGATTTTGCCTGAGATCGTTGATCTTCGTTCGGCGATCGTCTAGCTCCGTTCGACGATTTCTGTTGAAATCTTGTTTTCTTGGGTAAGTCAGAATTTTTCCTAGCCACCTCTACAACTCCCTTCCCTTTATCAAAGATAAACTTAATTGGTGTTGTTAGTACTATAGGTTGGCTGGATGAAGCACCCAAGCCCAGTGTACTATTGAATCTAGAGTTCACTGTGATTGTGATGTCCATTAGCTTGATGCTTCTCCCATTAAGGGATTCTTCAAGCTTTTTGGCTTCTGATAGCTCACTTTTCAGTGAAGCTATCTGCTCCCTACAGCACTCCAACTCCTAGAGAGTTTGAGGTTTTCTGATTTTAAGGTACTGTGTTCAGATAATTGATTTCTGAGAGCAATGATTTTCTTCTCAGATTTTAATAAGTCTAAACATAGTGCTTTAAACTCATGCTTAAAGTCCTCAGAATTAAAATCAAAAGAACTTATTACTTGGTCCTCTTCAATTTGAGTCTCTGATTCAGATTCTGACTCTTCTGCATCAGAATTATGTTGTGAGGCATTGATAGCCATCATGCAGAATTCCTTTTCTTCAGCATCATCCGCATCATCACTAGATCAAGATGAAGCTTCTGATTCTTCTTCTGTCTCACTCCAAGTTTCAGCAACAAATCCCTTCCTTGTGTGTTTGTTCTTGCTAGAGGAGGGTTTGACATTGCTATTCTTCTAGAAGTCCTTGTCTTTTCTTCTTTCTTTCTTATCCTTTCTGTCCTTGTTTTTGTTTTCTGGACAATCAGGCACAATGTGGCCTGGTTTCCTGCAACCAAAACAGATAATTTCTTTGTTATTTGATTTATCATACCTTGGCTTGTCATGCTCTTTGTATGATCTCTTTCTGAAGTCCTTTCTGGCCATTTTGTAAAATCTTTTGGCTAGTACACTTAGCAATTCCTCATTGCCTGTGACCTTGTCTTCAGGCTGATCTTCAGTGGCTTTGAAAGCTATTGACTTTTCCTTTCTTGTGGCTGGTGAGGCAGCCTTCTGCTCTTCTTCTCTATTTTTGATGAGCAGCTCATAAGACTTGAGCTTGCCCAAGAGAGCTTCAGTGGTGATCTCATTGAGACTTCTGACATCCTTGATTGGCCAGATCCTTGAGTCCCAAGTGCTTGGGAAGCACATTAGGATTTTATCATTTAGCTCAGTCAATGAGATCTCTTTATCCAAAGTTTTCAGCTCATTAACTATGAGACTGAGTCTGTTATACATGTCTGCTACTGACTCAGCTTCTCCTTTCTTGAAGTTCTCATATTGGGTTATGAGGTGAGATCTTCTGTCTTCTCTCTCATCAGCTGATCCTGAGACTATTTCAGATAGCTTGTCCCAGTTGTCCTTTGCTGAGTTGCATTCAGCTACCTTTTGGAATATGTCATCAGACATAGTCTGGGCTAGAATGTTCATAGCCTTTGCATCTGCCAATTTCCATTTCTTTATTTCTGCCTCTGTTCCTGAAGGAGGTGGAACAACACTTGTGCTTGTATTCTCTGAAGGTCTTGGACACACTGTCAAAACAGAATTAAAAATGTCCTCATCAATAGAGTTCATGTACAGTCTAATCCTTGCCTTCCAAAGTGCAAACTTAGACAGATTGCACACTAGAGGTCTGGTGCTAGCATAATCGTTGTTTTGGGCCATGTTTTGTGAAGAAATAATTCTAATAACAAAATCAACACAAGCAGATCTAACTATCGGGATATTTGGGTTCAGGTGTTAGCCTGTGCAACCACTAAGGTGTGGTATTTTTAACCAACCTGGGAAGGTGTGGTATGTTTAACCAACCTGGCTCTGATACCAATTGAAAGTGCAAGTTAGATCTGATATACTCTAGAGGGGGGGGGGGGGGGGTGAATAGTGTATGATGCTTGCTAAAAATGTTTTACAATAGTTGTTGTATTCCTAAGTGAATAGGGAAGCAAATAATATAAAGTAAATCTAAACACAGCAACTATCTAATCACAGAGCAATATAATCACAAAGCAATCACAATCCACAGCCAGAAGCAAAAGAAAGACAAGCAACCAGATGACGCAAGGAGCTATAGTGGTTCCCCAATCAACCTGGGTACATCCACTCTTCTACCACCCTAGGTAGGAATCCACTGCAGGATGAGTTGATCAGGTGTCCTGGGCACCAATGAGCTTTTGATAAGGTGCTCAAAAACCAAACCAGATTTTTTGATCAGGTGTCTTGCCACCACTGAGTTTTGATAAGGTCTCAAAAACCAATCACAAACTTTTGAAGGGAGTTTGAAAAACCCTTTACAGCAGAGAGAGAGAAAAGGGATGAGATGATCTTCTCTGTCAATAGTCAGAGAGAAGATAGTGGATGTTGTCAAACCTCCCCCTGAGATCTTGAGTTGTTCAGGAAGTGAAGCTTTGCAGTCGGGTGATAGGCCTTCAGATGGTTTGATCTCCAGCAAAAGATGATTTCAGCAACAGCTGAAATGTGAGGTGTCTGGTGTCTTGAATGATGATGGCCTTTGAACACTTGAATCAAGAGAGATCTGAAAATTTCAGTTAGTTGATCTCCTTTTGTGATGGTGTTCTTGTATGAATTCTTGAGACTGAGAATGTCTGTAACTCTTTCTCTTTATCTTGTGTAATTGTTGTTGTAAGAGTTGTTGCAGAAGTTGTAATTGTTAAAATTCAACAAACCGCAGACGCCCCCTTGGATACCCTGTTGAACACTCAACAAACCGAAGGAGAATACGCCCACTTATATGTTGAAAGTTTTCCCGGATCGTGGAGTTAGCAGAGGTTATCTCAACAAAGCAGTAACAACCAGCAACACATGCAGCACAAGCTTCTTTATTGATCAAGAGCAAACTTCTTTACAAGGCGAGACATACATGGCGAGACATGCTTCACCAAACAACCAACACCGGGAGAGCAGAGACAGTTACAAAGACAAGAACAAAAAACAAGCCGCGCGGACTCAATCAACAAGCCGCCGACCTACTGCTGTGGAGTCCGCTCAGTCCGCCAGGTCGCCAGACCGCAACCCAAGCCGCGCGGACTCACCCTTATTCCAATGCTTAGCTCTTCACCGCCGGTCTGCACGCCTCCAGACCGCACAAGCTGCGTCACCGAATGGAACAGTCCGCCTGAAGCAGGCGACTTCCTGAACCCCGAACCAAGTCGCCAAAGAGAAGACCGCCTGGTCGCTATCCGCGACCTGCTATTTACCGCCTGTTGCTTAACCGCAGAGTCCGCACTGTCCCTGACTGCAGTCAGAGCCAAGTCCTGGCTTTCCAGCGCTATCCGCACAACCTGCACAGCACAACCGGGTCAACTCTCTATCCGTGCGGACACAAAGTCCAGACCGCATCAACTTATGCGAGCTCAATTACTGTTCACTTACTTCGGTCTAGGTTCCTCAATCCTGATGTGACATGAGTCCTATTTATAGGCACGACGATGAGTATGGTCACCGCCCTAGCCGATAGGATCACCACAACAACCCGCAGCTAGAACAAGTGTGTCCGCTCAGCCCGCGGACACACCTTCCAGTTCGCCGCTCCTGTGCAGATAGCCAGTCCGCTCCAGCTTCTCCAAGGCCGGACTCCAATATCTAGCCCGCCTTGCCGCCAGAGACCAAGCCAGGACAACAGCCGGACTCCACAACAGCCGTGTCCGCCATTCTGCGGACAAGGCATCAGCCCGCAAAACTCGAGCCCGCAGCCTCGCCATCAAGGCACCTGCCGGACTCAGCGGACACCCGGCTTCCGTCCGCATATCCCAAGTCCATTGCCTAATCACCAAGGCATTGCCGGACTCAGCGGACACGCCGATCCAGTCCGCGTACACAGCGAACTCCAGTCCACTTCCCTGAGTCCATAACCTCATCACAAGGCTCAACCGGACTCAGCAGACTCTGGCTCCAGTCCGCACGCTCCTGCACAAGCAATTCTCCAGTCCGCATTTCCCAAGCTAGCAAACAAGGCAAAGCACTTCTACTACGCTTGGCGGACTGAGAAACCAGCCCGCGCTCCACTGCGCGATCTCCCCGGACTGAGCCATCCTGGACTTGGTTCAATTCCCACCAAGTCCAGCCCACTGGCTGCAAGGGCCAGTCCGCACTTACAGGCGGACACTGGATCTAGCCCGCCATACCGGGCGACCTCCAGTTTCTGTCCGCGCTGACCGGCGGTCTCCGCGGCTTCCACTTGCCGCTTCACTAGAGCAAGACCAAGGCATCTGCCAAACCGGTCTGCCGAGCTCTAGTTCTTCAGTCCGCTTCAAGCCGGACTCCGCGGATAACATTCCTATCCGCCCGGTTACTTCCTGGGAGTAAACCGCCTGCTGAGCATACACTGGCCTGTCAGACCGCCGCTGCTGTCCGCGTAGTCCGCGCGAACAGACCGCCCAGGCCGCCACAGAGCAAACCGCCTGCAACATCCCTGCCGACCTAGCAGTCCGCCAACCCAGTCCGCGTAGTCCGCGCGGATAGGTTTCCCAAGCCTTCCATTCACCCACTTTCACTTCACAGAATTCAACACTCCCCCTTGAAGTGAGAAGTGGTGAATAACTCCAGCAGCTCCCGTAACCTTGCACCTGGTCCTTCCGATAGCATCTATGAAGAGATGTCCAAGACATAGTCCTCGCCCCGCATATCATGGACCATGAGGGAGCCCTCCAGCATCTCCAAAAAGGAGTCATGCTTCCCTCTGCCTTCTTGAGCTTCAACCTCCACTCTTGCATCACAGGAGTATCACCAACTTCCTTGGACACTGAAGTCCAAGCCTCGTTGCCTCTGAGAGAAGTCACCTCTTCAGACTTGGTGTCAACCACCTCCTTGATTCTAGTGGGGTCATCACAGCCAGAAGTACCTTGCTCGACCTGAGGGCTAACAAGGAAACACGGGACCAAGTCCACCGTGTTCCCTTCATAATATCGAGCTGGTGGCTTACTGATCCTCTTCGATCTCCGAAAAACCTGATCATGGCTAACCACCTCCGCTGCTTGTGAACCAGCTCCGTTCCCAGGCAAACCCGGAACAATGCTCCCTTTGCTCCCTGAAGAAGACGCCTCCTTACTGGAACCAAAAGCATCTGGAGCAACGCTCCCCCTGCTACCTGAACCAGAAGACTCCCCTCTTGAACAAGTACTGCCTGGAACATCGCTCCCCTTGCTTCCTGAACCGGAAGCCTCCGCCTTCGAGCCAGAAGGTCCTGGAGCATCGCTCCCCCTTCTTCCTGACTCTGACGCCTTTGCCCCAGAGCTAGAACAACCTGGAGCACCTGGTGACTCAGGCAACTCCACTTCCTTAGCAACAGCCTCCTTCAGCCCACCATCTGACCTGCTTATCTCTAACTCCACATAAGAGCTACCCCAATACGGCGTCAACTCATCAAAAACAATGTCTCTCGACACTATGAGTTTCTTCGTCGCAGGATCCATACACCTCCATCTTCTTCTCTGCTCATCATACCCAACAAAGACTAGCTTTGTTTTGAGAGTACCCGGAGTGTGTATATAGCAGGTAGATCCAAACACCCGAAGGTGCTTCACTGAGGTCTTCACTCCGAACATTAGCTCATAAGGAGTCTTCATTATGATCGGACTAAGAGGCATCCGGTTGATGACATGAGCAGCACAGGCTATTCCCTCCGCCCAAAGAGCCTTCGGAACGCCTTTACTCCGAAGCCAACACTTGCAGGTCTCCGTTAACCAACGGATCATCCGAGCTGCAATACTACCCTGTTGTGAAGTATGTCCACAAGAAAGCTCCATCCGGATCCCTTGCTTCCTGCAAAAGCGTGAGAACTCGGTTGAGCCAAACTCACCACCGAAACTTGTCCTCAACACCTTGATCCTCCGGCCGAGCTGGCCTTCGACAAGCTTCTTGAACTCCACAAACAAGCGTACTATGCTGGACTTCGTCTTCATAAAGTATACCCAAGTATACCCAGAATAGTCATCAACCAAGATCAGCATGAACCTGCTGCCTCCAAGACTGGCCGTGACAGTCGGTCCCACCAGAGCACAATGGACAACCGCCAATGGTGCATTACTCCTGGATTGTGCTTTGTCAACCATGAAGCGATAGACTCCACTCTCCTGACATCCCGCACACCCCCGACCATCGCCATAGGATGACAATCTAGGCAAGCCTCTTACGAGTCTTCTTTCCTCCATTGCTTTCAGCTTGTCCATCCCTACATGCCCCAGTCTTTCATGCCAGATAGCAGCACTATCACTGGCATTCCTCCGATCAACTCCAGAACTAGTTGAAATCCCAACTACGTTCTTCTCCTTCCTCCCTACCAGAGCTACGTTCGCCGAGAGCAAGACAACCTTGCACTTCTTCCGAAGATGACCTTGCTGCTTGCATTTATAGCACCTTGGTCCTTCCTTCCTCTTCCTATCGCGCCTAGGAGAATAACTCCTTTCTTCCTGATATGAAGTAGAGGGACCATCTTCCGCAGCAACCTTCACCTCCCTCCTGAACAACCCATCAAGGGAAGTCCAGACCTCCGCAGCTGACCGACATCCACTGATGTGGTCCAAGAGCTCCGATGAGATCACCTGCCTGAGAATAGACTCCGCTTTCGCATTTGCCTCCTTCCAAGCTCTCATCCCCTCAGCATTGCCAGCAGTATCCTCTTGTCTTCCTGCTCCACATACAACCTCCCAAAGGTCCTCGCCAAGAAGAAAGCTCTTCATACAGGACTTCCACCGTTCACAGTTCGTCTCTGTAAGAAGATCAATACCAAGACAACTTGCATCCTCCACTGCCATGGTTCTACCACTGGTTTCCTCTACAGACGAGCAACTACTTTCATTGAGCACTGCTTGACCACTCCAACAACCTCCCTCTGATACCATGTTAAAATTCAACAAACCGCAGACGCCCCCTTGGATACCCTGTTGAACACTCAACAAACCGAAGGAGAATACGCCCACTTATATGTTGAAAGTTTTCCCGGATCGTGGAGTTAGCAGAGGTTATCTCAACAAAGTAGTAACAACCAGCAACACATGCAGCACAAGCTTCTTTATTGATCAAGAGCAAACTTCTTTACAAGGCGAGACATACATGGCGAGACATGCTTCACCAAACAACCAACACCGGGAGAGCAGAGACAGTTACAAAGACAAGAACAAAAAACAAGCCGCGCGGACTCAATCAACAAGCCGCCGACCTACTGCTGTGGAGTTCGCTCAGTCCGCCAGGTCGCCAGACCGCAACCCAAGCCGCGCGGACTCACCCTTATTCCAATGCTTAGCTCTTCACCGCCGGTCTGCACGCCGCCAGACCGCATAAGCTGCGTCACCGAATGGAACAGTCCGCCTGAAGCAGGCGACTTCCTGAACCCCGAACCAAGTCGCCAAAGAGAAGACCGCCTGGTCGCTATCCGCGACCTGCTGTTTACCGCCTGTTGCTTAACCGCAGAGTCCACACTGTCCCTGACCGCAGTCAGAGCCAAGTCCTGGCTTTCCAGCGCTATCCGCACAACCTGCACAGCACAACCGGGTCAACTCTCTATCCGCGCGGACACAAAGTCCAGACCGCAGCAACTTACGCGAGCTCAATTACTGTTCACTTACTTCGGTCTAGGTTCCTCAATCCTGATGTGACATGAGTCCTATTTATAGGCACGACGATGAGTATGGTCACCACCCTAGCCGATAGGATCACCGCCATAACCCGCAGCTAGAACAAGTGTGTCCGCTCAGCCCGCGGACACACCTTCCAGTTCGCCGCTCCTGTGCAGATAGCCAGTCCGCTCCAGCTTCTCCAAGGCCGGACTCCAATATCCAGCCCGCCTTGCTGCCAGAGACCAAGCCAGGACAACAGCCGGACTCCACAACAGCCGTGTCCGCCATTCTGCGGACAAGGCATCAGCCCGCAAAACCCGAGCCCGCAGCCTCGCCATCAAGGCACCTGCCGGACTCAGCGGACACCCGGCTTCCGTCCGCATATCCCAAGTCCATTGCCTAATCACCAAGGCATTGCCGGACTCAGCGGACACGCCGATCCAGTCCGCGTACACAGCGAACTCCAGTCCGCTTCCCTGAGTCCATAACCTCATCACAAGGCTCAACCGGACTCAGCGGACTCTGGCTCCAGTCCGCACGCTCCTGCACAAGCAATTCTCCAGTCCGCATTTCCCAAGCTAGCAAACAAGGCAAAGCACTTCTACTACGCTTGGCGGACTGAGAAACCAGCCCGCGCTCCACTGCGCGATCTCCCCGGACTGAGCCATCCTGGACTTGGTTCAATTCCCACCAAGTCCAGCCCACTGGCTGCAAGGGCCAGTCCGCACTTACAGGCGGACACTGGATCTAGCCCGCCATACCGGGCGACCTCCAGTTTCTGTCCGCGCTGACCGGCGGTCTCCGCGGCTTCCACTTGCCGCTTCACTAGAGCAAGACCAAGGCATCTGCCAAACCGGTCTGTCGAGCTCCAGTTCTTCAGTCCGCTTCAAGCCGGACTCCGCGGATAACATTCCTATCCGCCCGGTTACTTCCTGGGAGTAAACCGCCTGCTGAGCATACACTGGCCTGTCAGACCGCCGCTGCTGTCCGCGTAGTCCGCGTGAATAGACCGCCCAGGCCGCCACAGAGCAAACCGCCTGCAACATCCCTGCCGACCTAGCAGTCCGCCAACCCAGTCCGCGTAGTCCGCGCGGATAGGTTTCCCAAGCCTTCCATTCACCCACTTTCACTTCACAGAATTCAACAGTAATTATCTTATTGTTGCAGAGAATTGTTGTTTCAGAATGTATTCTATGTATCTTGTAGCAGGAATGAAAAAGCTGATCTTTTATTTCTTAGGTCTGAATAGAAATGATCCACTGTCCAAGATAGCCGTTAGTCTGTCAATAAATGACTTCCTTAATTACATTTGTCTTCTGGAGGAAAGTCCAATAAAACATTCCTTGAAAATTCCTTGAAACTTGCTCCAGATTAAATGAAAAACGGCTACAAGATCCTTGACATAAATGCTGAGAATAATTCTACAACTGTCTGAATTTGAATCTTGAAAATCGTCTAACTCTTCAGAAAAACGTCGAACTGAGCTCCACTATCGTTGAACTGAGCTCAGAGACTGGTCTTGGACAGAAACAGAGATCGTCGATCTGAGCTCAACTATCGTCGAACTGAGCTCAGAGACTGAGAAACAAACTGGAGTCAAGATCGTCGATCTGAGCTCGAAGATCGTCGAATGGAGTTCGACGACTCGTTGAAGTAGAGCTCAGAGATCGTCGAATGGAGTTCGATGATTCGTCGAAGTGAGCTAAACGATCATGGAATGGAGTTCGACGATTCGTCGTACTGAGCTCAACGAAATGACTTAGTCTCCAGAACTAAAATCTCTAGTCTTGAGGGCAGCTTCCAAACCTAACTACTAACCCTTAGACTCAATTCTAATTGACCTTTAGATCTATACAATGAGGTCAAGATAGGTTTCCTAAGAGACATAGTGATCCTTGCCCAAATCAGTAATAGGGTGTTCCAACACACTCAACGCCAAGGAAATGAAGGCGTTGACAGCGCAAACTTCACTCAATGCCAAGGAACTAAAGGTGTCAAGAGCGGAAGCTTCACTCAATGCTAAGGGCGGAAGATGTCGAGAGCACAAACTTCACTCAACGCTAAGGGAGGAGGGCGTCGAGTGCATAAGATTCACTCAATGCCAAAGAATTGAAGGCGTTGACAGCGCAATCTTCACTCAACGCCAAGAAACTAAAGGCATCGAGAGCGGAAGCTTCACTCAACGCTAAGGGTAGAAGGCGTCGAGAGCGCAAACTTCACTCAACTCCAAGGATGGAGGGCGTCGTGAGCGCAAGCTTCACTCAACACCAAAGAACTGAAGGCGTTGATAGCGCAAGCTTCACTCAACGCCAAGGAACTAAAGACATCAAGAGTGGAAGCTTCACTTAACGACAAGGGCAGAAGGCGCCGAGAGTGCAAGCTTCACTCAATGCCAAGGGCGGAAGGCGTCGACAGCGCATGCATCACTGCATGCCAAGGATGGGGGGGCGTCGAGAGCGCACGCTTCACTCGACACCTAGGGCAGAATGGGTCTGGCTCGGTGTCTTTAACCCTCTCACCTCCGTAGATCCCGCCAAGTACCTATTGTAGAGGGTGGGGGGGACCCACTCATCGAATACAAGGTTGTACACAATCCCCGCTCTTTGCAAGCTTCCACGAAGGTCGGAAAGAATCATCCAACCTCAGGTATTTGATGAGTGCTTGCTGACCTGGAATAGAATCTTTTGTGGATCCCTCCACGGTTCTATAAATAACACCGGACGACCCTGAAGTTGATGTCCATGTTTTCCCTTGAATCTCCCACTACGCTCTCACCATTCACCATTATGTACAAACAACTATCCGAGCGACCCCTGTTGCAGGAGTTGATAGACCGTCTCGTGGAAGCACAGGAGAAGTCCAGCTCCAAGGCCTCCAAATACGCTCCATGGCTGTCATCCAGGAGGCTAGCTGATCTGCCCTATCGGCTAAGAAGGCAAAAATGGTTCAGTGAAACACGGCGGCGGAAGAAAATGCCTCTCCGACACTGACTCCCGGTCGCGAGAACCCTGCCATTCTTGCGGAGGTACTTCATTTGCCTCTGGTATAACCCCTTGAAGCTTCTCTGACTTGGAATTCTAGTCCCCTTTATAGATGGTTTTGCCGGAGAGCGAAGCGACTGTTCCGCCGGTGGATGTCGAGACCCTCCTGCACCCTGAAGGCTGCGAGCGGCCGTCCACAGAAACGACCTTCCAAGTCACCTGAACCGAGACTGCAACCACTCCAGGTAAGATTGATAGTATATCTTTTCGCATTTTTAAGCCGGACATCTTCTTACTAACAGATTTTCTTTGCAGCTACCTTTGGAAGTACGGTCCTGGTCAGCCCAGCGACCCAGACCCCGGTTACTGAGATCCCTAAAGAACCGATGATGGGATCTCGTCCATCGACCGAGAAGTCTCCGGAAATTACCCCTGCTGTCGAGATCTACATGCCTGCACAAACGCCGACCCGCCCAGGACAGGTAAAAATTCGCCACAACATATATGCGGGACCCTTTGAGGGAGGACTCGGAACTTCCGGCCAAGCTCTAGGCGGGAGCTCTATCCCAACTCCAGGTAAACAAACCGTTGATCATCCCTTTTTGTTTGGACATTCTAGTACTTACCACGGCTTATTGCCAGGCTACTGGGATACTTCGGCAAGGGCTCATGAGGCTGATGACGGGGAGTTCTCACTGCTGCCATCCCCCAACGATCTCGCCACCTTCCTTGGGGATCCCAGGGATGCCGAGACACTCAAGGAACGAACGGTGGAGGTGCTGGACAAGATGATATGGATGCAAAGAGATGACTCTGGAAGGGAGGATGCATTCCCGGGGGCGACGGAGCGTCGAGTAGGGGTTCTTGAGCGAGGTTAATCACACATGGTTGGGGAAATGGAGCGGCAAGGCGGCGGATGCACGGAGACCTCTCCCAGGAAGCATATCGCGTGGGCTCGGGACCAGATGCGCCTGGTCCATCAGGAGCTGACGACCATGAGTGCCTACCACTATCTGCAAGTGCCCCCACGGTCGGGTAGGCAAGGCCGAGGCCGCTGGCAGTGGATTCAATATTAGGCGCAAGGGTTCCCGCCTCCTATCCATTTTGGCTTTCCGCGTAGTTTGTAATAATAACAATAACATTTATAGTCCGCCCTCGACCGACGAGTGGCCTCTGTGTATAATTAGACTGCTTTAGCTATCTTTTAATGTGTTTTCGTCGAATTCTCCTGTTTTTTTCCCTTTTAATTATTCGTTATGCCTTTCGCTCACCCAGAAACTTCCTGGAAGCTTTTCGCCATTCGCACATAAGGAGAGGAAGCAAGGCTGGGAGGATTACGAGGCGTCAGAATATATTGTATAATGTTATCCGCATCGCGCCGCCTTGAGGGAAATATCATGATTGCCGAGATTTTATATAAATAGGCCAGGTCACCAACCGCATTTATTACATTAGATCCCTAGCCCCGTCTCGCCTCAACGTGCTTGCTTTCCAGAGCTCTCACCTCCTACGCAAACCATTCCTTCTCCCAACCCTCGCGAAGATGTCGGGCAAGATCGATGGTAGAGACAATTGCGCGTAAGGCTTCCTAGACCACTACTTCCTCCCCTGTAACCTAACAGAGGAGGAATTTTTCTCGGCGGTGGGCCTCTACATCCCACTAGATTACGTCACGCTTCGTCCGGAAAGCGACGCTAACTAAATTTCCTGCCGGAAGGGGAACTGGCCATTCTCGTGGAACACTTTGAGGTGGGGTTTCACCTTCCTCTCTAGCCGAAAGTGTGGTAGGCTCTCCGCTACATTGGGGTGGTCCCAGCTCAGCTCAACCCAAATTCTGTTGCGCTCCTGGTAGCTTTCGCATTGTACATGCACGTGAAAAAGATTGAGATCAACCTTTCGGTATTTCGGAAGCTATTTAAATTCAGAGCCAAGGGTGGGATTGTCTTTTTCTCGGGCCAAACAATCAAGATCGTCGGCCTTGCTAACAAAAACCATGACTGGGCCCAGAAATTTGTGTTCGTTTTTGGGGGTTTCGACAACATACCATTCTATCCAGTGCAATATGACGAGGCGACTTATAGGCCTCCCACGCTTGGGGGTACAAGGCCGCCCTCATCACCTTCTTCGGGACCAAGAACTTCGATGTCAAGTCTTGAGACGGGACATAGACAATCTCCAGCCCGTTCCCGCCGGGGAAGGTACCCTCTCGCATGTATTGTTATTTTTTACTAACACTTGTGAAACTGAACTTTTGCACTTGTGCAGGCGAGCGAGAGATTCCCGTTAGCCAACCCTGCAATGAATCCAGGACTCTCGCCTACAGTTTGTCACTCACGCAATCGGCGGCCTTGGCCAGTTGGGACGAGACGAGGACCTCATCTCAGCTGAGTGCCCGAAAGAGGAAGCCAGACGTTCCTCCCCCAGCTCCCTCCAAGAAGTCCATGACACCTGTGCAGGACAAGGGAAAGTCTATTGCCGAGAGCCCTGTCAGGGTTACTCTGGCAGCCGGTTCGGCAGGCATTGTCGAGAGGATCTCTACTGTTGCCGAGAAGGCCCCGAGGGACCGATACCGAAAGGGTATCCGAACTTTGGGCTAGGCGGGAGGCATCCGGACGAGATCGGCCAGCCGCTTCTCTAGTGGGACCCCGAGGTCCATCGGGAATCCATCTCCACCCTCTTGCCATCTTGGTTTGAGTAGGATACTTCTAGCAGCGAGGCCTATGCACTCACCTTCGGGTTGTACAATAGGGAAGACGCCAGCATCTTCGATAAGGAATCCTCCAGGATCCTTGCGCCTGAGATTGCACGAGTCTATCTGCGTGCCCTGGCGCTTACGCACATGTCCTCCCGCCGGGGCCTTTATATTAAAGGGAACATGAATGAGGTTCAAAAGTCCTGGAACCTCACCGAGGCTAAGGTGGTATCCTTGCAGGAGAGACTTGCTGGCACCGAGGCGCTTCTCGCCAGCAGACCAGTGCAAGAGT
Organism: Platanthera guangdongensis; assembly: GCA_039583875.1. NCBI lineage: Eukaryota > Viridiplantae > Streptophyta > Magnoliopsida > Asparagales > Orchidaceae > Platanthera > Platanthera guangdongensis. Next base: position 95,526,161 of record CM077167.1, read on the forward strand.
TAAGCGGATTTCTCACTAGCTTTTCACAGTATCCCCTTTCCCAGCTAACTTTACCTTGACATTGTTTCGGGACTCTATGAATATTGAGAAGCTCCACGCACAGGTGGCTAGCCAAGAACAAGAGATCGTTGGGCTAAAGGCAGAGAATAAGCGCCTGCAGGATTCCCTTCTCCTGCCGCCCTCAGGCGAGAAGGTTAAACGTCACCAATACATCAACTATGAAATCAAGGTGATTATGCATGAGAATGCTCAGAGGGGTGGGGGGGGGGGGGGGGGCGGGGTGGGGGGGGGGGGGGGGGGGGGGTCCAAGCATACCTTTGAGGTGTTGCGGGGTGCTAGGTTACTGAACGAGAAGGGTAAAAGGCTCACGATGCTCAGTTTCCTGCCATGGATATTCACCCCCATCGAAGTTCCCACAGGCAAGGATGACCAACAGGGCGAGGATGATTGGGACATGATCCTGGGCTGGAAATCCCCTGCCGAGAAGTCCAGCAATTCATCATGAAGGATTTCCGGGAACCCTTTTTATTTTGTACTTGTATATGTTTTTAAGACATGTAATGGGCAAGAACTATGTGTAACTGCATCCTTATTTTTCACATATACAATATCTTTTTTGCCGAATGAGCCACGCTGATAATTGAGCCGAGAGGGCTACGAGGTGCGGTATGTCAAGAGGTTTATGCTCTCTCAATGACCTTTCTTGAAGCAACTCCTCGAATCCTTCGTCTACCGAGGGCCAAATAGCTTCGTCAGCTAGGTGAGAGCATGAAAATAGGAGGCGAATATAGATTAGACATATTTCTTTGCCCCACCAATGGGTGATACTACCTGCCCGATCAGCTGATGAGAGCTTGATAGTGGATGTTGATCGTCAACCGGAAAGGAGATGCTCTCGCGTGACATCCAGACCTGCCAGCTAGAGGGAGCCTGGCAGCGTGATCTGCTCGAGGTCCGGGAGACGCTCTCGAGTGACATCCAACCCTGCCAGCTAGTGGGATCTTGGAAGCGGGATCTTCTCGGGGTCCGAGAGACGCTCTCGAGTGACATCTAGCCCTGCCAGCTAGTGTAATCCTGACAGTGGGATCTGCATGGAGTCTGGGTAGACTATCTCGAGTGGCATCTAGCCCTGCCAGCTAGGTGAGAGCCTGACAGTGGGATCTACTTGGGGTCCGGGTAGACTCTCTCGTGTGTCATCCAGCCCTGCCATATAGGTGAGAGCCTGGCAGTAGGTGTAACACCCCCTATCCATCGCATATCATATAGCAGTAGGTCCGGCCGGGGACTGACGCCATATACCATAGACAGACCGGGTGGTTACTCAATGGAAACCATCCAACCAATCCAACGTCCTAAACAGAGCATTCTAGCGGAAGCAATTAAAATTGTTGCATTAATAAAGAACCCAACACTAGCATGAATGTCCACTAATACGCCAAAAGGAATGAAGTACAAATACACAAGTACAGGTCTTATGGCGTTACAAATGTTTTCCTCAAATTACATATTTTCAAACCTCGGCTCGCAGGCCGGCCATACATGAATAAAAGAAAACACTCAAAATTAGGCCTTCGAGGGCCGGCTAAGCAACTTGGGCTTTAGCCCGCTATTTACCGCTCGGCTCCGCAGCACCTGCAAGCACAGTCCACCGCAAAGGTGGCAAACCAAAGCAACGGTCAACAATGCTGACCAGATTATAACGATCCCGCCCCCAATTCAGGGCGGCGATGCTCCTTCCCTACAGTTTATTAGCATAACTAAGCAGTATATATATACATTGCATCACCGGCGTTGGCACGCACGGCCACACGCCCCGTGCACTCAGGGCACATTCTCGGTGAACTGGTCAATGTCACGTCAATTTAAGCCATAAACACCCTGGTCTCACCACCGCCACTTTGACGGCCAAACTTATGAGCATTTTGTCTTCCCAGTATGGGTCATGTCAATTTAAGCCATAGACCGCCGAAGACCCTCATCTATGCCAACGGCTCACAACGAACGACATAGAACGGGTACGGTTCCGCCTAACCCGTGCTCACATCGCAACGATAATTTAAGCCATATGCGCGGGTCAAACTTCTCCCGAGTCCTGTTTCCATTACACCCTTCTCATAACCCGGTTATGTTCAAGTTGGCTCCCAGGACACCAAGTTGGCAGAATCACGCATCTGCCCAGTTTTCTGGGTGCATATTGGGGTATAATCCCCAAGGCTCCCTGTTGCAATCTACCACGTAGAAAACCCAAAAAACTCACATTCGCACGGAGTCTTCTCCGGCCATTTATGCAATGCGACATCACCAATCCAGACCAACTTGTCCGGGTAGGCTTTACACATCATGCCTATATCCGTTCTCGATTACGGACTCTACATGTACACAACGGGGACTATTCATGTCTACCCGAAGGAACGCCTCAAACTCACCACAAATTCGCGAGAGTGGGCTTCCCTATGCAAAAGAAGTAGAGCTTCAAATGCTCAAGAATAGAATCGTTTCCCTAGCATTCTTCCTTGGCGCCATGGAAATGTAAGCAGATGAAAAGCACCGCACTCTCCTTTCCTCCGTAGATCCGATTTCGGTTCGTGATTTGGAGCTCCGAAGCTCTGCTGGTGACCGAATCTAGGCTTCTTCCTCCTCCTTTGCTCTCCCCTCTCTCTTAACTTAAAAAGGGAACCACTTAAGTGAAATGAGGGTTTCAAAGGCCCAATCCCGGGTATATCCCACTAGGAACAACCCCCAACCATTGTATCCCAAAATAAGGAAACGAATGGCTACGATTCGTAGCTGAAAAGTAAAACCTGGGCCGAACAAGACCTGCAACACGCCTGTGTTTAGAGCCGTGTCCCTCATTCGTTGTCAAAATCAATGCGTTACGAAACTTACACGGGTCCCGACATGCCCGTGTTTAACCTGACATGCCTGTGTTCCAACTTACACGGCCGTGTGGTTGGTCGTGTGCCCCCATCGACACAGCCCTGAAAACAACCCGAGACTCACACGGGACTTGGACATGCCCGTGTCCTATTTGACATGCCTGTGTCAAACACAAACACGCCTGGGCTCCAGGCCGTGTTCACTGACTCGACACTTCATCAAGCGAAGTTCGTCGACCACCCGACACGGCCTTGGACACGCCCGTGTCCTAGGCCGTGTTCCGTGTCTCGACACAACGTCGAGCGAAAATCGTCGACTTAACTGGCAGATCGTCAACACAAGCTCGACACGCCCGTGTCCCAGTCTGTGTTCGCTGCTCGACGATCGTTGACTCCAAAATTCGTCGACCTCACGGCTAAATCGTCGACTCGAGCCTGACACATCCTGGGACACGTCCGTGTCCCAGGCCGTGTGCCCCCTGCCAAATTCCAGATTTGTCCCAAAACGCCTCCCATCATTCTTTTGAGTTTCGGGGCGTTACAACTCTCCCCCTCTTAAAAGAATTTCGTCCTCGAAATTTCATAAAGGAAAGAAACATAAACTTAAATTGTACCTGAGTGAAACAACTCCGGGTACTCCTCAAGCATAGTCTGCTCTCGCTCCCAAGAGAGCTCCTCTTGACCGCAATTGTCCCAACAGACCTTAACCATCCTGATCTCTTTATTGCGTAGCCGCTTGACTTTTGAGTCTTCAATACGCACGGGCTTGACCTTCGTCGTCAACCCATTATCAACCGACACTTGATCGACCGTGATCACTTGCGTAGGCTCTTGCACCGCCTTCCGTAGAACCGATATATAAAATACATCATGTAGACCACTAAGCTCCACAGACAGCTTCAACCGGTACGCTGCTTCACCAATCCGCTCCAGAACCTCAAACGGTCCAAGGTACCTCGGGCTTAGCTTCTTCAAGCGCCGCACTCGCGAGACACCCTTGAACGGCTTGATCTTCAAGTACACCCAATCGCCAACAACGAACTCCACGTTCCTGTGCTTGGCATTATAGTACTTAGCCTGACGGTCCTGAGCGATTAGCAACCTCTCCCGAATGGTTCTCACCAAAGAAGTAGCATCCTCCACCTCTAATCGCTTATACAACTTTGATTCACCCATTTCCAACCATGACAACAGCGTGCGACATTTTCTATCATAAAGGACCTCGAAGGGCGCCATTTGAATGCTCGCCTGGTAGCTATTGTTGTACGCGAATTCCACCAAGTATAGGTGATCTTCCAATTACTTTCCAAAGTCCAGGACACACATGCGAAGCATGTCTTCCATTGTACTATTGACCCTCTCGTTCTGCCCATCTGTTTGCGGATGAAAGGCTGTGCTAAAACTCAGCTTTATTCCCAACATCTGCTGCACAAGCCTCCAATCATTGGACGTGAACGGCCCATCTCGGTCACTCACGATGCTGCAGGGCACACCATGAAGCCGCGCAATATTGTCTACATACAACTTTGCCAATTTCTCAATCGGATCATCCTTCCTATGCGGAATGAAATGTGACACCTTCGTTAGATGATCTACGACCACCCAAATGGCGTTGTTCCCCTTTTGCGACTTTTGCAACCCGTGCACAAAGTCCATAGTGATGTCATCGAACTTCCACTCCGGAATAGGCAAGGACTTCAAGAATCCCCCTGGTTTTTGGCACTCTTCCTTCACCAAGGCATAAGTTTTGCACTTCGCCACGTACAACGCCACATCCTTCTTCAGTCCTGGCCACCAGAACAATTTCTTAACATCACGGTACATCTTCGTGCTCCCCGGGTGAATTGAGTACTTAGTATGATGCGCCTCGTACAACAATTCCACCCGTAAATTGCCCACACTTGGGACGCACAGACGACCGTCTTTCCAAAGTAATCCATCCTCCACAACGTATTTGGAATTTGACCCATCCAGAGCCTCTATCATGAGTTGCTTCATATGGACATCCGTATCCAACGCCTGCCGAATCCTATCAGCCAGGACATATTGGACTTCAGTCCAATTCAATACTGCTTCAGCACTTGATTGCTTATCAACGCAAAAATTCTACAATGCCTCTAACTCCCGAACCAACCGCTCGTCATGGACCGATAACCAATTGGCTTGAGTCGAGGCCCGACGACTCAACGCGTCCGAAACCGCATTGCTTTTACTAGGCACGTAGTGGATCTTAAATGTATAGTCCCCCAGGAACTCCATCCATCTACGCTGCTGCATGTTCAGATCTTTCTGATCAATCAAATACTTCAGGCTCTTATGATCGGTGTAGATATCAATCTTCACACCGTACAAATTGTGTCTACACAGCTTCAAGGAAAAAATCACGGCCGCTAACTCAAAGTCATGGACCGGATAGTTCCTCTCGTGCACCTTCAGCTGTCTCGAGCCATATGCTATAACGCTTCCATGCTGTAACATCACACAACCCAAAACACTGCCTGAAGCATCGCTATAAATCTTATAACCTTCGGTCCCACTCGGCGAACTCAACACAGACGCCGTGGTCAACCGACATTTTAACTCCTCAAATGCTCGCGCGCACTCCGACGTCCAAACGAACTTCTGCTCCTTGCTCGTCAAAGTAGTGAGAGGTAATGCTATCTGCAAGAAGTTCTCTACGAAGAGCCAATAATAGCCGAGAAGCACCAGAAAGCTCTGGACTTCCGCTACCATAGAAAGCTCAGGCCACTCTCGTATCGCAATAATCTTCGCCGGATCCACTACAATACCTTCCCCACTCACTATATGACCGAGGAACGCCACTGAGGACAACCAAAACTCGCACTTCGAGAACTTGGCGTACAATTGATTCCTCCTTAGTGTCTCTAAAACAAAATGAAGATGCCCGAAGTGATCTTCCTCACTCTGCGAGTACACCAAAATATCGTCGATGAAAACGATCACAAAATGCTCCAAGTACTCCCTAAAGGTCCTGTTCATCAAATCCATGAACACTGACGGCGCATTCGTCAGCCCAAACGGCATGACCATAAACTCATAGTGCCCGTATCTTGTACTGAACGTTGTCTTAGGGATATCAGTCTCCCTTATTCTCAACTGATAGTAACCAGACTTGAGATCCAACTTAGAGTACACCGTCGACCCGACCAACTGATCAAAAAGATCATTGATCCTTGGGATTGGGTACTTGTTCTTTTCCGTTAGCTTGTTTAACTCCCGATAATCAATAAAGAGTCTCAAGCTCCCGTCCTTCTTTACAAAGAGGACCGGTGCGCTCCAAGGCGACGAACTTGGACGCACAAACCCTTGCTCCAATAACTCTTGAAGTTGCACCTTCAGCTCCGCCATTTCCGTAGGAGCTAGCAGATACGGAGATCGTGACACAGGCTTTGCACCTGGCACTAGCTCAATAGTGAATCTATCTCCTGTTGAGGCGGGGCTCCAGGAAGATCCGTGGAGAACACATCAGGGTACTCCGCTACCACTGAAATACTATCCAACGCAGGCTTTGGCTTTGCAACCTCCACTAATGTAAAGAACGGCTCTGCACCAGCCCAAACCGCCTTCACCACCTGAAGAGCAGACATCAACATCTTGGTCGACCCTTTCAAGCCCGTAAAAGTCGTCACATGACTTGCTCCCAACTTGACTTCCTTGCAACCGCAATCAATATAGGCTTGCTGCTCCGAGAGCCAGTCAATGCCAAATATAATGTTAAACTCCACCAACGGTAGTAACAACGCTTGTAGATCGAACTCTTGATTCCCAATGCGAATCCTTACACCGCAGATTTTATCTGCGCGCATCGAACATGTTAGAACACCCTATTACTAATTTGGGTCAGGATCACTATATCTCTAGGAACCTTTGCTTGACCTTCTGTATAGCTTAATAGGTCAATTAGAATTGAGTCTAAGGGTTAGAAGTCTAGGTTTGGAAGCTGCCCTAAAGACCAGGATTCTCTGTCTGAAGACTAAGTCATATCGTCGAGCTCAGCACGACGATTCGTCGAACTCCGGTCGACGATCGTCTAGCTCAACTTCGACAGATCGTCGAACTCCATTCGACGATCGCTGAGCTCAACTTCATAATATCGTCGAACTCCATTCGACGATCGGTGAGCTCAGGTCGACGACTTTGACTCTACATTGGATCTTTATCTCTGAGCTCAGTTCGACGATCTTTGACTTCAGATCGACGATATTTTGCTGCTGTGTGTTTCCAGGTCGCTGAGCTCAGCTCGACGATAGCAGAGCTCAGTTCGACGATTTCAGATAACTTCCAGAATTCAAATTCAAATCAGTTAGGAGTTATTCTGCAATTAATTCAGAGATTTTCTAGCCGTTTTCATTTAATTCTGGACCAAGTTTCAAGAGATTTTTTAAGGAATGTTTCTGTGGACTTTCCTCCAGAAGAGATTATGCAGTTAAGAATGCAATTAATGCAGGCCAATGACTATTCTTGACAGAGAATGATATTCCATTTTGTACCAGAGAATAAGTGACAGGATTTTTGAATCTCTCAATAGAGAACACACAATACAGAGAGAGAAGATACAGACTACAGAGATACTCTCAAAAAATCTTCTGTCTCAAATAATTCTGAAGAACACTCATCCAAGGAGATCAAGCTTTCAAATCTTCAGATCTCTTTAGTTTTCAAAGTGTTCAAGGCCAACATATTTTTCAAGACTCCAGACACTCAAAATTTCAGCTATTGCTGAAATCATCCATTGCTGGAGTTCAATCTTTGAAGGCCTATCACCCTCAGCAAAGCTTTTCTTCCTAAAGATTTCAAGGATTCAGGGGGAGCTTTGACATCAATCCACATAGCCTTCTCAGTTGTTTGAGAAAGAGAAGACTTCCATCACTCTCTCACCCCACTCTGTAAAGGGTTTTTCAAACTCCCTTCAAAAGTTTGAGCTTGGTTTTTGAGCACATTGTCAAAAGCTCATTGGTGGCAAGACACCTGATCAAAAAATCTGGTTTGGTTTTTGAGCACCTTATCAAAAGCTCATTGGTGCCCAGGACACCTGATCAACTCATCCTGCAGTGGATTCCTAACTAGGGTGGTAGAAGAGTGGATGTACCCAAGTTTGGGGAACCACTATATTTCCTTGTGTCTTCTGGTTTTGCTTGTGTTTATGTTTGTTTCTGACCTTGATTTTTCTGTGCTTAGTTTTTGCTTTGCTTAGTGTTGTGATTAGATTTATTTTTGCTTCCCTGCTCACACATATTACAACAATTGTTGTAAAAGTTTGTAAAAGTTTCTAAAGCACCATATACTCTATTCACCCCCCCCCCCTCTAGAGTATATCAGATCTAGTTGCACTTTCAATTGGTATCAGAGCCAGGTTGGTTAAACATACCATACCTGATTGGTTGTACAGGCTAACACCTGAACCCAAGATCCCAAACTAGATCTGTTTTTCTTTGTAGTGTATTATTAGATTTTGTTTGCACAAATCATGGCCCAAAACAAAGATTATGCTAGCACCAGACCTCCAGTGTGCAATCTTTCCAAGTTTGCACTTTGGAAGGCAAGGATTAGACTTTACATGAATTCTATTGACGAAGATATCTTCAACTCTGTTTTGACAGTGTGTCCAAGACCCCCAGAGAGCACAAGCACAAATGCTGTGCCACCTCCATCAGGAACAGATGCTGACATCAAGAGATGGAAGGTAGCTGATGCTAAGGCTATGAACATCCTAGCCCAGACAATGTCAGATGACATATTTCAAAAGATAGCTGAATGCAATTCAGCCAAGGAATTTGGGACAAGCTCTCAGAAATAGTCTCAGGCTCAGCTGATGAGAGAAAGGACAGAAGATCCCATCTCATCTCCCAATATGAGAATTTCAAGAAGGGAGAGACTGAGTCAGTGGGAGACATGTATAACAGACTATGTCTAATTGTCAGTGAACTAAGGACATTGGACAAAGAGATCTCTCTAACTGAACTCAATGACAAGATCCTAATGTGCCTCCCCAGCACTTGGGATTCATGAATCTGGCCAATTAAGGATGCCAGAAGTCTGAATGAGATCACCACTGAAGCTTTGTTGGGTAAGCTCAAAGCTTATGAGCTACTCATCAAGAATAGAGAGGAAGAATAGAAGGCTGCTTCACCAGCCACAAGGAAAGAGAAGACCATAGCCTTCAAGGCAACTGAGGATTTGCCTGAAGATAAAGCCACAGGACAATGATGAACTACTCAGCTTGTTGGCCAAAAGATTCTACAAAATGGCCAGAAAGGACTTCAGAAGAAGATCATACAAGGAGCAGGATAAGCCAAGGTATGACAAGTCCATTGGTAATAATAAAGACATTATTTGCTTTGGTTGCAGGAAACCAGGGCACATAGTTCCTGACTGTCCAGAGAACAAGAACAAGGACAGAAGAGACAGAAAAGAAAGAAGAAAGGAGAAAGACTCCAAAAGGAATGGAAATGGCAAACCTTCTCAAGCAAAAATAAGCATACAAGAAAAGGGTTTGTTGCTGAATCCTGGAGTGAGACAGAAGAGGAGTCAGAAGCCTCATCCAGCTCCAGTGATGATGAGGATGATGCAGAAGAAAAGGAGTTCTGCATGATGGCAATCAATGCCTCACAGCATAACTCAGAAGAAGAGGAGTCAGAGTCAGACTCAGAGACTCAACCTGAAGAGGATCAGGTAATTGGTTCTTTTGATTTTAGTTCAGAAGATTTTAAATCTGAATTTAAAGCACTGTGTTTAGACCTGCTAAAGTCTGAGAAAGAGATTATCTCTCTCAGAAATCAATTATCTGAACACAATGCTCTAAAGTCAGAAAACCTCAAAGTCTCTCAGGAGTTGGAGTGCTGTAGGGAACAGATAGCTTCACTGAAAAGTGAGCTCTCTGAGGCCAAGAAGCTTGAAGAATCCCTTAATGGGAGAAGCATCAAGATGATGGACATCACAAGCACAGTGAACTCTAGATTTAACAGTACACTGGGCTTGGGTGCATCATCCAGCCAACCTATAGTCCTAACAACTCCCATCAAATTCATTTCTAACAAAGGAAAGGGAGTTGTAGAGGTTGCTAGGAAAAATTCTGATATGCCTCAGAAAACCAAGTCCCAGCAGAAATCGTCGAACAGAGATCGACGATCGCCGGATGAAGATCGACGATCGCCGAACGCAGCTCGACGATCTCAGGAAAAATCGTCGAACGCTGATCGACGATCTCAGCCAAAGTCGTCGAACGCAGGTCGACGATCTCAAGTGCCTGATCTCACCCATAGTCGACCGTCGAACGGAGCTCGACGATCTGACCCAAGATCGTCGAACGCAGCTCCAAGATCGTCGAACAGAGGTCAGAGCTCTGGAAAATTTTTCAACGGCAAATCAAAATTGAATCCTAAGAGTTCTTCATCCCAAATCTATAACCCTTATACTGAATGGATTTTACCTCCAAGGAGATATCATCCTGAAGGATATAAGAGTCAACCTGGGATGTCTTTCATTTCTGAATTTAAAGGTTATCAACCTAGGCCCAAGGTAAACTGGGTCAAAAACAAATAAATTGTCTTATGTGCAGGTGAAGACCTATCCAACATCTAACCAGCAATGGTACTTGGATAGTGGGTGCTCTAAGCACATGACAGGGAACAAGGACAGCCTCACATCCTTCAGAGCCAAGCTTGGACCCAAAGTTATCTTTGGTGATTCAAACTTTGGACAGACTAAAGGATATGGTGCAGTTCAGATTGGTTCAGTAACTTTTAAGAAGGTAGCTTATGTAGAAGGACTGAAGCACAACCTAATTAGCATCAGTCAGCTGTGTGATGAAGGCTACCAGGTGTCCTTCAGCAAAGCCTTATGCAAAATCAAGTCAGAGGACAACACAACAGTGTTGACATGTAAAAGGAAAGGTAACATCTATCTAGTAGACTTTTTTTCAACTAATGTAGATATTTGCTTGTTTAACTCTGTCTGTAAACCAAATGTTTTATGGCATAAGAGATTAGGACACCTAAACCTTAGAACTATTGCTAGGCTATCCAAGGACAACCTTGTTACAGGACTACCTTCTGGCCCCTACAAGAAGGAAGGACTCTGCAGGGCTTGTCAATTAGGCAAGCAAACTAAAAACAGTTTTAAGTCACTTAATAAGAGTGATTCACCTAGGATATTGTATCTGTTACACATGGATCTCTTTGGACCCATCACAGTACAAAGCCTAGGAGGGAAATCCTACACTTTAGTAGTTGTAGATGACTTCTCTAGATTCACTTGGGTGTTCTTTCTAAGGAAGAAGTCTGATAACTTTAAGTGCCTGACAGAGTTTCTCAAATGTATACAGATTGAGTTCAATACTCACATTGCCCTGATCAGAAGTGATCATGTGACAGAGTTTGATTCTCTTCTTATGCAAGAGTTCTGTCAGAGTGAAGGGATCAGACATACTTTCTCAGCTCCTAGAACTCCTCAGCAAAATGGGGTAGCTGAAAGGAAAAATAGAACCCTTATTGAATCTGCCACTACATTGTTGTCAGATGCAAATCTACCTCTATCCTTTTGGGCAGAGGCAATGAACACCTCCAACTATATGCTGAACAGAAGTCTGATACATAAACTAAAGGGAAAGACTCCCTATGAATTACTCAAAGTGAAGAAACCTAAAGTTGACTATTTTAGAGTCTTTGGTTGTATTTGCTACATTCACAATAATGACAAGAGATATTTAGCAAAATTTCAAGCCAAAGCTGATGAAGGAGTGTTTCTGGGATACTCCATGATCAGCAAGGCCTATAGGGTCTATAATAAATCATCTTTGAAAATTGAGGAATCTGTTCACATTTCTTTTGATGAATCTAACATGTCTTTCAAGGAGAAGATTTCTTCTACCATAGAACCTTTGCAGGAATATTCTCTAGTTGAAGACTTGAACAGGTTACAGGTTACTCAAGAGGATGAAAGCAGTGAAGATGAAGGGAATGCTCAACACATTGAAGCACAACCTGAAGAGCCAGTTGTTGTACCACAAGAGGAAACAACAACACAGGTTGGTGAACAATCAACACCCCCTGTTGATTTAGTAACATCAAGAGACCATCCAATTTCCCAAATAATTGGAGAAATCTCAGCTGGTGTGCAAACCAGAAATCAGGTCAACCAAAACCTGTTGCACACCTGCTTCCTATCTTCAAATTGAACCTCAGTCCATTCAAGATGCAGAGCAAGATCCACACTGGATCATTGCAATGCAAGAGGAGTTGCATCAATTTAAGAGGAACAAAGTATGGGAACTAGTGCCAAAGCCTAAGGATCATTCCATTGTTGGAACAAAATGGGTATTCAGAAACAAACTGGATGATCAAGGAGTAATTATAAGGAACAAGGCAAGGCTAGTTGCTCAGGGATACTCTCAAGAAGAAGGAATCGACTACGACCAGACTTTTGCACCTGTTGCAAGATTAGAAGCCATCAGAATATTTCTAGCTTATGCAGCTCACAAAGGCTTCAAAGTATATCAAATGGATGTCAAAAGTGCTTTCTTAAATGGAGACATCAAAGAGGAAGTTTATGTCAGACAACCTCCAGGTTTTATCTCTCCAACTTATCCTGATTATGTTTTTAGATTAAATAAAACATTATATGGTCTCAAGCAAGCTCCTAGAGCATGGTATGAGACCTTAGCATGCTTTCTCTTGGAAAATGGTTTTATAAGGGGTAGAGTAGACCAAACTCTTTTTATTAGAACCCATAAGTCCCATACCCTACTAGTACAAATTTATGTAGACGATATCATTTTTGGTTCTACTGACTCAAAATTGTGCAGAAGGTTTTCTAACCTAATGCATTCTAAATTTGAGATGAGTAGCATGGGTGAGCTATCCTTCTTCCTAGGATTGCAAGTCAAGCAACATGTTGAAGGCATCTTCATTTCTCAAACCAAGTATGCACATGAATTGGTTAAGAAATTTGGTATGTCTGAGGCATCTTGTATGAAAACACCCATGCCTACTAATGCTGTATTGGATGCTGATGAACATGGGAAACCTGTTGATCAGACAACATATAGAGCAATGATTGGCTCTTTATTATATCTTACAGCTATTAGACCAGATATAATGTTTGCTACATGTATATGTGCTAGGTTCCAAGTGAGCCCTAGAGAGTCACACCTAACATTAGTAAAGAGGATTCTCAGGTATGTTAAAAGTTGTCCAAATCTAGGTCTCTGGTATCCAAAAGATTCAGCATTTGAGTTAACTAGATTGTCTGATGCTGATTATGCTGGATGCAGAATTGACAGAAAGAACACCAATGGAACTTGTCAGTTCCTTGGTGACAGACTTGTCTCTTGGTTTTGTAAGAAACAAACATCTGTGTCAACTTCAACTGCTGAAGCTGAATATATGGCTGCTGGCAGTTGTTGTTCACAAATCTTGTGGATTCAAAACCAACTCCTAGACTATGGCTACAACTTAGAGAAGTCTAAAATCTTTTGGGATAATACAAGTGCTATTTCCATAGCTCAAAATCCAGTCCTCCATAGTAGGACAAAACACATAGAGATTAGGCATCACTTCTTAAGGGATAATGTTGAAAAGAATAAAATTGAATTACAATATATCCCAACTGATTTACAAAGGGGAGATATTTTCACCAAGCCTTTGGATGAAAAGAAACACACCTTCTTCCTAAATCAGTTAGGAATGTTAGATGGAGGAAGTCTTATATAATATCCAAGATTTTGAAAGCTCAAAATTTGACCAAGACTAGGCAAACATTCTGATTTTTCTTAGTGTCTAGAATTTTTCTGATCTCTGAACTGCGCTCGACGATTTGCCCTAAGATCGTCGAACGGAGATCGACGATTTCCAAAAATCGTCGAACTGAGTTCAGCGCCTCTCAGATAGTATGAACTCTCTTCTGGTCAACGATCGTCGAACGACGCTCGACGATTTTGTTCTCTGAACGATCGTCGAATGACGCTCGACGATTTTGTTCTCTGAACGATCGTCGAACGGAGCTCGACGCTCTCCAATATCGTCGAACGGAGATCGACGATGTTGAAGTCTCTTCAGATTCCTTAGGAGCCTCGATCGTCGAACTGAGTTCAACGATCTTTCCAATTCTGCGTCGAACCCTAATATAAAACTCTTTTTTCGCCGTCGTTCTCATTTGCGCTTTCGATTTCTCTGCAAGATTTTTCCTTTCCCTCCAAACAGTTCTACGCTTGGTCGTTTTGTTTGTTGAGTCTTTGCAGGTACAATGGCTGTGTCAGTTGCTGTTCTTGCTACCATGAAGTTCGATGCCGGTTTTGACATTGATATAGAATCTTTCAGCACCACTGACCAAGTTTTCCAAGATATACTGGGTTTGTTCAAGGATCAGAATCTAACTGCTATCATGACCACCCGGATCAAGTTGGCTTCTGATGAAATCAAGGAATGGGTTTTTACTGCTCATAATCAAGACAACAGCACTATAGTTGGGTCAATAGCTGGAAATCAGGTACCCTTGACCCCAACCATTCTTTCAGAGGTTTTTGAGTTGAGAAATGGAGAAGAATCTGCTGAGTTATCTGGAGAAGAGTATTCTAACCTGCTTTCCAGGATGGGTCATCCATAGGAAAACCCTAGCAAGCTCTTCAAGAGGAATCTGTCTGTTGAATATAGGTTCCTGGCAGATGTGGTAGGGAAAGTGCTACTGGCAAAGCACTCAGCCCATGATACAATATCCAGATATCAGCTCTGTCTCATGGGAGCTCTTGTGGATAAGAAAACTCTGAACTGGGGAGAGGTCTTCTTTGACCTAATCAAAAAGAAAATAAACAAGAGTTTTGTTAATTTTGGTAGAATTATTGGAGTTTTTCTGCAGACCAGGTGCCCTACCTTGCTGGTCTCCTCTGGAGTTCACATCAATGCCTCCAAGAGACTAACCTGTGCCCTCTATGGAAAGTGGGACAGGCAAATAAGCAAGCCTAGCAGGCCCTCCTCCAGTGCTCCTTCATACACCAGGACTCAAAGAGTCACTCCCCCACAGGTCTCTGCTCCTGCAGATGACCTGGCTGCTGCTGTTGCTCCTACTCCTCCTCCCATTCCATCCCTGCCCCTACTATCCACCATTCCAGCTCCCTCCACCATCACCATCTCTAGCCCATCTCCAACATCAACACCATCCCCAGAACCCATTCCACCTCCACCAGAAGACCAATTCCACCCACTGTTCTCCTATCCTCCACCAGATGTCACCTCCTCACCCTCTCTTCCATCCTTCACCCTACTGGATGACTCCTTTATGGATGATTCCCCATCATCTCCTCCTGAGTTACCCTCCTCCTCCACTTCAATCCAAGACCTCCTACACCACATCATAGACCAGCCCACATTCACTCCATCCATATCAATTCCCCTGTCCTCCATCTCCACCCTACCTACACCTCAGCCATCCATTCCATCATTCCCCAGCTCTCCCCTTCCAGAAACTTCAGTTGCTCCCATTCCATCTACCTCTGCTCCAGCTCTTGAGCAAGTAGACCTCTCAGCCCTAGCTGACAGGCTGTATGAGCTGATTGCCCCCAGGCTCTCTCTACTATTGGAGACCTCCTTGGCTCCTCTACACCTGTCTGTGGCAGCCCTTTCTGCCAGGCTCTCTTCCCTCCTTCCTCAGGCAACACCTACAGCAGTGTGCCTTGATCCAGATGTATCTGCATCTAGGCAGGGGGAGATGTCATATGAAGAGAATCTTCATGCTGCTGCTGCTGTTTCTGCAAGCTCTTTATCTGCTGCTGCTGTTTCTGTGTCTGTTGCTCCTCTTGCTGCTGCTGCTGTGCCTCCTACTGCAGTCTTTGTAATTGACCTCAGGTCTTTGCTATCTGTGTTTGATTCTGCCTTTTTCAGCTGTCTGCCAGAGGGTAATGCTGTCCAGCCCCCAGAAGACTTATCCAAGGCACTTGTGCCTTTTTCTGGCTGTGACCCTAGCATCCTCTCTTCCTTTGTACATTCAGTCACTGCTGCTGCTTCTGAAGAAAGGACTGTTGAAACTGCTTCTGATGAGCCAATATCCAAGGACATTCTGATGTTAGAGGCCACTGAAATTGAGCCTGCTGCAGATTTTGATGCTGTTTCTGCTGTTTCTGCTATTGTCAGTGAAGTTGTTGCTGCTATCAACTCTTCAGTTTCTGTTACTGATAGTGTATCTGCTGTTTCTGCTGATGTTAGTGAGACAGTTGCTGCTGTTGTCACCTGTCTAGAATCTACTGCTGCTGTTGCTGTTACTGCTTCACCTTCTGCCTCATCTGCTGCTGTACAACTGAAGAAAGATCTTATGAAGAAAATAGATGCTCTATATGATGATCAGAGTTCTGAATCTGATGAATTCAAAACAGACTCTGATGACTCATCTGCTACCATTGCCAGGAAAAGGAAGGAAAGGAGCAAAGCAATGAAAACGTTTCCTCCTGCTAAAGTTAAGGATAACAATGATATCCCTTATTATATCCTTCATAATTGCCCAATCTCTGAACACTGGATGCAGTATTCCAAGAACCAGCTGAAAGCCATGAAGAAAAAGAGGAAATATGAAAAGGGTTCATCCCCATTCCAGCACTCTCATCCTCCTCCACCACCTCCTCCTAATGCAGGTGCAGGTGGAAGCTCTGCAAGTCAACCCCCAGCCAGAAGCCAGGCTCCCTATCAACCTCATGCCAGATCCTATCAAAGGGAAAGCCAATCCAGGGGTTCATATTCTAGGAGAGGAGGATATAGAGGCAAGCAGAGAGATATGCAAGTATATTCTAAAGGGTACTCCAGGCAGCACCCATATTCTAGGGGAGGACATATTTCATCTGATACATCATCAGGTCCTTTCCCTTACAAGCTGAAAGAGACTGTATCTGCCAGGCCTCCTCAAGACAATCCTTCCAACAGGTATGAGCCACCTGTACCTTTTGAGGACCCTGAAAATAATCCATCTGCTTGGAATACCAGGATAAAGGAATTGGATGCACTGGATCAGATTAAGAAGGCCAGAGAACAAGGAATAGATTCTTCCAACATTTCAATAATGTCTGAGCAAAGACAGAAAGAATTAGAGAGATATGCTTCCAGTAAATTCTTTGATGCTGAGAGATACATGGAATTACATCCTGCAGCTGTGGTTCCCAGGCCTACAAAGCAAACTTATTTAGGTGCAGCAGATGACACCAGGTCCAACAAGGAAGCCCTAAATCCTAACAGAGAAATTAAAATGGTTAAAGGCAAAGAGAAGAAATGACATTGTAAGGTGACAATTTCTGGAACTTCTGATTATCTGGATGCTATATATATATATCTCTGTGATGTTTCTGCATGTCTAGCTGTTGCTTTTATGTTTTTCTGATTGTATGTTGTTATTTAAAGCTTTTCCAAAGTTTGTAAATAGTAATCCTAACCCAAATAGGGGGAGATTGTTGGAACACCCTATTACTAATTTGGGTCAGGATCACTATGTCTCTAGGAACCTTTGCTTGACCTTCTGTATAGCTTAATAGGTCAATTAGAATTGAGTCTATGGGTTAGAAGTCTAGGTTTGGAAGATGCCCTAAAGAACAGGATTCTCTGTCTGAAGACTAAGTCATATCGTCGAGCTCAGCACGACGATTCGTCGAACTCCAGTCGACGATCGTCTAGCTCAACTTCGACAGATCGTCGAACTCCATTCGACGATCGCTGAGCTCAACTTCATAATATCGTCGAACTCCATTCGACGATCGGTGAGCTCAGGTTAACGATTTTGACTCTGCATTGGATCTTTATCTCTGAGCTCAGTTCGACGATATTTGAGTTCAGATCGACGATATTTTACTGCTGTGTGTTTCCAGGTCGCTGAGCTCAGCTCGATGATAGCAGAGCTCAGTTCGACGATTTCAGATAACTTCCAGAATTCAAATTCAAATCAGTTAGGAGTTATTCTGTAATTAATTCAGAGATTTGCTAGCCATTTTCATTTAATTCTGGACCAAGTTTCAAGGGATTTTTCAAGAAATGTTTCTGTGGACTTTCCTCCAGAAGAGATTATGCAGTTAAGGATGCAATTAATGCAGGCCAACGACTATTCTTGACAGAGAATGATATTCCATTTTGTACCAGAGAATAAGTGACAGGATTTTTGAATCTCTCAATAGAGAACACACAATACAGAGAGAGAAGATACAGGCTACAGAGATACTCTCAAAAAATCTTCTGTCTCAAAGAATTCTGAAGAACACTCATCCAAGGAGACCAAGCTTTCAAATCTTCAGATCTCTTTAGTTTTCAAAGTGTTCAAGGCCAACATATTTTTCAAGACTCCAGACACTCAACATTTCAGCTATTGCTGAAATCATCCATTGCTGGAGTTCAATCTTTGAAGGCCTATCACCCTCAGCAAAGCTTTTCTTCCTGAAGATTTCAAGGATTCAGGGGGAGCTTTGACATCAATCCACATAGTCTTCTCAGTTGTTTGAGAAAGAGAAGACTTCCATCACTCTCTCACCCCCCACTCTGTAAAGGGTTTTTCAAACTCCCTTCAAAAGTTTGAGCTTGGTTTTTGAGCACCTTGTCAAAAGCTCATTGGTGGCAAGACACCTGATCAAAAAATCTGGTTTGGTTTTTGAGCACCTTATCAAAAGCTCATTAGTGCCCAGGACACCTGATCAACTCATCCTGCAGTGGATTCCTACCTAGGGTGGTAGAAGAGTGGATGTACCCAAGTTTGGGGAACCACTATATTTCCTTGTGTCTTCTGGTTTTGCTTGTGTTTATGTTTGTTTCTGACCTTGATTTTTCTGTGCTTAGTTTTTGCTTTGCTTAGTGCTGTGATTAGATTTATTTTTGCTTCCCTGCTCACACATATTACAACAATTGTTGTAAAAGTTTGTAAAAGTTTCTAAAGCACCATATACTCTATTCACCCCCCCTCTAGAGTATATCAGATCTAGTTGCACTTTCAGAACACCCATTCGGTAACAAAACATCTAACTTGTCCTTCGCCATCGAAGAAGGTACTCCGATGCAAGATATTAATCCTTCGGACAAGAAGGAGTGTGAAGCTCCCGTATCAAAGAGTGCTCTCGCCGGAAACTCACAAATCAAAACAAACCCTAAAAAAGCAGTGGTAAGGTAACATACGCATAACAAGTATTTAAAGGAATTTAACTTGCTACCAAATTAAACAGTACCTGTCACCACATCCGCTTGTTTGATGCCCTCCTGTTGGCCAAGATAATAAACCCTTTGTTGAGCCGGAGCATAATGGGACGTGGTTGACTCCACCGCCTTGCCTTTCTCTTCATAAGTTGCTCCCGGCTTTCTCTCGGACTTGGAACGTCCGCTCCAACAATCACGGGCAAAGTGCCCCGGCTTCCCACAAGTAAAACATGCACCCGGGGTCCGACCCGTATTCGCCCCAGAAGCACCGGAAGAAGTTGCTGGACCCGAAGTCCTAGCCTTCTTAAAGAATTTACGGTACCCAGACTTTGAGCTAGTCGGCACCTTGAACTCAGACTTCTTATCACCAATGCTCTTGTTTGCTTGAACATTCTTCATGTCCTTCTCCAAGGACCAGGCCGTGTTGACCAAGGTCAAGAAACCCTGCATCATCAGCCCCGTGAGTAGTAGCCTCAAGTCATCTCTTAGACCTTCGTAGAAACGGTTGGTCTTACGCTCCTTATCCGCGATGGTGGAGCTAGCATACCGACCCAACCGAGTAAACTCGTGGAGATACTCATCCACGCAACTCTCTCCTTGTACCAACCTCTAGAACTCATTCTCCAAAGCTATCCTCTGAGTCAAAGGGAGGTACCTAGCCAAAAATAGTCTCAAGAACTCCTCCATCGAGACGTCTGTAAGTTGCCTACCTCTCAATAGATGCAGCTCCAAACCCTCCCACCACAACCTAGCGTCTCCATCCAACAGGAACGTAGCTATAATGGTCATCTGCCACTCCTCTGTCTTCGTCGTTGTCAAGACTCTCTTCACACGGGAGAACCAGTCTTCAGCTTGAGATGGGGTTCCCAACCCCAAGAATACCAGAGGATTAAAGCTCATGACATGTTTGAGCTGTCTCTCGGTTGCCCTCCTTGGCACCAACGGCTTCACTACTACTTGCTCCACTCTTCTCGGCTCAACCTCTGGAAGAGGTACCTGCTCCATCGTAGGAGTGGGCTGCTGCATTTGCCTTGCAGGCTGCGCATTGATCATGACAAATACTGCTTCGACGACCAATCGTATGGTCTCAGCCGATGGAGGTGTTGCAGGAGCATCATTTGGTGCACTACTAGCCTCAGAAACTCGACGTTTTGACGGCCCAGCACCGCTTCTGGTCACCTATAGTGGTACAAAACACTGTTAAGCGACCAAACAATATTGCAAAATGCAATTATAGGAACATGTAGGTTCTTCAAACACGTGTATTTTTCATTTCTAAGTGGACATTCATGGGTTCTTTTGCTGTTATAACGATGACACACGCACATGTGCTCACCACCCCTTAAAAGAGTTCGTCCACGAATTCATTTTAAGCCTGACCAAACCAGTAGTCTGATATCAAATTGTAACACCCCCTATCCATCGCATAGCATATAACAGTAGGTCCGGTCGGGTCCTGATGCCATATACCACAGACAGACCGGGTGGTTACTAAATGGAAACCATCCAACCAATCCAACGTCCTACACAGAGCATTCTAGCGGAAGAAATTAAAATTGTTGCATTAACAAAGAACCCAACACTACAATGAATGTCCACTAATACGCCAAAAGTAATGAAGTACAAATACACAAGTACAGCCTTATGGCCTTACAAATGTTTTCCTAAAATTACATGTTTTCAAACCTCGGCTCGTAGGCCGGCCATACATGAATAAAAGAAAACACTCAAAATTAGGCCTTTGAGGGCCGGCTCAGCAACTTGGGTTTTAGCCCGCTATTTAACGCTCGGCTCCGCAGCACCTGCAAGCACAATCCATCACAACGGCGGCAAACCAAAGCAACGGTCAGCAATGCTGACCAAATTATAACGATCCTGCACCCAATTCGGGGCGGCGATGCTCCTTCCCTGTAGTTTATTAGCATAACCAAGCAGTATATATATATAAATTACATCACAGGCATTGGCACGCACGGCCACACGCTCCGTGCACTCAGGGCACATTCTCGGTGAACCGGTCAATGTCACGTCAATTTAAGCCATAGACACCCCGGTCTCACCACCACCACTTTGACGGCCAAACTTATGAGTATTTTGTCTTCCCGGTATTGGTCACGTCAATTTAAGCCATAGACCGCCGAAGACCCTCATGTATGACAACAGCTCACAACGAACGACATAGAATGGGTACGGTTCTGCCTAACCCGTGCTCACATCACAATGTCAATTTAAGTCATATGCGTGGGTCAAACTTCTCCCGAGTCCCATTTCCGTTACACACTTCACATAACCCGGTTATGTTCAAGTTGGCTCCCAGGCCACCAAGTTGGCAGAATCACGCATCTACCCAATTTTCTGGGTGCACCTTGGGGTTAATCCCCAAGGCTCCCTGGTGCAATCTACCACCTAGAAAACTAGAAAAACTCACATTCGCACGGAGTCTTCTTCTGCCATTTATGCAATGCAACATCCGCGATCCAGACCAACTTGTCCGGGTAGGCTTCACACATCATGCCTATATCCATTCTCGATTATGGACTTTACATGTACACAACGGGGACTATTCATGTCTACCCGAAGGAACGCCTCAAACTCACCGCAAACTCGCGAGAGCGGGCTTCCCTATGCAAAATAAGTAGAGCTTCACATGCTCAAGAAGAGAATCGTTACCCTAGCGTTCTTCCTTGGCGCCATGGAAATGTAAGCGGATGAAAAGCACCGCACTTTCCTTACCTCCGTAGATCCGAAGTCGGTTCGCAATTTGGAGCTCCGAAGCTCCGCTGGTGACTGGATCTAGGCTTCTTCTTCCTCCTTTGATCTCCCCTCTCTCTTGACTTAGAAAGAGAACCACTCATGTGAAATGAGGGTTTCAAAGGCCCAATCCCGGGTATATCCCAGTAGGAACAACCCTCAACCGTTGGATCCCAAAATAAGGAAACGAATGGCTAAGATTCGTAGCTGCAAAGTAAATCCTGGGCCGAACACGTCTTGTGACACGCCCGTGTCCAGGGTCGTGTCCCTCATTCGCCGTCAAAATCAACGCGTTACAAAACTTACACGGGTCCCAACATGTCCGTGTTTAACCTGACATGTCCGTTTTCCAACTGATACGGCCGTGTGGTTGGCCGTGTGCCCCCATCGAGACAGCCCGAAAACAACCCGAGACTCACACAGGTCTTGGACACGCCCGTGTCCTATTTGACACGCCCGTGTCAAACACAAACACGCCTGGGATCTAGGCCGTGTTCACTGACTCGACACTTCATCTAGCGAAGGTCGTCGACCACCCGACACGGCCTTGGACACGCCCGTGTCCTAGGCCGTGTTCCTTGTCTCGACACAATGTCGAGCGAAAATCGTCAACTTCCCTGACAGATCGTCGACACGAGCTCGACACGCCCTGGGACATGCCCGTGTCGCAAGCCGTGTTCACTGCTCGACGATCGTCGACTCCAAAATTCATCGACCTCACGACCAAATCATCGACTCGAGCCTGACACGCCCTGGGACACGCCTGTGTCCCAAGCCGTGTGCCCCCTACTAAATTCCAGAGTTGGCCCAAAATGCCTCCCGTCGCTCTTTTGAGTTTCGGGGCATTATAGTAGGATCTGCTCGGGGTCTAGGTATACTCTCTCGAGTGACATTCAGCCCTGCCAGCTAGGTGAGAGCCTAGCAACGAGATTTGCTCGGAGTCCGGGTAGACTCTCTCGAGTGATATCCAGTCCTGCCATCTATGTGAGATCCTGGAAGCTGGATCTGCTCGCAGTATGGGTAGACTCTCTCGAGTGACATCCAGCCCTGCTTGCTAGTTGAGAGCCTGACAACGAGATCTGCTCGGGGTTCGGGTATACTCCCGAGTGATATCCAGCCCTTCTAGCTAGGTGAGATCCTGGCAGCGGGATCTGCTCAGGGTCCAAGTAGACTCTCTTGAGTGACATTTAGCCCTTCCAGCTAGGTGAGAGCGTGGCAACGGGATCTGCTTGGGGTCCGGTTAGACTCTCTTGAGTGACATCCAGCCTAGCCAGCTAGGTGAGAGTCTGGCAGCAGGATCTGTTAGGGGTCCGGGTAGACTCCCTCGTGTGACATCCAGCCCTGCCAGCTAGGTGAGAGCCTGATAGCGGGATATGCTGTAACGCCTCCGATTTTTCGTTGATTTTATTAGAATGGGCATCGTCTTATTTATGACGTCCTAGCGTTACTTTTAACGTCGAGTTGGCGGCGAAATGTCGTTAAGGCATTTTCACATCCGTGTGGTTGAGTCGGCCGAATTCTCGTTGTAATGGGAAAATCTTGCATTTGGAATTTAAGTTATATGATTTTGGACTTGCTCGTCAAATTTCGTCGCAATCCAAGCATTTTTGGAGTCTCGGCGCACAATTGAAGTTTTGGATTGTTTATGTTCGCCGTATACTTTGAAGATTAATATCCCGGGAATGGCTCGTCGGATTTCAGTTTTGACTTCACCGTTGTGTTCGTGGCGTCAGTGTTCGTCTACGGTGCGAATTTTGTTTGATTCGGCGCTCGTTCGGGCCTCCGTTTAGATCTCGTAGTTTCCTTATTCAAAAATATATAAATATAAATATTTTATTATTAAAGTACTATTCAAAAATTTCTTTTGCTATTCATTTATATAGTTTGATTAAAATGGTATATTTGCAAAAGAATTGTTGTTTCCTGCAATTATACTCGAGTGATTTCTTTAGGTACTCGAGTAGGTCATTCTGCTACTCGAGTAGGTCAATTCTGCTACTCGAGTAGGTCATTTATGCTACTCGAGTAGGTCATTTCTGTTACTCGAGTAGGTCATTTCTGCTACTCGAGTAGGTCATTTCTGCTACTCGAGTACGTCAATTCTGCTACTCGAGTAGGTCATTCTGCTACTCGAGTAGGTCAATTATGCTACTCGAGGAGGTCATTTCTGCTACTCTAGTAGATCATTTCTGTTACTCGAGTAGGTCATTCTGCTACTCGAGTAGGTCAATTCTGCTACTCGAGTAGGTCGTTTCAGTTACTCGAGTAGTCCATTGTGGTTTACATTCGGATGCTGTTTTGAGGGTCAGAACTACATCGTATGGAAACATGGTCAACATGTAATTTGTTCGTCTCCATGAGGTCTATAAGTTTCATGTTGGGCACGTTTTGATTTGAAGCTATCTTCAACCTCCATTTTCAATTTTCCCAAAACTGCTCGTAAATAAGCCGTATTATTGATTTCTACTTGAGTACCCTTGATCTACTCGAGTACTATTCTTTTATCTCGAGTATAATGGTTTTTTTCTCGAGTAATATTGAATTCTCTCGAGTCCTACTCATTTTACTCGAGTAGTTTATGTTCCTCTCGAGTACCTTGCCCTCATATACTCGAGTAGCCTTATACATCTCGAGTAGTTCCCTGTTGTTTGCATGCGGGCACCGTTTTGAGGGTCAACACAGTGTCGTATAAATAAATGGTCAACATGAAATTTGTTCGTCTCGACGAGATCTACAACTTAAATGTTGGGCACATTTCAATTTGAAGCCATTGTAAATCTCTATTTTTGGTTTCCCCGTAGTCAATCATAAATCACATATTTTCTTGTATTTAGTCAAAAAAATTTGTAAGTACTTTTACACATATATATAGATTCTTATACTTAGGTCACATATTTTATAAGTACTTTTATCACATATTTTATATAGATTCTTAGACTTAGATTTGAATAGAACTTCTTCTTCTCTGATTCCTTTTCCTCCCGAACCAGAACAACGAGCGAGAGAGAGAGTTCTTTTCGTGAATCTTCCGGTGGCCGCCGACAGAGCTCCGGTGCTCGAAATCTTCAACCGAACGTAGATCCGGAAAGCTCTCGCCGAGAGCTACGCTATCGTGATAATTTCTTCCCCATTCCTTGATTTTGTTTCGTTAGGGTTTTTCGGCCCTAACCCCTTTTCCGCCATTTTTGTTTAGATCTCAACTTCTCCCATGTTCTCTTACCCCGATCTACGACGCGGAGCAATTTGGAAAACTTTTTCCGGTACAACCAAGGCAAGTGGTGGTTTTCCTTCGTTGTTCCTTGTCCGGTTTGATGGTAACCGTTATGCCTTTGTTCCTTAATTTTCTTGTCTTTTGTGTTGTCTTTCCAAACTATGATTATGTTTAGTCCTTCTTGAAGATCACTCAAAATTTTTTTTATAAAATCTGGTCATGGTAATTTCGATCTTGACTAGGTGCATACAATCATCCTTAGAATGTTTTATCGGATAATTAAATTGTTTCGTCTATCATTGTTGGACGTGTTAGTGTCTATATAGGATTGTAAACCGTTTCTAAATGTTGATCAACTGTGTCTTTAATCTAGAAATGTCATGTAGTATCCGATTGCGAAGTCCCGAGATGTTGGCGTTGTGGTTTCTTTGGTTTTTTCCTTGGTTTCAGGAATTAGTGGGCGTGACCACCTCCGCAAGGTTGTTTCCTTTATTAGTACCTTTTGTAACTCTACCGGTGTTTTGGGCAACTGCGGTGTATGGTGGAGTGCATGAATCTCTCCCGCAGTTAAATGGATTTAAACTTCGTGAGGGGTGTATCCAGCTAAGTGACCATCTCGCCAGTGTTTTTTTTGGTAGAGTGACCACAAGTGGTTAATAAAGGTTATGAATTTTCTTCCTTATGATTTACTCATGTTTATCACCTTATTGCCTTGTGCATATGGTGTGTTTGCATTGTACGTGACGATTCACGTAAGTGTTCCTTTCCTGTTTGATGCTTACTTCGTACTTTATGTCAGTATTTTTGGTCTTGGGGTGGTACCCCTTTTGACCTTGTTTAATTTTGCTTAATTTTTCTGCCACCATTTGTACCTACTTGCTGAGGCGTTCTATTTTGTTTTGGAATGCCTTAGGTTCAGAGCCGTAGCAGGTAGTGGAGCTAGTTTTGGACTCTCTTAGAGGCAGTGTCAGTGGTGGTCTTGCACCTTGCCGTAGCGAGTTAGTTGTCGTTCAGTTTTTTTTTCTTTTTCCTAGTTCAGACATACTGTTTTACTGTGGGTTCGTGTCAGATTGTTGACGCCCACAGAGTTATTGATTTTGCCACCTGCTAGCTGATGTGGTTTTCTTCTTCTTTGATTTGGATTTCCTGCTCTCTGGGATGATTTATTGCTAGGACTGCATGTTAGATATTTTTAAGCTTATAAAAACTTATTATTAGTAAAGCATCCATGCAACCTCTTTTTTAACTAAGTCACTATTTTCCTGGTCAGTGTAAAGACTTTTTCTCATACTTATTATAAATCTAGAGTCTGCTTAGCATGAGTTGTTCCTCGGGGACATGTATACTTATGTAGGATGTTAGAGTCAATTTAAAACAAGTATCTTCCGCAAGCGTATAAATTATATTTTTGAATCGTGGAATAGATGATCCACTGAGTCGAGGGATACGACTACCTTCTTAATTTAAACTAGATTTCAGTCATAATAACTTATGTTTTCTTTTAAACTGTAGAGTTTGGATTCTTGCCTGAGTGTCTGCAGTTATCCCCTACACGGTATGGCATCACAGCGCGTATTTTCCCATGCTCTAATATAATTAAATCGTTGGGAAAATGCGGGTTGTGACAGTTGGTAACAGATGGAGGTTGCTTGACAATGGGTCGGGCAACCTTCCCTTGTTAGTGTTAGTTGTTTATTGTCATATCATACACACACCGATGTATCATCAGTACGACTTGGCTAAAGCATGAACACTACACTCATAAGCATGATTAGAAGTATACACGGCATATTATGTAGTATGGGATACATAATATGTGTTGGTATATGGATCCACCATAGGTGGCAACATGTGAGGGTTATGTAGTATGGGATGCATAACCTCAGCACATGAATGCCCATTAGCACGTTTTCTTTTCGTTGCATGCAATATTATGTAGTATTGGATGCATAACATTGCATGTGTACACCGCTCATAACATGTATTAAGACCTTTTATAGAATTCATAGCACCACATGCACAACATAACATAACATAAGCACAACATGTCAAGCTAAAGATTTACACGATGACACATGTACACACATGATTTTTAAAAAAGAGTAAAGTATCCATACATTCATATCATAAACACATGAGTTAATAGCATGATAGGATATCATCCTAAGTAGGACATATTATCATTATAAAATCCTAGAGCAAGTGACAGCTTAAGCAAGTGTCTTTCAAGTATGGTCTGAACTAGTTTTGTTTTCCCTAGTCGTAATCTAGTATTTTAATTGAGTTATTCGTTTGTCTTTATTTAGAAATGCCTCCTATGCGTATTGCGACGAGGTCGACTCTCCAGTCAGAGGGTGAGTCGTTAGGAATGCAAAGTGATGCAATTATAGAGAGTCTGCGTCAGAGCAATGAGGCTCTATCGAGACAATTAGTTGCGATGCAGTCGCAAATTCAGTCATTGTTGTCTGCCGCTCCAGCGCAACAACCTTTAGTGCAAGATCCTGTCTTGGGTGAAGCTGTGCCCGATACTCCTGCCCCTCTAGTGGCCCGTGGCAATACCACCAGAAATGAATTTCATATCGCACTTCCAACGATTGGGACCTCCCACCTATGACGGGAGTGCCGGCTTTATGATTTTGGATGATTGGATCATCTCCATAGAAGAGATGTTTTCGTATTCTGAGATTCTAGAAGCCCAGAAGGTTATGATTGCAGCCTATCAGTAAAAAGGCCTAGCAAAGAGTTGATGGATTCATGAAAAGGAGAGTCTGAAGGAAGGCTGTTTCTGGGACTCTTTTAAGAATAGGCTGCTGAAAAAGTTTCTGCCCTTGGTCGAGCAGGATCGTCTCATGAATAACTTCCTGCATCTGAAGCAGAGCTAGCTCACAGTGAGCGAGTATGAGATTGAGTTTAGCAAGTTGAGTAGATTTTCCCCCGATTTGGTAGC
Source organism: Platanthera guangdongensis (assembly GCA_039583875.1). Classification (NCBI taxonomy): domain Eukaryota; kingdom Viridiplantae; phylum Streptophyta; class Magnoliopsida; order Asparagales; family Orchidaceae; genus Platanthera; species Platanthera guangdongensis. The sequence goes on from CM077167.1 coordinate 95,554,106, forward strand.
TTCGGAGGAGGGAAGAGTGAAGCATTTTCTTGGTGGACTAAGAAGCAATGTCCAGCAGTTGGCATGCGCTTATTGAGCAGAAGTTTATGCTGAGGCAGTGGAGGCCGCACTGAAGCTTGAGGCGATCGAAAACGCCAAGAATCGAGGTGCTGCGGCGAGAAAAGATAAGAGGAAAGGTGTTGAGGATGGAAGTTCTAGGGCATCCGGCCCTCCTTCGAAAAAGAAAGGTGGGGGAATTTGTAGCTTCTGTGGTCGACCTGGCCACTCTTACGAAAGGTGTTTAGAGAGGACCGCCGCCCTAAAGCAGCAACAGGTGCTCGCTATCCAAGGCGCACCCAATGGAGAGCTGGTGTGCTCATTATGTTCAAAGAAGGGGCATGATGTGAATCGTTGCTGGATGAAAGAAAAGACTTGCTTCCAGTGCGGGCAAAAGAGACACATGAAGTCTTCGTTCCCTCAGGCTTAGTCCCCACTGCAGCCTACCCCACTTCGAGCTCTACCGCCTCCACCAGCCCAGGATAAGGGAAAAACAAAGCGAAATATGGTGACTAGAGATGAAGCTTAGACCTCTACCCAGGTGATATCAGGTCAGATTCTAGTTTTACTTTTACCCTACATTGTTTGCTTTAGTTTCGTACGTTTAGTTATGTGCGTTACGTTTTAGGGGAGTTTAAGGTCAAGAATAGGTGGGCGCGCGTCCTTTTTGATTCGGGTGCCACCCATTCTTTCATGGCACGGAGTTTCGCAAATAGACATCGTTTGGAGGTGGTTCAGTTAGAGGACTCCTTCAATGTCAAACTTCCTTCTAGAGATCTGGTGATATCAAATCGCAGAATTCAGAGATGCCATATTTGTCTGGGCGATTTCATAGCTTTTGCGGATCTGATGGTATTGCATATGGTAGACTTTGACGTGATTTTGGGCATGTACTGGCTGTTCAAGTATGATGCAACCATCCGATGCAAGGCTAAGCGGTTAAATTTCAGGATGGACAATGGTTAACCTATGAGTGTCTATGGTTCTCCCGGTAAGGGTTCCCTCCTTATTTCTGTAGTGTGTGCTTGCCGAGTTTTAGAGTCTGGTTGCGAGGCGTATCTTGTTTCTCTATCAGCTTTGGAAATAGCTTTTGTTACACCACATCTTGAGGATGTCTCGGTGGTGCTATAGTTTCCAGATGTCTTTCTGGACAGTCTTCCAGGACTTCCTCCTGAAAGAGAGGTGGAGTTTGTGATAGACCTCTAGCCAGGTACTCGTCAAATTGCTAAGGCACCTTACCGTATGGCTCCGCGTGAGTTAGAAGAATTGCGCACTCAGCTGGATGAGCTGCTGCAGTGTGGTTTCATTAGGCCAAGTTCTTCTCCGTGGGGTGATCCTGTTTTATTCGTTAAGAAGAAAGATTGTTCTATAAGGCTCTGCATAGATTATCGAGAATTAAATAAGGTAACCATTAAGAACCGATATCTGTTGCCTCAGATTGATGACCTATTTGATCATTTGCGGGGATGCGTTGTGTTTTCGAAGATTGATCTTCGTTCAGGCTACCACCAGTTGAGAGTCCGTGAGGTTGATGTACCCTGGACGACTTTTCATTCCCGGCACGGGCATTTTGAGTTCTTGGTGATGTCCTTTGGACTGACTAATGCACCCTCTGCATTCATGGATTTAATGAATAGAGTGTTCAAGGATTTCTTGGACCATTTTTTTATTGTGTTCATAGACGACGTCCTAGTGTATTCCCGCAGTGTTGAGGAGCATACTTAACACTTGCGTTTGGTTTTGGAAACCCTAATGGAGCACAAGCTCTATGCTAAGTTGAGTAAGTGTGAATTTTGGTTACCCCAGGTGTCATTTTTGGAGCATGTTGTGAGTAAGGACGGTATTTCTGTAGACCCAACAAAGATTTCTGCTGTGATGGAATGGAAGAGACCTTCTACTCCTAAGGAGATTAGGATCTTTTTGGGTCTGGCCTGTTACTATAGAAGGTTCGTGGAAGAGCTCTGTGTTGTCTTCCCCTCTAACTAGACTAACACAAAAGAACATCACGTTTATTTTGGAGCGATAAGTGTGAAGAAGCCTTTCAAGAGCTGAAAAAGAGATTGTGTACTGCTCTAGTTTTAACTCTGCATACTGAAGGACTTGAGTATGCTGTATATATGGATGCATCACACATTGGACTTGGTTGTGTTCTGATGGAAGATGGAAAGGTGATTGCATATGGATCAAGGAAATTAAAATTTCACGAAAGAAACTATCCCACGCATGATTTAGAGTTTGCTACGGTAATTTATGCGTTGATGCTTTGGAGACATTTATTATACGGCGCTCTGTGCAAGATCTACACAGATCATAAGAGTTTGAAGTACGTATTCACTCAAAAGGAGTTAAATCTGCGCCAACTTAGGTGGTTGGAGTATATAGCCGATTATGAAGTAGAGATCCTTTATCACCTGGGAAATGCTAACGTAGTAGTTGATGCTTTGATTAGAAAGATGGCTGAAATCTTCAATCTGCCTGTACAATCCCTGGTAGAAGAATTCTTATTGATGGACATTGAGGTTGGGAGTAGTTCTGTGCCTGCTAGTTTGGAAGCAGAAGATCCCTCTTGGGTTTCCCTTACCAGAGTGCACTAGAAGGAGGATCCTGATTTGTTGCACCTCTGGAAGAGAATTGAGAAAGGAGAGTTACCTGATTTCTCTTTGGACAAGTTAGGTACTCTGAAATATCGGAGTAGATTTTGTATTCCTGCCATTGGTGACATTCGGGCTAAGATTTGTAAAGAAGCTCATGGTTCCAGTGTTTCCTACCATCCTGGTTCCACCAAGATGTATAAAGATCTAAAGCAAATTGTTTGGTGGTCAGGAATGAAGAATGACATATCAAGGTTTGTGTCAGAATGTTACACATGTCAGCGTGTTAAAGCAGATCATAGAAGGCCTGGTGGTAAACTGACACCGCTAGATATTCCATAGTGGAAGTGGGAGAGTATTTCAATGGATTTCATCACAGGTCTACCAAAATCTCCCCGTGGGCACGACTCTGTTTGGATAATAGTGGATAGATTGACAAAGTGTGCTCACTTTGTGCCCTTTAAGATTGGGTATTCCATGAAGAAGATAACTGAGCTGTATCTTGAAGAGGTCATCAGATTACATGGAGTACCTGTCAGCATCGTATCAGATCGAGACTCCAGATTTACGTCTCGTTTTTGGAAGAGTTTACAAGAGGGGTTGGTACCGATTTAAGGTATTCCACCGCCTATCATCCTCAGACGAATGGTCAAATAGAGCGAGTTAATCAGATCGTGGAGGATATGATTAGGTGTTATATTTTGGATCATGGTGGTGCTTGGGATGAACGTCTCAGACTCATGGAATTTGCTTACAATAATAGTTATCAAGAGAGTCTGCAAATGGACCCGTTTGAGGCCTTGTATGGGAGGCGTTGTAGGACTCCCTTATTTTAGGCTGAGGTTGGTGAGAGACCATTGATAGGTCCAGAAGCCCTTGAAGTGATGAATTGTGCTGTGACTTGTATTCGAGAAAAGCTCCGTGTGGCTCAAGAGCGCTATGAGAAGTATGCTAATCAACGAAGGGTCAATCTGGAGTTTGTCGTTGGAGACTTGGTTTTTCTAAAGGTTTCTCCGATGTCTGGCATTAAAAGGTTTGGAATGAACCACAAGTTAGACCCCCGGTATGTGGGACCTTTCCAGATTCTTGAGCCCATCGGAGTGTCAGCTTATATGTTGGAGTTGCCTGTAACCTTCCCTGGTGTCCATGATGTGTTCCATGTGAGCCAGTTGCGGAAGTATGTTCGTAATGATCATCAAGTCCTCGACTCGATGCCCCAGATTCAGCCTAACCTTACATATGTAGAAGAACCTGTTCGTATTCTGGATTCTCAAGAGCGTGTGTTATGGAGAAAGACCATTCCTATGGTCAAGGTTCTTTGGAGGAATTAAGATGTCGTGAGCGCGACATGGGAATTGGAATCGGTGATGAGAGAATCTCATCCGCACCTCTTCTCTTAGTTTCGGGTATGTCTTTATGTTTTCAGTCATGTTTGATTTTATAGTTTTGGTTTGGTCTTGGAGTTGTATTAAGTTTCGGGACGAAACTTCTTTTTAGGGGGAGTGACTGTAACACCCCTGATTTTTCGATGATTTTATTAGAATGGGCATCGTCATATTTATGACGCCGTGATGTTACTTTTAACGTCGAGTTGGCGACGCAATGCCGTTAAGGCATTTTCCCGTCCGTGCGGTCGAGTTGGCCGAATTATCGTTGTAATGGGAAAATCTTGCATTTGGAATTTAAGTTATGTGATTTTGGACTTGCTCGTCAATTTTCGTCGCAATCAGAGCATTTTTGGAATCTCGGCGCGCGATTGAAGTTTTGCATTGTTTATGTTCGCCGTATACTTTGAAGATTAATATCCCGGGAATGGCTCATCGGATTTTGGTTTTGACTTCGCCGTTGTGTTTGTGGCGTCAGTGTTCATCTATAGTGCGAATTTCGTTTGATTCGGCGCTCGTTCGGGCCTCCGTTTAGATCTCGTAGTTTCCTTATTCAAAAATATATAAATATGAATATTTTATTATTAAAGTACTATTCAAAAATGTCTTTTGCTATTCATTCATATAGTTTTATCAAAAGGGTATATTTGGAAAAGAATTGTTGTTTCCTGCAATTATACTCGAGTGATTTCTTTATGTACTCGAGTAGGTCATTCAGCTACTCGAGTAGGTAATTCTACTACTCGAGTAGGTCAATTCTGCTACTCGAGTAGGTCATTTCTGTTACTCGAGTATGTCATTTCTGTTACTCGAGTAGGTCATATCTGTTACTCGAGTAGGTCATTTCTGCTACTCGAGTAGGACATTTCTGCTACTGGAGTATGTCAATTCTGCTACTCGAGTATTTCATTATGCTACTCGAGTAGGTCAATTCTGCTACTCGAGTAGGTCATTTCTGCTACTCGAGTAGGTCAATCTCGAGTAGGTCAATTCTGCTACTCTAGTAGGTCATTTCTACTACTCAAGTAGGTCATTTTTGTTACTCGAGTAGGTCATTCTGTTACTCGAGTAGGTCATTTTGTTACTCGAGTAGGTCATTCTGCTACTCGAGTAGGTCAATTCTGCTACTCGAGTAGGTCATTTCTGTTACTTGAGTAGTCCATTATGGTTTACGTTCGGATGCTGTTTTGAGGGTCGAACGGCATCGTATGGAGAAATGGTCAACATAAAATCTGTTCGTCTCGATGAGATCTACAACTTTTATGTTGGACACTTTTTGATTTGAAGCCATCTTCAATCTCCATTTTCAATTTTCCCAAAACTGCTCGTAAATAAGCCGTATTATTGATTTCTGCTCGAGTACCCTTGATCTACTCAAGTAGAATTCTTTTATCTCGAGTATAATGGTTTTTTTTCTCGAGTAATATTGAATTCTCTCGAGTCCTATTGATTTTACTCGAGTAGTTTAAGTTCCTCTCGAGTACCTTGCCCTCATATACTCGAGTAGCCTTATACATCTCGAGTAGTTCCCTATTGTTTGCATTAGGGAGCCGTTTTGAGGGTCAAAACAGTGTTGTATAAAACAATGGTCAACATGAAATTTATTCGTCTCGACGAGATCTACAAGTTTCATGTTGGACACGTTTCGATTTGAGGCTATCTTAAACCTCTATTTTCGGTTTCCCCGCAGCCACTCATAAATCGCACGTTTTATTGTATTTAGACAAAAAAAATTTATAAGTACTTTTACACATATATATATATATATATATATATATATATATATATATATATATATATATATATATATATATATATGTATGTATATATATTCTTAGACTTAGGTTTGAATAGAACTTCTTCTTCTCCGATTCCTTTTCCTCCGAACCAGAATAGCGAGAGAGAGAGAGAGAGAGAGAGAGAGAGAGAGAGAGAGAGAGAGAGAGTTCTTTTCGTGAATCTTCCGGTGGCCGCCGACGGAGCTCCATTGCTCGAAATATTCAACCGAACGTAGATCCGGAAAGCTCTTGCCGAGAGCTACGCTATCGTGGTAATTTCTTCCCCATTCCATGATTTTTTTTCTTTAGGGTTTTTCTACCCTAACCCCTTTTCCGCCATTTTTGTCTAGATCTCAAATTATCTCGTGTTCTCTTGCTCCGATCTACGACGCGAAGCGATTCGGAGAACTTTTTCCGATACAACCAAGGCAAGTGGGGATTTTCCTTCATTGTTCCTTGTCCGGTTTGATGGTAACCGTTATGCCTTTGTTCCTTAATTTTCTTGCCTTTTGTGTTGTCTTTTGAAACCATGATTATGTTTAGTCCTTCTTGAAGAACACTAAAAAAGTTTTTTTATAAAATCTGGTCATGACAATTTCAATCTTGACTAGGTGCGTACAATCATCCATTGAATGTTTTATCGGTGAATTAAATTGTTTCGTCTATCGTTGTTGGACGTGTTAGTGTCTATATATGATTGTAAACCATTTCTAAAGGTTGATCAACCGTGTCTTTAATCTAGAAATGTCATGTAGTATCCGATGTGCCAAGTCCCGAGATGTTAGTGTTATGGTTTCTTTGGTTTTTTCTTTGGTTTCGGGAGTTAGTGGGCGTGACCACCTCCGCAAGATTGTTTCCTTTATTAGTACGTTTTGGAACTCTACCGGTGTTTTGGGTATCTGCGGTGTATGGTGGAGTGCATGAATCTTTCCGGCAGTTAAACGGATTTAAACTTCGTGAGGGGTGTGTCCAGCTAAGTGACCATCTCGCCCGTGTTTGTTTTTTGGTAGAGTGACCACAAGTGGTTAATAAAGGTTATGGATTTTCTTCCTTATGATTTACTCATGTTCGTCACCTTATTGTCTTGTGCTTATGGTGTGTTTGCATTGTACGTGACAATTCACGTAAGTGTTCCTTTCCTGTTTGATGCTTACTTCGTACTTTATGTCAGTATTTTTGGTCTTGGGTTGGTACCCCTTTTGACCATGTTTACTTTTGCTTAATTTTTCTGCCACCATTTGTACCTACTTGCTGAGGCATTCTGTTTTTTTTTTGGAATGTCTTAGGTTCAGAGCCGTAGCAGGTAGTGTTGCTGGTTTTGGACTGGCTTAGCGGCAGTGTCAGTGGTGGTCTTGCACCTCGCCGTAGCGAAGTATTTGTCTTTCAGTTTTTTTTCTTTTTCCTAGTTCAGACATACTGTTTTACTGTGGGTTCGTGTCAGATTTTTGACGCCCACAGAGTTGTTGATTTTGCCACTTGCTAGCTGATATGGTTTTCTTCTTCTTTGATTTGGATTACTTGCTCTCTGGGATGATTTATTGCTAGTACTGCATGTTAGATATTTTTAAGCTTATAAAAACTTATTATTCGTAAAGCATCCATGCAACCTCTTTTAAAACTAAGTCACTATTTTCCTGGTCAGCGTAAAGACTTTTTCTCATACTTATTATAAATCTAGAGTCTACTTAGCATGAGTTGTTCCTCGGGGACATGTATACTCATGTAGGATGTTAGAGTCAATTTAAAACAAGTATCTTGCACAAGCGTATAAATTATATTTTTGAATCGTGTACTAGATGATCCACTGAGACGAGAGATACGGCTACCTTCTTAATTTAAACTGGATTTCAGTCATAATAACTTATGTTTTCTTTTATACTGTAGAGTTTGGATTCTTGCCTAAGCGTCTACAGTTATCCCATGCAAGGCGTGGCCTCACAACGCATATTTTCCCGCGTTCTGATATAATTAAATTGTTGGGAAAATACGGGTTGTGACATATGCTCGGGGTTTGGGTATACTCTCTCGAGTGACATCCAGCCCTGGCAGTTAGGTGAGAGCCTAATAGTGGGATCTGCTCGGAGTCTACTATGTGAACTCTTCATCCATTTCTATGAATCATGACAGAAGACAATTGGAATATTAGGAAGCTTTATTAGAAAAAGGACATCATTTACATGGCTCAAGGGTAGAAATGCTTCAAGTCATCACCGTTCCAGGTGTGACTAAGGGTCTCACCCTCCACATTCCAGAAGTAATACCCTCCTGACCTCAACTCTTCTTTTATAATGTATGGACCCTCCCAGTTGAGGTTGAGCTTTCCCATGGCAGCTGATCTCCCTCTGTATCTACCATTTTCAGTACCAAGTCTCCTTTCGCATACTGTTTGACCTGAACGTGCTTGTCAAAGTACTTGGTCATCCTTCGTTTGACGTCCTCCTGTCGGATGGTAGATAGATCACGCAACTCCTCCACCATATCTAGGGAGAGCCGCAACTCATCCTCGTTCTTGGCCCGCCACTCTTCCTTGCCTTCGTCTGCCTCAACTACCCGAGGTGTCCGGACCTCAAACTCTATGGGGAGCACTGCTTCACAGCCATAGGAGAATTTGAAGGGGGTTTCTCTCGTGGCCATGTTGGGAGTGGACCTCAGGGACCATAGGACCGAAGGGAGTTGCTGTACCCAGCTCCCCTTCAAAATTTTCACCTTCTTCTTCAAGAGGTTCACTATGATCTTGTTCGCCGCCTCCACCTGCCCGTTGCTCCTGGGATGATGGACCGACACGAACCGGAGATCAATCCCAAGTTGGATACAGAAGCTGATGTACTCGGCACAGGTAAACTACGGCCCATTATCCGTGACAATGGCCCGAGGCAACCAGTGCCGACAGATGATCTCCCCCCATACAAAGTTTCTGATTATCTGTGAGGTCACCTTGGCCAGCGCCTTCACCTCCAACAAATTAGAAAAATAATCTATCATTACTAGCAAGAACCTCCTCTGCCCGTTGTCCTGAGAAAAGGGCCCTACCAGGTCCATTCCCCATATGGTAAAGGGCTATGGCATAGTGATATTTCTTAGCATTTGAGCTGGCAACAGTTGGAGTGGGGCAAAAAATTAGCACTTACGGCATTTCTTTGTGAACTCGATGACATCCTGGCCCAGGGTCAGCCAGAAGTACCCTTGCCTGACTATCCTTCCCTCCAGGGTTCTTCTCACTAGAGTGATTCTCCTCCAAGATCTTTTGGACCTCCCCCTCGGCCACACAACGTGCTAGGAGCACTGAGTGTAATGCCCCAAGATTTTTGAAGCAGGAAATAGAGTTTTTTTGGAAGTTACTGCCCGGCAGTAGGGCTAACATCGGCGGTAGCTCCGGGATAGTCGACTTCAGGCTTTGAGAGCGTTGAGTGATGTGAGATAACTCAACTCATACTCTACTGCGAGGCAATAGGTTTATAGCATGTGACGTTAGCCATTTTATTGTTTGATTTCTCGTGAAGTTAGCGCCCAATGGTAGGGTTACCACAAGAGGTAACTTGGCAATTTATTTGTCTAAGCGCTTGGGTTTCTATCGCGTGGTGGTAGTAGCTATCGCGTGGCAGCAGCTGAAGAAGTCGTGTCGTAACTGTCACTAGCTACTGCGAGGAATTAGCATCTTATCGGTTGGCGATAACAATTCTATAACCATGTGGCCATATATCAACCAGTGATTCGAGGGCCTAGGCAGTTGCGCTCGAATCGAGGGGTTGTATTAAGGTACCGCGTGGCAGTAGGTTAGTTCCACGCGGCGGTAGCTTTGTTTATATTCCTGGATCGGCCATTTCACTTCATCTTCTTTAGAGTTGGGACTTGGCAGGGTATTTTGGAGGAGGTGCAGTAGCGCCAGAAGAGGGAGTTTAAGCCGCCGTTCGAGATTCGAAGTTCGGATTCACAAAATGAGTTTGGATCTACAGAGGCAAGGCTAGAGCGGTCGATTTCAACCGTTTAGATTTCTCCCATGGTGCCAAGGAGGACTACAAGGTTAACTATCCTATTCCTTGGACATGTGAAGTCCTTTGTTTGGCATTTTTGGCAATACTCTCCATGAGCACGTGGATGTGGTTCTCCCAACGGGTAGATCCGTGTATCCCCGTAGTATTGCATTTAGATACGGAATTGAAGCACAAAATAGGCATGTTGTGTGAAGCCCATCTGAACGGGTTTGTTTGGATTGGTGATGTTTATATATTTTGTATGTCGGAGAAGACTCCGTGGTGATCGCATGGATTTTGGATTCATTGGGTGTGCAGATGACAGCATTAAGAGTACTGGGGGTAGTCTACAGTAAAACACCAGAGAGAGGTAAGAACCTATAGTTTGTCCCCTACCGTGTGGCGGTAGTGCTACCGCCAGCGATAGCTTTCAGTATGCTATGTGTTGTTTGTGAAGCCTGTCTTTGGGAGACCTGAGGGCGAATCATACAAAAATGAAAAAGGAGATGTCGACCCGCATCGTGGCTGACGTGCCCGATGATTTGAGCACGTGAAATGGATGAACTTTACCCAACCCTTATCATCTGTCTTGGAGTGAGTCATACAATGGATCTGTAGATCATTATGACTTTGCTGGAGACTTGGGGCGTTGTCTCTGGCTTTGTCCCTGTGAGACTAAAAGCTCAAACATTGTTGACCGTCAGTGAAAGGTGGTGCGACCCTTGAGGTCTTGTGCACCAAGAGTGTGCCTGTGAGCAAGAGGCGTTGGGCATTTGCGCTAACGTCTTTAGCTAACAGTGCTTAAGTTGCATATTTTGATTGTCATTATAAGTTTATACTAATGCCTGTAGGGAAGGAGCACCGTCACCTAGATTGAGGGGTGAGGTCGTTATAATTTGGTTAGCTTATGCTGACCGTTGCTTTTGTTTACCACCTTTACGGTGGAATGTTACGTGCAGGTGCGCGCTATTGAGCCAAGCAGGAAATAGCTGGCTGGAGCCCAGAAATGCTATGCTGGCCCTTAAAGGCCAAAGAGAATTGCTTGTGTTATTTTATTGTTCATGTGTGGCCATCCTGCATGCCGAAGTATGTAACACATTTTAATTCAAGTTGAACATTGTAAGTTCGCAAGGCCAAGACCTTATTTGTGTATTGTTTTCGATTCCTAGTTGTGTTAGTGGACATTCATGTAGTTGTTGGGTTCTATTTATAACCTCTTATTTACTTATGCTAGAATGTACTCTAGGTTAGGTCACGCAATATTGGATTATAGTTTCAATTTAGTAACTCATTTGTCTGTCCGTCGTATATGGCATCAGGCCCGGCCATACCTTATGTTTTATGTTATGTGACAGATGGAGATGTTACAAAGTTGGTATTAGACTCTGGTGTCGGTCTTTCTTATTTGAATTCATGGGCGAATTCTTTTAAGAGGTGGTGAGAACATGTATGTGTGTTACCATTATAACATAAAAAGAACCCTTGAATGTCCACATAAGAATGAAAATACACATGTTTGAGGAACCTGCATGTTCCTATGTTTGCATTTTGGCAATTTGTTTGTTGCCTAATTGAGTGTTTTACAATTATAAGTGACTAGGAGCGGTGCGGGGCAGTCGCAATGCTAGCACTCTGCGGAGAGTAGTGCGTCTAGCGACACACCTACAACCCCTCCTTCTGCTGAAACCATATGAATGATAGCGGAAGCGGTGTTTGCTATGATCAATGCCCAACCAGGGAGGCAAGTGCATCCTCCTGCTCCTTATCTAGGTCAAGTACCGATTGGAGTAGCAGAGCCTTTAGTGGCGGATCATATAGCGGTAGAGCCCGTAGTGCAGAGAAGAGCTATTGAGAAACAACCTGAGCTTTAACCCACCAGTGTTTTTTTGGACTGAGACCCCAACGCAAGCAGAGGACTGACTTTTGTTGGAACCCTGCTTGTGACTTGGGCTAGGTTCACTATTAGGATTAATTAGATGATCCAACATGTATAGTCTAGGGTCATAAGTTATTTCTAGGGTCAAGGTCAGTCACATGATGTTAGACTATTGGAACCCACCTTCAGAAGACTTTAGAGACAAAACACTTGTATTGACTCCATCCGTTCGTATAGTATATAGTAGAAGGTTCGGTCGGGGACCCACAACATATACTACAAAACAGGCGGGGAAGTCACAGGTTGTTATCAGAGTTGCGCATCCTAACTCAGAGCATGCTAGCGGAAGCTTTTAACATAAAACTGAACTCCAACAAGGAATGTCCACAAATATAAACACACACATTTATATAAGAATGTATCAAATACAAAGTCAGCGGGCCTTATGGACTTACAGGTGTTCTTTACAATAGTGACTTCCAAACATCAGCGCGCAGGCTGGCCTCACATGAAAAAAACATAATATTTCAACATAGCATTCGAGGGCTAGTGGCAACGACAACAACAACAGTAGCAGTAAGGACTTTAGTATTTAAATTTCCTGCTCTGTTCTCCAGCACCTGTACAAGTACTACCCACCCAGCGGTAGCAAACAAGACAACGGTCAGCATTCAGCTGACCAATTTATAACGACCCAAACCCTTTCCCGGGGCAGTGGCATTCCTTCCCTACATGCATAACAATTCATATGCAGATATATACATCACATAATGTGCACTCACGCACAAACATTCCATCATAACCATCAGCCATGTGACCCGACGATCCGTGCACTCAGGGTATATTCTTGGTATACCGGCGAACCAGGGTCCCACCACCGTATCAGGGCCGAAACCCAACGATAAAGGTTGAGCATTTGCTCCATGGTGTGCAGCCGGAGACTTTAGTCTTAATGACCCGGGATTGGCCCGTAGCCCCCCATGGTGTCGTGACGCGCAAGACTAAGACTCTCGCTATGTGCTCCAACAGACCGCACTTTCAGGTCTTCATGTCGGACGGACATAACGCAGGTCAGATCAGCTACCCCCATTGCTCAAGTCGCCTTGCCATCACCGAGTACAGCGTACTCGTGGCTAAGAAAAAGACGCGGGTCGGTTTCACCTTACCTGTTAGGCATAAAGCCGTGAGAGCTCATCAAGCTCACGCATAGCCATAGTATCCTCGCAGGACTGGATTTACAATCATAGGTTAACTAGGGGCCATGTCTCGCGTTAGTGACAGAACTCATTTTACATCCCTAGCCTTAACCGTACATTCATAGAATACACTTGAGGGTATTTTCCTGTGCTGCCAAGCCAGTACTTCCTGCTACTACCCTTCACAGGTACAACCCATCAAGAGTTATAAGCATTACAAGCGTTAGAGGGTCCTTTCCTGGACTTCCGCACCAGCACTTCCTGATACTACCCTTCACAGGTCAAACCCATCGCGCATCACAAGCAGTGTAATACCTCCCCTGTAATGACCGTATAATATGGGTCCGGCCGGAGCACCACAACATACAGACGCCACATCTTCAGTATTATAAAATGATATAGCCACCCAATCTCAAAACTCATAACACAACATAGCAGAAACAATAAGCAAGACTAGAAGTTATCCACGCCTACAAGAGTAACAAAATGGCCTTATGGCCTTACAACAAGTGTGAGTCCAAACTCAAATAATACAACTGTCATAAAAGTGCATAAGCACACCTAGTCTACCTCGGCATGCAAGCCAGTCACATGGGCATCATACATATAATGTCATAAAAGTAGATAAATAGCAAAAAGGTAACACTTCATGAGGCTTAGGCCTTTCTGGCCGGCGAGCTAGCTCCTGCTTGCGATCCTTGCCCTGTAAAAATTATTAGTAACGTGGGTCAGCAAAGGCTGACCTCAAACTGTGTAACAAACACATCTCCTCCCGGCCGCCCCTAACGGACCCCGGGGCACTCCTCCAACCTGCAAGTTAGCACTCCGTATGCAATAATCATAAGCAAGAAAAACAACTAAGGAAACAGGCTTGGATGTCTCAAACATCATAGATGTTCTCTATTGTTGAGCATATAAATATAGGGCCTACTATGCACCATGAATGCAACACCCGGGCTTCACCCAAGGTACCCTATAGCGTATGCATCTAGCACAACATCACATCATTTGGGTACTCATCATTTCCCCATTGGCATAAAGCCGCAAACAAAAGGGGAACCACAATCCCCCAACAGCATACACGCCGCCACACGGAACTCTTGCCAAGGCCCCACCCGCTCACGGTCGTAGACCCGAGCTTGCCAGCAAACTCTGACTTCTTATGTCAGGATTCCGTCCAACACACTGATCGATTCTAAGAACCCTTGCTGGACCCCACCCGCTCATGGCCTCATTGCCCGGGCTTGCCCCATGCTCGGCGTTCTCGTCAGTATCATAACAGGGGACTAGTCTCGCCGGGACACTTTCCACACATGACTTGCACGTAACGGGATAGCCAGCCGACCACGGAGACACAGCCACGCCTTAGCACATCACAATCCAAGACAATTCCACCCTAATCCCTCATTCATACTGCAACGTTCCCGTGCACCAAGGAAACCATCTACCACCCAAGCGGAGCTAACCTTGTCCACCAAGGAAACCATCTACCGCCAATGAGGAGCTAACCTTGTCCGGTACCGACCACACATACTCACACAAGAAAACGGGAAGAACACCACAAACATCACACATCACAAACGACCTTTTACCGCAACGGATCTCTACGAATCCTTAAACCTCGTATGCAACATCACCGAGTCGGACTAACAGTCGCGACTATGACTTCACCCACCATGCCTAATCCACTAATGAAGCGGATCTCTAATGCAAAACATGACGGGGATGGACTCAATCGACCCAGAGGTTCTTCTTGAACCTTGGCGACCCAAACCCCTCTCATTTGAGAGTTTGGTGCCCAAAAACTAGGAAATAAACGATGCTAAAAACATGCATCCTAAAACAAAGAGGAGAAGTGTCGTTACCCTTATACTCCTCTTCCTAGACATGGAAAAATAGCCGGTTGAAAACCTTCGCAACGATATAGCCTCCACCGATACGGACTCGGCTCGCAATTTGAAGCACCAAAACCTCTCTAACAGCCGGATATCCTTCACCATCCTCCGCGCTCTCCCTTCTCTCTAGATCTTAGACAGATAAAACTGTGACTGGAACAATGCTGATTATGAAACCCTACTCTCGGGTATATCCTAAATAGAAAGACCCCCCAGCCATCGGATCCCACACAAAGGAATGCACGGCTGCGATCCAAGTCCATCCTGGAAATGGGCCGAACACTGCATCCCGTCAAGGACACCCCGTGATAACCCGTCCTGAACTCCGCTCGACCATCGTCGAAACAAAATCGTCGACCGCTGCCGAATTGTCGAACAGAGAGTCACTGGCACTCGTCGAACCAGCCAAGTCGTACAACAGAGTTCCCAGGCAAAATCATCGAACGCAGATCCAAATCGTCGAACAGAGATCCAAATCGTCGAACGTAGCTTGCTGGGGAAAATCGTCGAACGCAGATCCAAATCGTCGAACGGAGGTCCAAATCGTTGAACGCAGCTTGCTGGGGAAAATCGTCGAACACGGATTGGCACAGTACGACACGCCCTGTGACACGTCCGTGTCACAGGCCGTGTACCCCTACCCATGTCGACACCTCCTCTGTGTCGACACAACTGTGTCGACACAACTGTGTCGACACCACCGTGTCGACACCTATGTGTCGACACCACCACTGTGTCGACTCAACTGTATCAACACAATTGTGCCAAAACCACCGTGTCGACACCTCTGTGTCAACATCATTGTGTCAACACCACCATGTCGCCACCTCTGTATCGACACTCGAGAGAACACGCCTGCGACACCGGCTCCGACACGGGCGTGTCGGAGGGCGTGTCCCCCACTAGTCGACGAACTGAGCGAAAAACATGTCGACTTCCCAGGCTCTCGGCGAACCCGGTTCGACACGGCCATGGACATGCCCGTGTCCTTGGCCGTGTGACCCTCACCAAGCCCCAAAAATATCTATCGACGCTTCTTGTCCTTTTTTCAGATTTTGGAGCGTTACAACTCTCTCCCCCTTAAAAGAATTTTGTCCCGAAATTACAAAGCAAAAGGGAACAAAACTTAAATGGTACCTGAACTGAAGAGCTCTGGATACTCTTCTAGCATGGTTTGTTCTCGCTCCCAAGAGTGCTCCTCACGACCGCAGTTGTCCCATAGAACTTTCACGAGTTTGACCTCTTTATTCCGCAACTGCCGAATCTCCGAATCCTCTATAGCAATTGGACGGATTCGCGTCCTCAAGTCTTCCTCTATCGGCACCGATGCTGGCTCGATCACCACACTATCCTCCACCAAGGCTTTCCTCAAGATGGAAACATGGAAGATGTCGTGCAATCCTCTCAGCTCCGCGGACAACGTCAATCGATAGGCTGCTTCTCCCACCCGTTCAACAACTTCAAAAGGTCCCAAAAACCTATGACTCAACTTCTTGAGTCGGAGAATCTGTGAGATGCCTTTGAACGGCTTGATCTTCGAATAGACCCAATCACCTATCGCAAACTCCAACTTCCTGTGACGAGCATTAAAGTATTTTGCTTGCCGGTCTTGATCCACCTTCATACGCTCTTGAATGGTCCGTACCAACTCACCAACGTCAACTACCACCTCCTTTCCCAAAATTTTGGTGTCTCCCGCCTCTATCCAAGACATCGGTGTTCGACACCGTCTCCCATACAAAGCTTCGTATGGCGCCATTTTTATACTTGATTGATAACTGTTATTGTACGCGAACTCCACCATGAAGAGGTAGTCCTCCCACTTCTTGTCGAAGTCAAGAATGCACATTCTCAGCATATCCTCCATAGTACGGTTCGTTCTTTCGGTTTGCCCGTTAGTTTGAGGATGGAACGCCGTACTGAACTTTAGCTTCGTGCCCAAACTCTTCTGAACCAACCTCTAGTCCTTGGACGTGAAACGTCCGTCATGATCGCTGACTATACTTTTAGGAATCCCATGCAGTCGCACAATGTTGCGAACATACAACTCCACCAGCTTCTCTACGCTGTCCTCCTTCCGATTTGGGATGAAGTGAGCCACTTTGGTTAAGCGATACACAATCACCCAAATAGCATCATTGCCCTGCTGCGATCTAAGAAAACCATGTACGAAATCCATGGAGATGTCATCAAATTTCCACTCAAGGATTGGAAGAGGCTTCAGGAACCCACCCGGCTTCTGACACTCGGCCTTCACCAAGGCACAAGTTTGGCAACGATTCACATACAAAGCTACGTCCCGCTTCAGCCCCGGCCACCAAAAGGATTTCTTCATATCCAAGTACATCTTTGTACTGCCCGGTGAATGGAGTACTTTGTGAAGTGAGCCTCAAACATCAACTCCTCACGGAGGTTGCCGAACTGCGGTACACAAATCCGTCCGTCCTTCCTCAGAATCCCATCAAACATCTCTCAGGCGCTGCTCTCGCCCTTTTGAGCCTCCACTACATATGGTTGAAACTCCACATCCAAACGGGTCGCTTCCCGAATACGATCGGAGAAGTTGTTCTGCATTTCAATCCAGTTCAACCGAGCCACGCTGGACTAGCCTCTTGCCACACATTCCAAACCAAGGGACTCCCATTCTAGCACCAACCGCTCATCATGAGCTTCGATCCAATTCCCTTGCCCCGAGTACTTTCTACTCAAGGCATCCGCCACCACATTATCTTTGCCTGGCGTATACTGAATTGCCACCTCGTAGTCTCCAAGGAACTCAACCAACCTACGTTGCCGCATGTTCAAGTACTCTTGATCCAAGAGATACTTAAGGCTTTTATGATCCGCGAAGATCTCCACCTTTGCACCATAAACATAGTGTCGCCATATTTTCAACACAAAAATTACCGCCGCCAACTCCAAGTCATGGACGAGGTAATTCCTCTCATGAGGCTTCAGCTGTCTAGACCCAAAAGGAATCACCTTGCCATGTTGCACCAACACACAACCCAAACCGCAACCCGATGCGTCACTGAAGATCTGAAATCCCTCGGTCCCTTGCGGTAGACGTAGGATTGGATCCATCATCAGTCTCTCCTTTAGTGCCTCAAATGCTTGACTGCACTCTTGAGTCCACACAAACTTATGATCTTTACGAGTGAGTGAGGTGAGGGGTAGAGCTATCCGCGAAAAAATGTCCAGGAATCTCCTATAGTACCCGGCTAGTCCAAGAAAACTTCGGACTTCCGCCACGGTCCTCAAAACCGACCAATCTCTGATGGCTTCCACTTTTGTTGGATCCACGGCCACCCCATCCCCACTAATCACGTGGCCCAAAAATGCCACCTTCGCTAACCAGAACTCGTACTTTGAGAACTTTACATATAGCTGATTCTCTCTCAACACCTGCAAGACCACTCTCAAGTGGGTCTCATGCTCCACTTCCGATTTGGAATATGCCAAGATGTCATCAATGAAGACAACCACAAAAGAATCCAGGTATTCCTGAAATACTCGATTCATAAGATCCATGAACACAGATGACGCGTTCGTCAGCCCGAACGACATCACCGTAAACTCAAAGTGTCCATACCTTGTACCAAATGCAGTCTTGGGTATGTCCTCGTCCCGAATTCGCAACTGATAATAGTCTGACTTCAAGTCCAATTTTGAATACACCACCGACCCCACCAACTGGTCGAACAAGTCATCTATCCGAGGAATCAGATACTTATTCTTGACGGTCAGTTTATTCAGCTCTCGGTAGTCTATGCACAGCCGCATACTACTGTCTTTCTTCTTTACAAACAACACCGGCGTGCTCCACGGCGAAGAACTGGGTCTGATATACCCTTACTCCAACAGTTCCTGCAACTGTACTTTGAGTTCAGCCAACTCCTTCGGTGCCATCCTAAACGGAGGACGTGACACTGGCCTAGCCTCCGGCACTAAATCGATCGAGAAGTCGATCTCCCGCTGAAGAGGCGCTCCATGAAGTTCATCCAGAAACATATCCTTGATCTCTGCCACTACGGGCACTTCCTCAATAGACAACTGGGAGAGGCGAACCTCCGATAACGCTACAAGCGCTACACCACCCTGGTTAACCGCCCGCATCAACTGCATGGCTGAAATCAGGGAATAGGCCACTCCACAAAGGCCCTCAAATTTGACTTCCGCCTGCCCCTTGCTCCTTAGGGTCACCACCTTGGATAGGCAATCAATACTTGCGCGCTGCTCTGCAAGCCAGTCCATGCCCAAAATCACATCAAACTAAACCAATGGTAAAACCGCTGCTACCAATACGAAGTCAACTCCGTCCAGCACCCAACAAATGCGCCCTTTGGCCCCGGTGGTCATGGATGACCCATTGGGCATGCACACTTTCAACTTCACGTCCGCCAAAAATGTCTCAACTCCTATTTTCCAGATGAAGCTCGCCGCAAGAAAGGAGTGTGATGCTCCTATATCGAACAATACCCTAGCGGGGTATCCGGAAACTAATACGAATCCTATAACATAGACATCACACATAAAGGTCTAAAAGTATGAAACACAAAGTTAAACTTAAATTTCCTCATACCTGTCACCACATCGGTTTGGCGGATCGCTTCCTGCTGTCCAAGGTTGTAGGCCCTTGGTTGCACCGGTTGGAACCAAGAAGCACTAGATTCCGCCATCTTCCCTTTCTCTACGGCACTGGGGCCGGAGGGCACAGTCTGCTCTTGCCTTGGCTCCTGCTCCGCATCTCCTTGAATATAAAAGCGAGCAATGTGTCCCACCTTACCGCAGTTATAGCACGCCGGCGGTCTCGTAGAGTGAGAACGTTCAGGCATCCACTTGCTCTTCTCACCGAACCTGGAAGTGTCAGGCGTTTTCCTCCACCTACTCCCTTCCGACATTCCCTGGGATTGGGGAGGCTTCCCTTCCCCTTGCTTGGGAGTGAAACCCATACGATATTTGGTTCGCTCCAGATCACTCTCCAATGTCTTGGCAGCCTCAACTAGCTCATTAAAACCAGCCCTCTTCAAGGAAATGAGGGGTTGCCTCAGATTCTCCCTCAGCACTTGATAGAAGAGGTTACCCTCTATACATCATCCGCCATCGTCGTTCCCGCGTAACGACCCAAACGGGTGAACTCCTGCACATACTCGTTAACCGTCTTGTCTCGCAGCATTAAGTGCAGAAACTGCCTTTGAAGGGCCAGCCGTGTGGAAACTGGAATGTACCTCTTTAGAAAAACATCCCCAATTTCTTCCATCGACGGGGTGCACCCAGGAAATTGGCGGCCTCTATGGTTCACCCACCACAACTTGGTGTCTCCTTCTAATATGAACGCAACATACTCAGATTTCTTCTCTTCTGGCGTCTCTGCCTCCCTCAAAAGCTCTTGAATCCGAGCCCACCAATCCTTTGCATTAGTTGGCGTACCAACTCCCTTGAACGACGGGGGATGGAAGCTCATAAAGTACTTCATGTGTCGGTCTCCATGTCCGACAACCACTCTTTCTGCCAAAGGCTCCACTCGTCTGTCTTCACCGCCTGGCACGACCATCGTCGTATCCGATGTAGCAGGGGTTGCTACCTGAGCTATCACTGCAGCTTGGGTGGCCTCCATCACTTCTGCAAGCATGCTACAGAAGTCGGTCGGGTTTACACCCGTGCCCAAAAGACCCGGAGCGGTAGCACTGCTCGCCGAAAGCTCTTCTCTTTCTCTTGACGCACCCGCCTCATTGCTTGCACTCTTCAAGAAAACTACAAATAAAGAATCAATCTCTAATCTCAAGACTTAAACAAAGGACACTCATGGTCCCGCGTTACTCTTATGTGGATAACCTCTCTACACACCGACCTTGAATCTAACCTCCCTCTGATACCAAATTGTAACACCTCCCCTGTAATGACTGTATAATATGGGTCTGGCCGGGGCCCCACAACATACAGACGCCACAGCTTCAGTATTATAAAATGATATAGCTACCCAATCTCAAAACTCATAACACAACACAGCGGAAACAGCAAGCAAGACTATAAGTTATCCACGCCTACAAGAGTAACAAAATGGCCTTATGGCCTTACAACAAGAGTGAGTCCAAACTCAAATAATACAACTGTCATAAAAGTGCATAAGCACACCTAGTCTACCTCGGCATGCAAGCCGGTCACATGGTCATCATACATACAATGTCATAAAAGTAGAGAAGCAGCAAAAAGGTAACACTTCATGAGGCTTAGGCCTTTCTGGCCGGCGAGCTAGCTCCTGTTTGCGATCCTTGCCCTGTAAAAATTATTAGTAATGTGGGTCAGCAAAGGCTGACCTCAAACTGTGTAACAAACACATCTCCTCCCAGCCGCCCCTAACGGACCCCGTGGTACTCCTCCAACCTGAAAGTTAGCACTTCGTATGCAATAATCATAAACAAGAAAAACAACTAAGGAAACAGGCTTGGATGTCTCAAACATCATACATGTTCTCTATTGTTGAGTATATAAACATAGGGCCTACTATACAACATGAATGCAACACCCGAGCTTCACCCAAGGCACCCTATAGCGTATGCATATAGCACAACATCACATCATTTGGGTACTCATCATTTCCCCATTGGCATAAAGCCGCAAACAAAAGGGGAACCACAATCCCCCAACGGCATACAAGCTGCCACACGGAACTCTTGCCAAGGCCCCACTCGCTCACAGTCGTAGACCCAGGCTTGCCAGCAAACTCTGACTTCTCATGTCAGGATTCCATCCAACACACTGACCGATTCTAAGAACCCTTGCTGGACCCCACCCGCTCATGGCCTTATTGCCCGGGCTTGCCCCATGCTCGACGTTCTCGTCAGTCTCACAACAGGGGACTAGTCTCGTCGGGACACTTTCCACACATGACTTGCACGTCACAGGATAGCCAGCCAACCACAGAGCCACAACCACGCCTTGGCACATCACAATCCAAGACAATTCCACCCTAATCCCTCATTCGTACTGCAGCGTTCCCGTGCACCAAGAAAACCATATACCACCCATGCGGAGCTAACCTTGTCCACCAAGGAAACCATCTACCACCAATGAGGAGCTAACCTTGTCCGGTACCGGCCACATGTACTCACGCATGATAACGGGAAGAACACCACAAACATCACACATCACAAACGGCCTCGTACCGCAACGGATCTCTACGAATCCTTAAACCTCGTATGCAACATCACCGAGTCGGACTAACAGTCGCGACTACGGCTTCAACCACCATGCCTAATCGACTAACGAAGCAGATCTCTAATGCAAAACATGTCGGGGACGGACTCAATCGACCCGGAGGTTCTTCTTGAACCTTGGCGACCCAACCCCCTCTCATTTGAGAGTTTGGTGCCCAAAAACTAGGAAATAAAAGGTGCTAAAAACATGCATCCTAAAACCAAGAGAAGAAGTATCGTTACCCTCCGACTCCTCTTCCTAGCCATGGAAAAATAGCCGGTTGAAAACTTTCGCAAAGATCTATCCTCCACTGATCCGGACTCGGCTCGCAATTTGGAGCACCGAAACCTCTCTAAAAGTCGGATCTCCTTCACCATCCTCCGCGCTCTCCCTTCTCTCTAAATCTTAGATGGAGAAAACTGTGACTGGAACAATGCTGATTATGAAACCCTACTCTCGGGTATATCCCAAACAGAAAGACCCCCAGCCATCGGATCCCACACAAAGGAATGCACGGCTGTGATCCGAGTCCAGCCTGGAAATGGCCCGAACACTACATCCCATCAAGGACACCCCGTGATAACCCGTCCTGAACTCCGCTCGACGATCGTCGAACCAAAATCGTCGACCGCTGCCGAATCGTCGAACGCAGAGTCACTGGAACTCGTCGAACCAGCCATGTCGTCGAAAGAAGTTCCTAGGCAAAATCGTCGAACACAGATCCAAATTGTCGAACGGAGATCCAAATCGTCGAACGCAGCTTGCTGGGGAAAATCGTCGAACTCGGATCCAAATCGTCGAACGGAGGTCCAAATAATCGAATGCAGCTTGCCGGGGAAAATCGTCGAACGCGGATTGGCAGAGCGGGACACGCCCAGTGACACGCCCGTGTCACAGTCCGTGTACCCCTACCTATGTCAACACCTCCTCTATGTCGACACAACAGTGTCGACACCACCGTGTTGACACCACCGTGTCGACACCTCTGTGTCGACACCACCACTGTGTCGACACAACTTTGTCGACACCACCGTGTCGACACCTCTATGTCGACACCATTGTGTCGACACCACCATGTCGACACCTCTGTGTCAACACTCGAGAGAACACGCCTGTGACACGGGCTCCGACACGGGCGTGTAGTAGGGCGTGTCCCCCACTAGTCGACGAATTGAGCGAAAAACATGTCGACTTCCCAGGCTCTCGGCGAACCCGGTTCGACACGGCCATGGACACGCCCGTGTCCTTGGCCGTGTGACCCTCACCAAACCCCAAAAATGGCTCTCGACGCTTCTCGTCCTTCTTTCAGATTTTGGGGCGTTACAAGCAGTACAAGCATCACAAGGGTCTTTTCCTGGACTACCACTCCAATATTCCCTGTTACTACCCTTCACAAGTTCGACCCATCAACTTTTTAAACTACACATTTCATCGTGGAGTCTTCTCCGGTGTATATATACAACATCACCAATTCAGACCAACCTGTCCAGATGGGCTTCATACAACAATCCTATTCCGTACTCCATTTCCAGATCTATATGCCAAATTATTGTTATTCCAAGAATCAACCTAAGGGAATTCCTTCATAATCCACCCTCTGGGGGGGGGGGGGGGGGGGGGTTGGGATCCCATGTACATGCCCAAAAGGAAGCCTTCACATGGCTAAGAAGGATGATCATTACCCTTGAAGATTGCTTCAGAGCCATGGACTTGTAGTCGGCTGGAAAGAACCGCAGCGACTTTGCCTCCACAATGCTAGCCTCGGATTTCGAATCGGAACTCCGTAGCTCCACCGGTGACCGGCTCTCCTTCCTCCTCCTCTTCCTTCCACTCTCTAGCTTCTTAGAAAGAGTATGGCCAAGATGAGAATGTGCTTTTCCTTCTCATTCTCAGCCTTAAAGTAGGGGGAAGGAATCTGGGCTATCAGATCCCAGCTGAAGAAAATGAACGGCCATGATTTTGCCACAAAAGTCTAAATTTTGGCTGACACGGCCATGTGACACACCCGTGTCACAGGCTGTGTGACCTGACAGGCCCTCAGACACACCCATGTCTGTGGTTGTGTACCTCTGGTGGAACACACCCATCTCAACCCGAGCAAGATACAGCCACGTGACACGCCCGTGTCACAGGCCGTGTTCCCAGAGACACACCCGTGTCCTGTCCATGTTCACCAGGCCGCACTGCCTTGGACAAATCCAGAATAGGACATGACCTATGACACGCCTGTGCCATAGGTCGTGTGCCTTGATACGGCTGCAGACACATCTCTGCTGGGTTTTAGTCGAGCGAAGCTCGTCGACCAGAGGAGGTGACGCCCCCTGACACGCCCATGCCACTAGGTGTGGTCCCTCTCGAGAACTCATCGACACAGAGCAGGACACGCCTGTGTCCCACGCCGTGTCATCTAACTTGAACCCAATCTGGGATTCTGCGGTGTTACAACCCTCCCCTCCTTACAATAAATTTCGTCCCGAAATTTGCATAGAGTAAGGAACTCAAAATCAAGATGTTATAAGTTCACCAAAGTTTAATACACCTTGACACGCACTGCATAACAGTTTAAACAAATAACTCGGGAAATTCAGCTCGCATGGTCTGCTCTCGTTCCCATGTTAGCTCCTCACGACCACAATTATCCCAACAGACTTTGACCATCCCGATTGTCTTGTTCCGCAACAGTTTATCGGCGCGATCCTCGATCCAAATGGGCATAACCTTCGTCATTAGCCCATACTCCAGCGGCACACGATCAGTCTCGATCACTTGAGCACGATCTTTGACGGCTTTCCGAAACACCGAGATGTGAAACACATCATGTAATCCACCCAAGTTTGCCGAAAGAGCTAGCCGATATGCAGTTTCCCCAATTCACTCCACCACTTCAAACGGACCAAGAAACCTCATACTCAACTATTTCAGTTGCCGAATCCTGGACACTCATTTGAAGGGTTTGATCTTCAAATATACCCAGTCGCCCACCGCGAACTCCACGTTCTGGTGCTTGGCGTTGTAGTATTTTGCTTGTCAATTCTGGGCTATCAGTAGCCGCTCCCGATTAGTCCGTATCGTTGAGTTAGCTTCCTCGACTTTGTTACGCCTATACACTTTGGATTCGCCTACTTCTGCCCAAGCTAACGGTGTACGACATTTTTGACCATACAGAGCTTCAAACAGTGCCATACCGATGCTTGCTTGGTAGCTATTGTTGTAGGCAAATGCCACCAGATAGAGGTGATCTTCCCATCTCCTACCAAAGTCTAGGGCGCACATTCAAAGCATATCCTCCATAGTTCTGTTGGTCCTCTCAGTCTGGCCATCCGTTTGGGGATGAAAGGCCGTACTGAACGTCAATTTCGTGCCCAACAGCAGATGAATTAGCCTCCAATCATTCGAAGTAAAGTGCTCATCCCGATCGCTCACGATGCTACGAGGAACACCATGTAGCCATACGATCTGCTCCACATAGAGCTTCACCAAACTTTCCACTGAATCGTCCCATTTGTTCGGAAGGAAGTGTGCCACCTTTGTTAACAGGTCTACAATCACCCAGATTGAATCATTCCCATATTGAGATCTCGGCAACCCGTGCATGAAATCCATTGAAATATCATCGAACTTCCATTCCGGAATCGTCAACGACTTCAAGAAATCGCCAGGATTCTGGAATTCCACCTTTAATAAAGCACAAGTCTGGCATTTCGCTACGTAATGAGCGATATCGTTCTTCAGTCCTGGCCACCAGAATAGCTTCTTCATGTCCGTAAACATCTTTGTGCTCCCAGGGTTAATTGAGTACTTTGTAAAGTGAGCTTCGTACATCAAATCTTCCCGCAACTTACCCATACTTGGGGCGCACAGTAAGCCCTCTTTCCGCAAAAGGCCATCATCATAGGAGAATTTGCCCTCTGGCCCGTCCTTTGCATAACATTGGAGACTTTCATCCAGCTTTGTTGCCCGTCGAATCCTATCCGGAAGGTCATATTGCAGCTCCGTCCAGTTCAGACATGCATTGGATGTGGAATTCTTGTCAACACAAGAAATCTCTAATGCTTCCAACTCCTGGAATAGACGTTCATCGTGCCTCTACAACCAATTTGCCCTTTCTGGAGACCTCCGACTCAAGGCGTCAGCGACCACATTTCCCTTCCCGGGAGTATAATGAATCGCAAAGGTGTAGTCCCCAAGGAACTCCAACCACCTTCATTGTCGCATATTCAGGTCCTTCTGCTCCAACAAGTACATTAGGCTCTTGTGGTCCGTATAGATATTCACTTTCACGCCATAAAGATAATTCCGCCATAGCTTTAGTGAAAATATCAACGCCGCCAACTCTAAGTCGTGGACGAGATAATTTCGCCCATGCACTTTCAACTAGTATGAGCCATAAGCAATCACTTTCCCATTTTGCAGAAGAACGCAACCTAAACTGCTCCCTGAGGCATCACTATAAATCTCGAATTCATCGGTACACATGGCGATGTCAACACAGACGCCTTGGTCAACCGACTATTTTTCTCTTCGAAAGCTCGCGCGCACTCCGACGTCCAGACGGACTTCTGATCCTTTCGCGTCAGTGTGGTCTGAGGCAAAGCGATTCGCGAGAATTTTTCTACAAACCGTCTGTAGTAGCATGCCAGTCCAAGGAAGCTCCTGACCTCAGCCGTCGTAGACAACACCGACCAGTCCTGAATGGCTCTTATCTTTGATGGATCCACTGTGACGCCCTCTCTACTTACCACATGGCCAAGAAAAGCCACCGACGACAGCCAAAACTCGCACTTCGAGAACTTGGCGTAAAGCTTATTCCTTCGCAAGGTGTGCAACACCAACCACAAGTGGTTTGCGTGATCAGCTTCAAATTTTTAGTAAACCAAGATATCGTCAATGAACATAATCATGAACACGTCCAAGTACTCTCGGAACGTTCGGTACATTAGATCCATAAATACCGATGGCGCATTGTATATCCCAAACAGCATTACCGTGAACTCATAATGTCTGTAGCGTGTCCCAAATGCGGTCTTGGGAATATCACTTTATCGGATCCTCAACTGGTAATACCCAGATTTAAAATCCAATTTCGAGTATACGGTTGATCCCACCAGCTGATCAAATAATTCATCTATCCGTGGAATCAGATACTTGTTCTTCTCGATCAGCTTATTCAGTTCGCGGTAATAAATACATAACCGCAAGCCGCCGTCTTTCTTTTTTCACAAACAGAACAGGTGCGCTGCAAAGTGACATACTTGGACGTATATATCCCTGCTCCAGCAACTCTTGCAATTGGATTTTCAATTCAGCCATTTCCTTTGGCACGACGCGATATGGCGAGCGGGCCACAAGTTTCGCACATGACACCAACTCGATCGTGAAGTCGATCTCCCGCTGCGGTGGAGCCCAGGAAGATCCTTAGGTAACACATTTGCAAATTCCGAGACAATTGGAACATCATACATATTGGCCTTTGGCTCAACAGCCTGAATCAACGTGAAGAATACCTCCGTGCCCTTCCGAACAACGTTGAGGACTTGGAGTGCAGACATCAAAGTCCCGCTCACCCCTCGCATCCCTGCAAACTTAGTCTCATGCTCGATATTCTGGCCCAGTGTGACCTCTTTGGCATTACAATCAAAATAGGCATGCTGCTCCTGTAACACCCCCTATCCGGCGCATAGCATATAGCAGTAGGTCCGGCCGGGGCCCGACGCCATATACTACAGACAGACCGGGTGGTTACTTATGGAAACCATCCAACCAATCAACGTCCTACACAGAGCATTCTAGCGGAAGCATTTTATACAAGTTGTAATAAAGAACCCAGCATTAAAGCATGAATGTCCACTAATACAAAATAGGAATGTTATACAAAAATACCCAAATTAAGCCTTAAGGCTTTACAAGATGTTTCACTTCAAATTACATGTTTTACAAACCACGGCACGCAAGCCGGTCACACATGAATAAAGCAGTAAACACTTCCAATTAGGCCTTCAAGGGCCGGCTTCGCATTCGAGCTTTAGCCCGATATTGACCGCTTGGTCCAACTGCACCTGCAAGCAACAAACCACCGCACGGTGGCAAAACAAGGCAACGGTCAGCAATGCTGACCAAATTATAACGATCCCACCCCCACCTCGGGGTGGCGATGCTCCTTCCCTGCATTTAATTAGCATAAGCGAGCAATAGAAACATATATCCATTTCATCACAGCCGTTGGCTCGCACGGCCACACGCCCCGTGCTCTCAGGGCACATTCTCGGTGAACCGGTCGATGTCACGTCAATTAAAGCCATAGATATTCCGGACTCACCACCGCCACTTTGATGGCCAAACCTATGAGCGATTTGTCTTCTTGGCCTGGGTCACGACAATTTAAGCCATTGACCGCCGAAGACCCTAATCTATGCCAACGGCAAGTGCCACGTGCCTTTAAGTCTCTTTAACCGAACGACATAGAAAGGGTACGGTTCCATCTAACCCGTGCTCACATCGCAATGACAATTTAAACCATTTGCGCGGGTCAAACTTCCACCGAGTCTCATTTCCATCACAAGTCACATAACCCGTTATGTTCAAGTTGGCTCTCAGACCACCAAGTTGGCAAGATCTCGTATCCGCCCAGTTTTCCGGTGCACCTTTGGGTTAGTCCCCAAGGCTCCCTGCTGCAATCTACCGCGTAGAAAACCCGAAAAACAATCCATAGCACGGAGTATTCTCCGGCATTTATGCAATGCAACATCACCGATCCATAACAACATGTCCAGGTAGGCTTCACACAGCATGCCTATGTCCGTTCTCGCTTACGGACTCTAAACAACGGGGACTTCACATATCTACCCGAAGGAACGCCTCCAACTCTCCGCAAACTCGCGAGAGCGGGCTTCCTATGCAAAGAAAGAGAGCTACCCATGCTCAAGATGAGGATCGTTACCCTAGCGTTCCTCTTTGGCGCCATTGAAAAGTAATCAGATGAAAAGCACCGCACTAGCTTTGCCTCCGTGGATCCGGAGTCGGCTCGCGATTCGGATCTCCGAAGCTCCTCCAATGGCGGGATCTATCTCCTTCTTCCTTCCTTGGCTCTCCTCTTTCTCTAAGGTTTTTAGAAAGATAACACTTAAGAAAAGTGAGGGTTTCTAAGTCAAATCCCGGGTATATCCCTTCAGGAATAACCCCCAGCCGTTGGATCTCAAAATAAGGAAACGAACGGCTTTGATTCAGGACTGAAATGCCCAATCTGGACCGAACACGGCCTGGCACACGCCATGTACAGGGCCATGTGCCTCATTCGCCGTCAAAATCGGCTCGCCTGGAACCTCACACGGGTATCGAACATGCCCGTGTTTGAGCTGACATGCCCGTGTTCCACCTGACACGGCCGTGTGGCCGGCCATGTACCCCCATCGTCTTTCCCCGAAAACAACCCGAGCACTGCACGGGTTCTAGGACACGCCGGTGTCCCTACCCGTATCACCTCAATATGTCTGGACCCCAGGCCGTGTACACGGTCTCGACACTCGACACTTCGTCGAGCGAAGATCGTCGACCTGATGACACGGCCTTGGACACGCCCGTGTCCTAGGCCGTGTGCCTTGTATCGACACAATGTCGAGACCAAAGCGTCGACTCCCCGGGACGAGTGTCGACACGGGTTGACACGCCCGTGTCGCAGGCCGTGTGCCATGTCTCGACACTTCCTCGAATGCAGAGTGTCGACTTCGCGGCTAAGTGTCGACACGGGTCGACACGCCCTGCGACACGCCCGTGTCGCAGGCCGTGTGCCCAGTCTCGACACATTGTCGACACCAAAGTGTCGACTTCCCATCTCAGTGTCGACACAGGCTTGACACGCCCTGGGACACTCCCGTGTCCCAGGCCGTGTGCCTGCAGCCAGAACCCAAACTGACCCAAAACGTCCCCCGTCGCTCCTTTGAGTTTCGGGGCATTACAACTCTCCCCCTCTTAAAATAATTTCATCCACGAAATTACATAAAGGAAAGACATGTACAAAACCAAAATTTGTACCTGAGCGGAACAACTCCGGATATTCGTAAGCATAGTCTGCTCTCGCTCCCAAGAGAGCTCCTCACGACCGCAATTGTCCCACCGGACCTTGACCATCCTGATCTCTTTATTGCGTAGCCGCTTGACCTCCGAGTCCTCGATCCGCACGGGCTTGACCTTTGTCGTTAGCCCACTATGCACCGACACTTGATTGACCGCGATCACTTGCGTAGGCTCTTGCATCGCCTTCCGAAGTACCGAAATGTGGAATACATCATGTAAACCACTAAGCTCCACTGAAAGCTTCAACCGATAGGCGGCTTCACCAACTCGCTCCAGAACCTCAAACGGTCCAAGGTACCTCGGGCTTAGCTTTTTCAATCGCCGTACCCGCGAGACACCCTTGAACGGCTTGATCTTTAAGTATACATAATCACCCACAGCGAACTCCACGTTCCTGTGCTTGGCATTATAGTACTTTGCTTGCCGGTCCTGAGCGATAAGCAACCTCTCCCTAATGGTTCTCACCAAAGAAGTAGCATCCTCCACTTCCGATCGCTTATACAACTTTGACTCACCCGTTTCTAACCAAGACAACGACGTGCGACATTTTCTACCATATAGGGCCTCGAAGGGCGCCATTTGAATACTCGCTTGGTAGCTGTTGTTGTATGCGAACTCCACCAAATAAAGGTGGTCTTCCCATTGCTTTCCAAAATCCAAGACACACATGCGAAGCATGTCTTCCATGGTTCTATTGACCCTTTCGGTCTGCCCATCCGTTTGTGGATGGAAGGCTGTGCTGAATTTCAGCTTTGTTCCCAACATTTGCTACACTAGCCTCCAATCATTGGACGTGAACCGCCCATCTCGGTCACTCACGATGCTGCGGGGCACACCATGAAGCCGTACTATGTTATCCACATAAAGCTTTGCCAGCTTCTCCACTGGATCATCCTTCCTATGCGGAATAAAATGCGACACCTTCGTTAATCGATCAACAACCACCCAAATGGCGTCGTTCCCCTTTTGCGACCTTGGAAACTGTGCACAAAGTCCATAGAGATGTCGTCAAATTTCCACTCCGGAATAGGCAAGGACTTAAGAAATCCACCCGGCTTTTGGCACTCCGCCTTTACCAAGGCGCAGGTTTGTCACTTGGCTACGTATAGTGCCACATCCTTCTTTAAACCCGGCAACCAAAACAGTTTCTTCACATCACGGTACATCTTCGTGCTCCCCGGGTGAATCGAGTACTTAGTATGGTGCGCCTCGTACAACAACTCCACCCGTAAATTGCCCACACTTGGGACGCACAGACGACCGTCTTTCCAAAGTAATCCGTCCTCCACGACGAATTGGGAATTTGACCCATCCAGAGCCTCTACCATGAATTGCTTCATATGAGCATCCATATCCAAAGCCTACCGAATACGATCAGCCAGGTCATATTGAACTTCAGTCCAATTCAGAACTGCTTCAGTTCCTGATTGTCTATCCACACAAACAATCTCCAACGCCTCCAACTCTCGCACCAACCGCTCATCATGCACCGATAGCCAATTGCTTGAGCTGGGGCTCGGCGACTCAGCGCGTCCGCAACCGTATTCCCTTTGCCAGGCACGTAGTGGATCTTGAATGTATAGTCCCCCAGGAACTCCATCCATCTACGCTGCCGCATATTCAGATCCTTCTGATCAATGAGATACTTCAGGCTCTTGTGATCGGTGTAGATATCAATCTTCACACCGTACAAATAGTGTCTCCATAGCTTCAAGGCAAAAATCACGGCCGCTAACTCCAAGTCATGGACCGGATAGTTCCTCTCATGCACTTTTAGCTGTCTCGAGCCATAAGCTATTACACTTCCATGTTGCAGTAGCACGCAACCCAAACCGCTGCCCGAAGCATCACTATAAATCTCATAGCCTTCGGTCCCACATGGCGAACTCAGCACATGCACCGTGGTCAACCGACACTTCAACTCCTCAAAAGCTCGCGCGCACTCCGGCGTCCAAACGAACTTATGCTCCTTCCTCGTCAAAGTAGTGAGAGGTAACGCTATCCGCAAGAAGTTCTCTACGAAGCACCTATAATAGCCGGCAAGCCCCAGAAAACTCCGGACTTCTGCTACCGTAACAAGCTCAGGCCACTCCCGTATCGCAACAATCTTCGCCGGATCCACAGCAATACCCTCTCCACTTACTATATGCCCGAGGAACGCCACTGAGGATAGCCAAAACTCGCACTTCGAGAACTTAGCATACAACTATTTTCTCCTTAGCGTCTCCAACACCAAATGAAGATGCTTGAAGTGATCTTCCTCACTTTGTGAGTACACCAAAATATCGTCGATGAAGACGATCACGAAATGGTCCAAGTACTCCCTGAACGTTCTGTTCATCAAATCCATGAACACTGACGGCACATTAGTCATCCCAAACGGCATAACCGTAAACTCATAATGCCCGTATCTCGTACTAAACGATGTCTTCGGGATATCACTCTCCCTTATTCGCAGCTGATAGTACCCAGCCTTGAGATCTAACTTCGAGTACACCGTCGACCCGACTAACTGATCAAAGAGATCATCAATCCGAGGGATCGGGTACTTGTTCTTCTCCGTCAGCTTGTTGAGCTCCCGATAATCAATACATAGCCTCAAGCTTCCGTCCTTCTTCTTAACAAAGAGGACCGGTGCGCTCCAAGGCAAAGAACTCGGGCGCACATACCCTTGCTCCAACAACTCTTGCATTTGAACTTTCAGCTCCGCCATTTCCTTAGGCGCTAGCCGATAAGGAGATTGTGACACAGTCTTTGTGTCACAACCCGCATTTTCTCAACGATAAAATCGTATCAGAGCAAGAGAAAACACGTGCCGTGATGCCACGTTGTGCAGGGGATAACTGCACACGCTCAGGCAAAACTCCAGACCTTGGATTTAAGGAAAATCGTTGATTAATTATGAAAGAAAAGTAGTTGGGTTGATTGGCCATATCCCTCGACACGGTGGATCAGCTAGTCCACAATTAAAGGTATAAGTATACGCAGCAGAAAATAGTTTGGTTCAATTTAGTTGACACCCTAGTGAGCATAAGTGTCCCCGAGGGGCAACTCATGGTATGCACGACTCTAAAGTGAATATAATAGATATAAAATGGTAGTCTTTTTACGCTAAGGAAATATAGTGTCTTTGCTTTATAATTATGTTATGCATGATGTACATATAATAATATTTTTAGGGTTTAAAATATCTAACATGCAACCTAACATAAATCCTTCGCAGAAGCAAGTAAACAACCACTAATAGGCAAAAACAGCAGTTTAAGTTCATACCCAGCATCGCAAGAAGCCACCAGTGGGCGCCAACAACCTGACACGAACCCACTGGTGAGTATGTATGTCTATACAAAAAAGTAAAGAGGTACCTCACAAAATCGGGATCAGCTGTCTCAGCTACCCAAGAGGCCACAAACCAGCCCCACCAAAAGAACTAGCCGCTGAACCGGCTACAACCTGGACCTGAGGCATTCAAGAAAAGAACACCTCAGCAAGGAAATAATCAAAAGAGTAAGTAAATCATTCGAATTAAGAGCAAAAAGAAGGGTTTACCAACCCGGCAACAAACTGCTATAAGCAAAAGAAAGGGGATGACAGTAAGAAAAGAGCACTGTCTAAAGCACAGCAAAGCACACCAAGTGCGAGCAATAAAAGCAACATGCTCAACGAAAGAGTCTAACATTCCTAATACGTGGGTAAGTGGCAGTGGTCAAAAACATGGATCTGAATACATAACCAAAATCAGATCCAACAAAAAGGGCTAAGGGTCACCAGTGGCAGCTTTAGGGTCTCACACACCAACCCAAACCGGGGCAAAAAGGCGGTGGCCACAGCTCTCCACATCAAAATCCACCCCTCGAGAGGCCACTAAAACTCCACCACCTGCCACAACCCAAGAGTCGGCAAGCAAAAATTAGCCGAACACCCAATACCACCCCTTAAAGGAAGGGAAAAGTCACACTAACAATCCTAAGGTACACATGAACTCAAGACAGAAATGTCGAGCCCACTCGACGCAGCGTTGAGTAAGCTCCACTCACCTGACGCCTAAAAATACTTAGCCGCAAGTCCTACGCTGGGTGACGGCGTTGAGTGAGCTCGGCTCACTCGACGCTGTCAGCGCTTTCCACTTAGGGTAAACGTAAGTCTTGCTAAAATCGTAGCTTAAGCCCTCTCATGCGCGAAAACAGAGAGTTGGAGATTTAATCCCAACCCACGGTTCCGTCCTAACTACTCGGAGCTATCGCAACTAACCCTAAACTGTAACTAACAGCAACCTCACCCTAACTCTAGCTACCCACTGGACACTAAACCTCCGACAAAAAGAGAACATTGATTAAAATTCCAGAAAGAGAAATAAAGAATCAGCACTTGATTAAAAGCTTGATGTAATAACTCAACCTGCTGCCCTAGGGAGGAAAAAAAACAAAGAGAATAGAGCTTATGCACAAGAAATAAAAACAGATCATGGGTTAGAAACAAATTTGGCAAGGGCAAGGGGCCACATGCCTCTACCTCTTCGGAAAAACAAACAACAGCCGCACCACAGCTTGGCTCCGGCGGCAAGATCGGCCACTTAGAAGACCAAAGCTGAAACTTGAGGAAAGAAAAGGAATCAGATGCTTAGAAATTCCTGGAATCTACCCTAAATCAAGAAAAACTTACATGGAAGGGATGATCTAGCCGAGAGCAAGCCGGATCCGCTATCACACGAGAAAAACGGGCTCTAACCCTCCCGAAATCGCCGGCCAAAACAACCACCGCCTCCTCTCAAAACCCTTCCGCTGGAAGCTCTCCAGACTCGGGAACGATGAAAAATGAGGAGGAAAAACAGTTCACGGCAACAAAAGATGATTTCAGGAAAAAGTACGGAACACGCCCAAGACACGCCCGTGACACGACCCGACACGCCCGTGTCACGGGGCGTGTACTCACACACTCGACGAACGTCGATCGCCGCTCGACGAAAACACGGGACACGCCCCCCAGACACGCCCGTGACATGGCCCGACACGCCCGTGTCACGGGGCGTGTACTCACGCACCTACCCACTCGACAAAAGTCGATCTCCGCTCGACGAAGCAAGGGACACGCCCTGTGACACG
Source organism: Platanthera guangdongensis (assembly GCA_039583875.1). NCBI lineage: Eukaryota > Viridiplantae > Streptophyta > Magnoliopsida > Asparagales > Orchidaceae > Platanthera > Platanthera guangdongensis. The sequence continues at coordinate 95,589,203 of CM077167.1, forward strand.
CCCGTGTCACAGGCCGTGTACCAACCCGAACACCGCCCGACGATCGTGGAGCGCCGATCGTCGAACAGGGAGACACGCCCCAGTGTCACGCCCGTGTTCGACACGACACGCCCGCGACATGGCCGTGTTCTCACTAAAACACCGCCTGACGACCATCGAGCGCAGCTCGACGAACCGAAGGGGGACACGCCCGTGACACGCCCGTGTCACGGCCGTGTTCCTACAAAAAAACCCCGTCGACCAAAAATTCGTCGACCGGAGAAACGGGAGCTCTACCCGAGCACGACACGTCCTGGGTCACGGGCGTGACCCAGGCCGTGTCACCCAAACTTACACAGAAAAGAAACCTGCTAACACCTAGCAAACGAGAGACAAGGCACCAGCCTACAAGCTCAGCCACAACAGACCATGTACAGCACAGCAAACATTACAAACATGCAGCTAACAAAACGACGCTGAAACGACGCGAAGGCAAACGATCTCGGATTTCGACCAAAACCGCACCTTAGCTAAACCACCAAGCCACAAAAACAATGGTGAGGTCGAAAACAACATCCGACGATCGAACACTCGGGCTAACACCTCCCGAAGCCAAAAATCAAGCATTTCCCTAAGAGGCCCAACCGAGTCACCAAAACAGACTCCGGCTAGCTGGGGAAACTTGCCAACTGGCTGCAACCAGGCTACACAAGGAACCTACAGAGCTAGGACCGCGCTCTACAACGGCGAAGGGCCGGAAAATGCGTCATCGTAACGCCAATCCAATATCAAACAAAACAAAGAAAAACCGGGGGCGTTACAGCCACTCCCCCTAAAAGAAAGTTTCGCCTCGAAACTTTACTCACAACACTCCTATGAAGAAGGAGAGAGAAAGAGCTAGGAAAGGACTATATAAACATAAATAAAACAAAACATACCAGGCACAAGCTCAGGGAAACAGATGAGGGTGAGCCTCCCTCATAGCCGACTCCAACTCCCAAGTCGCGCTTTCTACGTCCTGATTCCTCCATAAAACTTTAACCATTGGAATAGACTTCTTCCGCAGCGCACGAACCTGAGAATCCAGAATGCGGACAGGCACCTCCACATAAGAAAGATTCGGCTCCAACTGAGGCACAGAATCCAAAACCTGCCTGCCATTCGATACACATTTTCGCAGCTGACTGACGTGGAAGACATTATGCACGCCAGGGAAATTTGCGGGCAAAGCCAACCTATAAGCTGATATCCCAATCCGCTCAACAATCGTAAATGGCCCCACGAACCTCGGGTCCAACTTCCTGCTCTTGCCAAAGCGCTTGACTCCGATCAACGGGGAGACCTTTAAGAACACTGAGTCCCCCACCAAAAATTCCAAATCCGATCTACGCCGATTGGCATTTTTCTCATATCTCTCCTGGGCTATCCGAAGCTTTTCCCGAATAAGCTTCACAGCAGTTTCCATCTCCTCGAGTGCTTCTGGACCTAACAAAGGTCTCTCGCCAACCTCAGCCCAAAACAAGGGAGTCCTGCAGCGCCTCCCATACAAAGCTTCGAAAGGAGCCATTTGCAAGCTTTCTTGATAACTGTTGTTATACACAAATTCCATAAGCCGCAAGCGCTCATCCCACGCTCCTCCGTGGTCCAGAATATAACATCGGATCATATATTCCACAATCTGATTTACTCGCTTCGTCTGACCATTGGTCTGCGGATGATAAGCTGTGGAATATCTCAAATCTGTACCCAACCCTTCTTGAAGGCTCTTCCAAAAACGAGACGTAAACCCGGAGTCTCGATCTGATATGATACTCACGGGTACACCATGCAATTTAATAACCTCATCCAAATACAGCTCGGCTATCTTCCTCATCGGATAATCGATCTTAAATGGTACGAAGTGAGCACTCTTCGTCAATCTGTCTACGATCATCCAAACTGAATCATGTCCTTTAGGAGATCTCGGTAAGCCTGTAATGAAATCCATCGAGATACTCTCCCACTTCCACATAAGAATCTCTAAGGGACTCAGCTTGCCACCCGGCCTCCCATGGTCGGCCTTCACATGCCTGCAAGTGAAGCACTCAGAAACAAATCTGGCTATGTCCTTCTTCATCCCATACCACCAGACAATCTGCTTTAAATCATGGTACATTTTGGTAGACCCTGGATGGTAGGCAACACTAGATCCATGGGCTTCTCTGCACACCATATCCCGGATATCTCCAACTGCGAGAATGCAAAACCTACCACGATACTTCAAGGTACCCGCATCATCTATAGAGAAATCTGGTAATTCACCTTTTTCAGCTCGAAGGTACAAATGCAAAAGATCGGGATCATCCTTCTGATGCAGTCGCGAAAGTGCAATCCACGAAGGTTCTGCCACTGCCAAGCTACTGTGCGACTCGCAGCTTCCTATAGAAATGTCCATCAAAAGGAACTCTTCCACAAGACTCTCGGCGGAGAGATTGAAAATCTTTCCTGACTTCCGACTTAGGGCATCGGCCACCACATTCGCCTTACCCGGATGATACTGGATTTCAACATCATAGTCGGCCACGTACTCCAACCAACGCCACTGGCGCAGATTCAACTCTTTCTGAGTGAAGACATACTTCAAACTCTTATGATCCGTGAAAATCTTGCACTGCGCGCCATACAGCAAATGCCTCCATAATTTCAACGCATAGATCACAGCTGCAAACTCCAGGTCATGCGTAGGGTAATTCCTCTCATAAGTCTTTAGCTGCCTCGACCCGTACGCAATCACCTTCCCGCCCTGCATCAAAACGCAGCCCAGTCCGACGCGCGACGCGTCCACATATATAACATACTCAATATCTTCAGTAGGCAAAGACAAAACTGGGGTTGAACATAACCTTCTTTTTAATTCCTCAAAAGCCTCCTCACACTTGCTATCCCATGTGAAGGCTGCATTTTTCTGCGTCAACCTGGTCAACGACGCAGACAAAGTAGAGAATCCCTCTACAAATCTTCTATAATATCCAGCCAAGCCCAAGAAGCTTCTGATCTCTTTGGGAGTAACAGGCCTCGCCCATTCCATAACAGCAGCAATCTTTTCTGGGTCCACCGATATTCCCTCCTTATTTACCACGTGGCCGAGAAAAGAAACTTGAGGCAACCAAAATTCGCACTTGTTCAGCTTGGCGTATAGCTTATGGTCTCTCAGAGTCGTCAAGACCAGTCGCAAATGCCGATCATGCTCCTCCGCATCTTTAGAATACACCAAAACATCGTCTATAAAGACAATCACAAACTTATCCAGGAAGTCCTTGAAAACTCTGTTCATCAGATCCATAAAAGCTGAGGGCGCATTAGTCAAACCAAATGACATAACTAAAAACTCAAAATGCCCATGACGAGAGCGGAACGCCGTCCGCGGAACATCTGACTCCCGAATCCTCAACTGGTGATAGCCCGAACGAAGATCTATCTTGGAAAACACGGCACTACCACGCAGTTGGTCAAACAGATCGTCAATCTGAGGCAAAGGGTACCTGTTCTTAATAGTAACCTTGTTCAGTTCTCTATAGTCGATGCATAGCCTCATCGACCCATCCTTCTTTTTAACGAACAGCACTGGAGCACCCCATGGTGAAGAACTCGGCCTGATGAACCCTTTTGACAACATCTCATCCAGCTGAATTCGCAACTCTTCCAGCTCTCGCGGGGCCATCCGGTACGGCGCCTTGGCAATAGGACGCGTGCCTGGCTCCAAATCTATAGTAAACTCGACATCTCGATCGGGTGGAAGACCGGGAAGATCATCAGGAAACACATCAGAGAAGTCACACACCACATGGATCTCTTGCAAACACGGCACTCTAACAACAGCCCCTACCAGAGAGACCACACAGGCAGAACAACCAGAATCAAGCAACTTCCGAGCACGCACCGCAGAAATGACTGGAGACTCCTGGAGAGAATTCCCATAAACGCTCCCCGGCTGACCGTTGTCCTTGACGAAGTCCAAGCGCTTACCCTTGCACTGGATCACAACATCGTACCTTGACAACCAGTCCATGCCCAAGATAACATCGAAGTCCTCCAGGTCAATCACCTTCAGATTTGCCTTGGCTAGAAAATCCCCCAACAAAATCGGACAATCAAGGACACCCAGGTCCGAAACCACAGAGTCACCGGATGGGAACTTAACGCAAAAGGCACCACCAACACGATCTAGGTCCAAACTGAACCGCTCCACGAAGGATCTAGCCACAAATGAGTGGGTAGCGCCTGAATCGAAGAGAACGCGCGCCCAGCGGTTCTTTACCTTAAATCGTCCTACAAATAGCGCACGCATCTAAGGAAACAAACGCAAAAGAAAAATGAAAACTACAACCGTAAAGGGATCATAACGAAACGACTGAGGAGAAGTCAAACCTGAGATAACCTGGGTCGAAGTCTGCGCTTCCTCTGCCGAAAGCACATTCAGCTTCCCCTTTCCTCTATCCAATTGTTGAGGCGGTGGCAAAGCCTGGAGGGGTACTGGCTGCAGAATAGGCTGGGACTGTGGGCACTTTGTCTTGAGATGACCCTTCTGCCCACACTGAAAACAGACTTTATCTCTCGACCAGCAACGGGCCGCCTCATGCCCCTTCCTTCCACATAAGGCACACACCAAGTCTCCTCTGGGAGCACCCTGAATTGCGTGCACCTGTTCCTTCTTCTGCGCTCCAAATCTTTTGAAACACTTCTCAAAGGGATGGCCTGGTCGGCCACAGAAACTACAAACCTCTTTGCTCTTCTTTCTCGAGACCGCATCGGGTTCCTGAGGGCTCTTCCCTCCACCGGACTTTCGCTTATCCTTCCACAACTGCTGACCTCTATTCTTGGCATTCTCAATGGCCTCAACCCTCAAGGCAGCTTCGACCACGCTGCCATAACTGACTGCACCGTAGGCATTCGCTAACTGCTGAATCTCACTTCTCAGTCCACCCAGGAATCGCTTAACTCGGTCTGCTTCAACAATCACCAGACCAGGAGCAAACCGACTCAACTTACTAAACTCAATCTCATACTCACTGACCATGAGTTTCCTCTGCTTCAAATGGAGAAAGTCATTCATCAGCCGGTCCCTCTCGACTGAAGGCAAAAACTTACTCAACAGCATCCCTTTAAATGACTCCCAAGAGCATCCTGCCACCAAGCTCTCTTTCTCCCTCAACAACCAATTCTTTGCTAAGCCCTTAAGCTGGTAGGCAGCGAGCATCACTCTCTGATCATCCGTAATCCCTGAATAAGAGATCATCTCCTCAATAGTAATCAGCCAGTCATCCAAAATCATGAAATCTGCTTGCCCATCATAAGTAGGGGGTCTCAGTCGCTGAAACTGGGATATAAACGCCATCTCCGGGGGCACCACAACCAAAGGCACGGGAGGAGCAGGAGGGGCAGGAACAGCTACCCCCTCAGCGGGGTCCGGAACTCTCGGGGCCTGTCCCGCCACCACTGCCACAAGGGACTGAATCTGAGCCTGCATAGCCACCACCTGCCTCGATAAGGTCTCATTACTCTGCCGCAGGTTTTCTACCAACGCCTCGCTCTGCGCTCCTGACGTCTCACCCTCGGATTGGGGGGTCGACCTCGTTGCAGGACGTCTCGTCATCCTATAATCGCACAAGCTTTAGACGAAACTTAGCCCAACAGCTAGAACAAAACTACCCGGTACAGACAAACACACTTAAATATGAACTTCAACTGCAAAACTTGCTCTGGGAGTTGTTTTATCATGATGATGTTATGCTTAACCTAAGATGGTTCACCACCATCAAACTAACTCATGTTCCTAAACTATGAATGCATGTGTTTGTATTCTTTTTGACTCAAAACCATGTGTGTACATATGTCATCTTGCAAATCTTTAGCTTAACACGTTGTGCTTATGAAATGTAATGCTATGCATGATGTGCTATGCATTCTAAAAAAGCCTTAATGCATGCCATGGGTGGCGTACACATGAAAATGTTATGCATCCCATACTACATAACATTCCCATGCAACGAAAAAAGAAAACGTGCTAGCCGCATTCATGTGGTGAGGTTATGCATCCCATACTACATAACCCTCACATGTTGCCTCCTATGGTGGATCTATATACAAACACATATTATGCATCCCATACTACATAATATGCCCCGTATACTTCTTTATGCTCATGAGTGTAGTGTTCGTGCTTTAGCCAAGACGTGCTGATGACATATCGGTGTGTGTATGGTATGACGCTAACCACTAATGCGAACAAGGGGAAAGGTTGCCCGACCATTTGTCAAGCAACCTCCCTCTGATACCAACTGTCACAACCCGCATTTTCTCAACGATAAAATCGTATCAGAGCAAGAGAAAACACGTGCCGTGATGCCACGTTGTGCAGGGGATAACTGCACACGCTCAGGCAAAACTCCAGACCTTGGATTTAAGGAAAATCGTTGATTAATTATGAAAGAAAAGCAGTTGGGTTGATTGACCGTATCCCTCGGCACGGTAGATCAGCTAGTCCACAATTAAAAGTATAAGTATACGCAGGAGAAAATAGTTTGGTTCAATTAAGTTGACACCCTAGTGAGCATAAGTGTCCCCGAGGGGCAACTCATGGTATGCACGACTCTAAAGTGAATATAATAGATATAAAATGGTAGTCTTTTTACGCTAAGGAAATATAGTGTCTTTGCTTTATAATTATGTTATGCATGATGTACATATAATAATGTTTTTAGGGTTTAAAATATCTAACATGCAACCTAACATAAATCCTTCCCAGAAGCAAGTAAACAACCACTAATAGGCAAAAACAACAGTTTAAGTTCATACCCAACATCGCAAGAAGCCACCAGTGGGCGCCAACAACCTGACACGAACCCACTGGTGAGTATGTATGTCTATATAGAAAAGTAAAGAGCTACCTCACAAAATCGGGATCAGCTGTCTCAGCTACCCAAGAGGCCACAAACCAGCCCCACCAAAAGAACTAGCCGCTGAACCGGCTACAACCTGGACCCGAGGCATTCAAGAAAAGAACACCTCAGCAAGGAAATAATCAAAAGAGTAAGTAAAACATTCGAATTAAGAGCAAAAAGAAGGGTTTACCAACCCGGCAACAAACTGCTATAAGCAAAAGAAAGGGGATGACAGTAAGAAAAGAGCACTGTCTAAAGCACAGCAAAGCACACCAAGTGCGAGCAATAAAAGCAACATGCTCAATGAAAGAGTCTAACATTCCTAATACGTGGGTAAGTGGCAGTGGTCAAAAACATGGATCTGAATACATAACCAAAATCAGATCCAACAAAAAGGGCTAAGGGGTCACCAGTGGCAGCTTTAGGGTCTGACACACCAACCCAAACCGGGGCAAAAAGGCGGTGGCCACAGCTCTCCACATCAAAATCCACCCCTCGAGAGGCCACTAAAACTCCACCACCTGCCACAACCTAAGAGTCGGCAAGCAAAAATTAGCCGAACACCCAATACCACCCCCTAAAGGAAGGGAAAAGTCACACTAACAATCCTAAGGTACACATGAACTCAAGACAGAAATGTCGAGCCCACTCGACGTAGCGTTGAGTAAGCTCCACTCACCTGACGCCTAAAAATACTTAGCCGCAAGTCCTACGCTGGGTGACGGCGTTGAGTGAGCTCGGCTCACTCGACGCTGTCAGCGCTTTCCACTTAGGGTAAACGTAAGTCTTGCTAAAATCGTAGCTTAAGCCCTCTCATGCGCGAAAACAGAGAGTTGGAGATTTAATCCCAACCCACGGTTCCGTCCTAACTACTCGGAGCTATCGCAACTAACCGTAAACTGTAACTAACAGCAACCTCACCCTAACTCTAGCTACCCACTGGACACTAAACCTCCGACAAAAAGAGAACATTGATTAAAATTCCAGAAAGAGAAATAAAGAATCAGCACTTGATTAAAAGCTTGATGTAATAACTCAACCTGCTGCCCTAGGGAGGAAAAACGACAAAGAGAACAGAGCTTATGCACAAGAAATAAAAATAGATCATGGGTTTGAAACAAATTTGGCAAGGGCAAGGGGCCACTTGCCTCTACCTCTTCGGAAAAACAAACAACAGCCGCACCACAGCTTGGCTCCGGCGGCAAGATCGGCCACCTAGAAGACCAAAGCTGAAACTTGAGGAAAGAAAAGGAATCAGATGCTTAGAAATTCCTGGAATCTACCCTAAATCAAGAAAAGCTTACATGGAAGGGATGATCTAGCCGAGAGCAAGCCGGATCCGCTATCACACGAGAAAAACGGGCTCTAACCCTCCCGAAATCGCCGGCCAAAACAACCACCGCCTCCTCTCAAAACCCTTCCGCTGGAAGCTCTCCAGACTCGGGAACGATGAAAATGAGGAGGAAAAACAGTTCACGGCAACAAAAGATGATTTCAGGAAAAAGTACGGAACACGCCCAAGACACGTCCGTGACACGGCCCGACACGCCCGTGTCACGGGGCGTGTACTCACACACTCGACGAACGTCGATCGCCGCTCGACGAAAACACGGGACACGCCCCCCAGACATGCCCGTGACATGGCCCGACACGCCCGTGTCACGGGGCGTGTACTCACGCACCTACCCACTCGACAAAAGTCGATCTCCGCTCGACGAAGCAAGGGACACGCCCTGTGACACGCCCGTGTCACAGGCCGTGTACCAACCCGAACACCGCCCGACGATCGTGGAGCGCCGATCGTCGAACAGGGAGACACGCCCCAGTGTCACGCCCGTGTTCGACACGACACGCCCGCGACATGGCCGTGTTCTCACTAAAACACCGCCTAACGACCATCGAGCGCAGCTCGACGAACCGAAGGGGGACACGCCCGTGACACGCCCGTGTTCCTACAAAAAAACCCCGTCGACCAAAAATTTGTCGACCGGAGAAACGGGAGCTCTACCCGAGCACGACACGCCCTGGGTCATGGGCGTGACCCAGGCCGTGTCACCCAAACTTACACAGAAAAGAAACCTGCTAACACCTAGCAAACGAGAGACAAGGCACCAGCCTACAAGCTCAGCCACAACAGACCACGCACAGCACAGCAAAAATTACAAACATGCAGCTAACAAAACGACGCCGAAACGACGCGAAGGCAAACGATCTCGGATTTCGACCAAAACCGCACCGTAGCTAAACCACCAAGCCACAAAAACAACGGTGAGGTAGAAAACAACATCCGACGATCGAACACTCGGGCTAACACCTCCCGAAGCCAAAACGCAAGTATTTCCCTAAGAGGCCCAACCGAGTCACCAAAACAGACTCCGGCTAGCTGGGGAAACTTGCCAACTGGCTGCAACCAGGCTACACAAGGAACCTACAGAGCTAGGACCGTGCTCTACAACGGCGAAGGGCCGGAAAATGCGTCATCGTAACGCCAATCCAATATCAAACAAAACAAAGAAAAATCGGGGGCGTTACACTTTGCACCTGACACTAGCTCGATCGTAAAATCTATCTCCCGTTGAGGCGGGGCTCCAGGAAGATCTGCGGGGAACACATAAGGGTATTCCGATACCACTGAAATACAATCCAACGCGGGCTTCGGATTTGCAACCTCCACTAGTGTAAAGAACAGTTCTGCTCCAGCATGAACCGCCTTCACCACCTGAAGAGCAGACATCAACGTCTTGCTCGACCCCTTTAAGCCCGTAAAAGTCATTTCACGACTTGCTCCTAGCTTGACTTCCTTGCTACCGCAATCTATATGGGCCTGCTGCTCCGAGAGCCAGTCCATGCCAAATATGACGTCGAACTCCACTAACGGAAGTAAAGACGCCCGCAGGTCGAACTCCTGCTCCCCAATACGAATCTTAACGTCACAGATCCTATCCTCTCGCATCGAACAACCATTGGGCAACAACACATCCAACTTATCCTTCTCCATCGAAGAAGGGACTCCGATGCGTGATATAAATCCTTCGGACAAGAAGGAGTGTGAAGCTCCCGTATCGAAGAGTGCTCGTGCCGGATTTTCACAAATCAATACAAATCTTAAACAAGCAGTGGTAAGGTAACACGTGCATAACAAGTATTTAAAGAAATTGACTTGCTATAAATTAAACCGTACCTGTCACCACATCAGCTTGTTTGATGGCCTCCTGTTGGCCAAGATTGTAGACCCTTGGTTGGGCCGGAGCATAATGGGATGCGGTCGACTCCACCGCCTTTCCCTTCTCTTCATAAGTAGCTCCCGGCCTTCTCTCGGACTTATGACGTCCGCTCCAACAATCACGGGCGAAATGCCCCGTCTTTCCACATGTAAAACACGCGATCGGGGTCCGACTCGTAGTCGCCCCAGAAGCACCAGAAGTAGCTGGACCCGAAGTCCTTTGCTTCTTGAAAGACCTCCGATAGCCGGACTTTGAAGTAGTCGGCACTTTGAATTCAGATTTCTTCTCACCCAAGCTTTTCTTTGCTTGTACATTTTTCATGTCCTTCTCCAAGGACCGGGCAGTATTGACCAAGGTTAAGAAACCCTGCGTCATCGGCCCCGAAAGTAGTAGTCTCAACTCATCCCTCAAGCCTTCATAAAAGCGATTAGTCTTGCGCTCCTCATCCATGATGGTGGAGCTAGCATATCGACTCAAACGAGTGAACTCATGGAGATATTCATCCACGCTCTTCTCAACCTGAACCAACTTCAGAAATTCGTTCTCCATCGAAATCCTCTGAGTAGAAGGGAGGTATCTTGCTAAGAACAATCCCGAGAACTCTTCCATCAGAACGTCTATCAGTTGTCTACCTCTCAAATGATGCTGCTCCAATCCTTCCCACCACATCCTCGCTTCACCGTCCAGAAGGAACATAGCGATGGTGGTCATTTGCCACTCCTCCGTCTCCATTGCTGTCATGACTCTCTTCACCCTGGAGAGCCAGTCTTCAGCCTGAGATGGGGTTCCCAACCTCGAGAATAACGGAGGGTTAAAGCTCATTACATGCTTAAGCTGCCTCTCAGTTGCCCTCCTTGGCACTACCGGTTCCACAACCACTTGCTCCACTCTCCTCGGCTCGGCCTCTTGAAGAGGTTCCTGCTTCATCACAGGAGCGGGCTGCTGCGTTTGCCTTGCAGGTTGTGCATTTATCACGGCCACACCGCTTCAGCCACCAATTGTATGTTCTCAGCCGATAGAGGTGTTGCGGGAGCAACTTCCGGTGCACTACTAGCCTCAGAAACTCAGCGTTCTGACGGCCCAACACCACTTCTGGTCACCTATAGTGGTACAAAACACCGTTAAGCGACCAAATAAAATTGCAAACAGCAATTATAGGAACACGCAGGTTCCTCAAACGCGAGTATTTTCATTCCTAAGTGGACATTCATGGGTTCTTTTACCATTATAATGATGACGCACACAATGTGCTCACCACCTTAAAAAGAATTCGCCCACGAATTCAGTTTAAGCCCAACCAAAACCAGTAGTCTGATACCAAATTGTAACACCCCTATCCGTCGCATAACATATAGCAGTAGGTCCGGCCGGGGCCCGACGCCATATACTACAGACAGACCGGGTGGTTACTTATGGAAACCATCCAACCAATCAATGTCCTACACAGAGCATTTTAGCAGAAGCATTTTATACAAGTTGTAACAAAGAACCCAGCATTAAAGCATGAATGTCCACTAATACAAAATAGGAATGTTATACAAAAATACCCAAATTAAGCCTTAAGGCTTTACAAGATGTTTCACTTCAAATTACATGTTTTACAAACCACGGCACGCAGGCCGGTCACACATGAATAAAGCAATAAACACTTCCAATTAGGCCTTCAAGGGCCGGCTTCGCATTCGGGCTTTAGCCCGCTATTGACCGCTTGGTCTAACTGCACCTGCAAGCAATAAACCACCGCACGGTGGCAAAACAAGGCAACGCTCAGCAATGCTGACCAAATTATAACGATCCCGCCCCCACCTCGGGGCGGCGATGCTCCTTCCCTGCATTTCATTAGCATAAGCGAGCAATAGAAACATATATCCATTTCATCACAGACGTTGGCTCGCACGGCCACACGCCCCGTGCTCTCAGGGCACATTCTCGTTGAACCGGTCGATGTCACGTCAATTAAATCCATAGACATTCCGGACTCACCACCGCCACTTTGACGACCAAACCTATGAGCGATTTGTCTTCTTGGCCTGGGTCACGACAATGTAAGCCATTGACCGCCGAAGACCCTAATCTATTCCAATGATAAGTGCCACGTGCCTTTAGGTCTCTTTAACCGAACGACATAGAACTGGTACGGTTCCATCTAACCCGTGCTCACATCGCAACGACAATTTAAGCCATTTGCTCGGGTCAAACTTCCACCGAGTCCCATTTCCATCACAAGTCACATAACCCGGTTATGTTCAAGTTGGCTCTCAGGCGACCAAGTTGGCAAGATCTCGTATCCGCCCAGTTTTCCGGGTGCACCTTTGGGTTAGTACCCAAGGCTCCCTGCTGTAATCTACCGCGTAGAAAACCCGAAAAACAATCCATAGCACGGAGTCTTCTCCGGCATTTATGCAATGCAACATCACCGATCCAGACCAACATGTCCGGGTAGGCTTCACACATCATGCCTATGTCCGTTCTCGCTTACGGACTCTAAACAACGGGGACTTCACATATCTACCCGAAGGAACGCCTCCAACTCTCCGCAAACTCGCGAGAGCGGGCTTCCTATGCAAAGAAAGAGAGCTACTCATGCTCAAGATGAGGATCGTTACCCTAGCGTTCCTCTTTGGCGCCATTTAAAAGTAATTGGATGAAAAGAACCGCACTAGCTTTGCCTCCGTGGATCCGGAGTCGGCTCGCGATTCGGATCTCCGAAGCTCCTCCATTGGCGGGATCTAGCTCCTTCTTCCTTCCTTGGCTCTCCTCTTTCTCTAAGGTTTTTAGAAAGATAACACTTAAGAAAAGTGAGGGTTTCTAAGTCAAATCCCGGGTATATCCCTTCAGGAACAACCCCCAGCCGTTGGATCTCAAAATAAGGAAACGAACGGCTTTGATACGGGACTGAAATTCCCAATCTGGACCGAACATGGCCTGACACACGCCCGTGTCCAGGGCCGTGTGCCTCATTCGCCGTCAAAATCAGCTCGCCTGGAACCTCACACGAGTATCGAACACGCCTGTGTTCGAGCTGACACGCCGGTGTTTCACCTGACACGGCCGTGTGGCCGGCCGTGTACCCCCATCGTATTTCCCCGAAAACAACCCGAGCACTGCACGGCTTCTAGGACACGCCCATGTCCCTACCCGTGTCACCTCAACACGCCTGGACCCCAGGCCGTGTACACGGTCTCAACACTCGACACTTCGTCGAGCGAAGATCGTCGACCTGATGACACGGACTTGGACACGCCCGTGTCCTAGGCAGTGTGCCTTGTCTCGACACAATGTTGAGACCAAAGCGTCGACTTCCCGGGACGAGTGTCGACACGGGTTGACACGCCCTGCGACACGCCTGTGTTGCAGGCTGTGTGCCATGTCTCGACACTTTCTCGAATGCAGAGTGTCGACTTTGCGGCTAAGTGTCGACACGGGTCGACACGCCCTACGACACGCCCGTGTCACAGGCCGTGTGCCCAGTCTCGACACATTGTCGACACCAAAGTGTGGACTTCCCGGCTCAGTGTCGACACAGGCTTGACACGCCCTGGGACACGCCCGTGTCCCAGGCCGTGTGCCTGCAGCCAGAACCCAAACTGACCCAAAACGTCCCCCGTCGCTACTTTGAGTTTCGGGGCGTTACAGCTCTGCGAGCCAGTCCATACCAAAGATCACATCGAATTCTGATATCGGCAGTACAGATGCAGTTAAACAGAAATCCCAACTTCCAATTGAACCGCGACATCCCAAGTCCTATCCGCAAGCATCAAACAACCATTCAGTAACACCACCTTGACGCTCTCTGACTTCGCATGACTAGGTACTCCAATTCGCGCTACAAAGTCCTTAGACAGAAATGACTACGAAGCACCCGTAACAAACAGTATTCGCGCCAACGTGTTCCGAATCATAACAAAGCCTGTGATAATCGTATCACACACAAGCCACACACAAAGCATACAATAAACAAAGCTTGAAATAAGCAAAACAATGTAATAACTTAACTCGTACCTGTGACAACGTCACTCTGCTTAATGGCCTCATGCAGGCCAAGGTTGTAGACTTGGGGCTGCGACTGGGATGCATAGGACTCCACCACTGCCTTTCCCTTCTCAGCATAAGATGCTCCCTCCTTCTTTTCTCCCAATGGCGGAGCATCCCGATAGTCATGAGCTATATGCCACACTTGTCCACAAGTAAAGAACGTACGAGTTTCTGGCCTTGACGTGGCCCCCGACGTTGCACCCGATGCAACCGTAGAAGGAGCTTGTCCTGACGACTTGGACCTCTTGGCCCATTTTTTCTTAGAATATGATTTCCCAGGTCGGGGTGCCTTGAACTCTGGCCTTGTTATAGCCAAGGCCGACTTCCCTTGAACCATTTTCATGTCCTTTTCCAGCGTGCACGCAGTGTCAACCAACGCTTGGAATCCTTGGTTCACTTAACTTGAAAGCAGGAATCTCAACTCGTCCCGCAATCCTTCATAAGACCTATTGGTTTTCCGCTGCTCGTCGGCGAAGAATGATCCCGCATACCGTCCCAACCTCGTGAACTCATGCAGGTAAGTTTCAACACCGCCCTCTCCTTGCGTTAGCCTTTGGAACTTGTTTTCCATAGCAGTGCGCTATGCCGCTGGTAGGTGCTTTTCCAGGAAGAGTCGGGAGAACTCCACAATCGACACTTATGTTAACTGCCGCCCGCTAAGTGGTGTAATTCCATCTCATCCCACCATAGCCGAGCCTCTCCTTCTAGTAAGAAGGTGGCTAAGGTAGCCTTCTGATCTTCCTCCGTCCTGATTGCCATCATTATCCTCTTGACGCGCGACAACCAGTTCTCCGCCTGCGTAGGAGATCCCATGCCCATAAACGTCGGTGGATTGAAGCTCATAAACTGCTTTAACTTTCTCTCGGCTGCTCGAGGATCCACAGCTGCAATAGGTTCTGGCCTCGCCGCAACCTATTCTAGCCTCAATGTCTGCTGCGCCTGCCCTTGCGCCTTCCTAGAAGGCTGTGCTTGAATCATCGCAAATAGGGCCTCATCAACTAATCGAACAGTTTCCGTAGAAGGGGAAGGTGTAGGCACTTCAGCTGGTGCCATACTCTCATCAGAATACTGGGCTCCGACTGCCCAGCACCACTTCGAGCCACCTAGATGTGAACAAGACACGTACATTAGCGACCTCACACCAGCAATAAAAATAAAATAGGAACGCAAGTTCCTCAAACACATGTATTTGCATTCCTACGTGGACATTCAAGAGTTCATTAGTAACGACTCCTTCCATTCGTATAGCATATAGTAGAAGGTCCGGCCGGGGCCCCATAGCATATGCTACAAAACAGGCGGGGAAGTCACGTGTTGTTATCAGAGTTGCGTATCCTAACTCAGAGAAATCTAGCGGAAGCTTTTAACATAAAACTGAACTCCAACCAGGAATGTCCACTAAAATAAACACACACATTTATATAGGAATGTATCAAATACAAAGTCAGTGGGCCTTATGGCCTTACAATTGTTCTTTACAATAGTGGCTTCCAAACATCGGCGCGCAGGCCGACCACACATGAACAAAACATAATATTTCAACATAGCCTTCGAGGGCTAGCGGCAACGGCTGCAGCAACAGCAATAGGGACATCAGTATTTAAATGTCCTGATCGGTTCTCCAGCACCTGTACAAGGACAGCCCACCCAGCGGTAGCAAATATGACAATGGTCAGCATTCAGCTGACCAATTTATAACGACCCTACACATTTACCAGTGCAGTGGTATTCCATCCCTGCAGTCATAGCAATTCATATGCAAATATATACATCACATAATGTGCACTCATGCACAAACATTCCATCACAACCGTTAGCCATGCGGCCCGATGATCCGTCCACTCAGGGCACATTCTTGGTGTACCTGCGAACCAGAGTCCCACCACCATAGCAGGGAAGAAACCCAATGGTAAAAGTTGAGAATTTGCTCCATGGCGTGTAGCCGGAGACTTTAGTCTTAATGACCTGGGATTGGCCCGTAACCCCCCATGGTGTCATTACGTGCATTTCTAAGACTCTCGCTATGCCCTCTAATAGACCGCACTTTAAGGTCTTCACGTCGGACGGACATAACGCATGTCAGATCAACCACCCCCCATTGTTCAAGTCGCCTTACCATCACTGAGTACAGCATACTCGCGACAAATAAAAAGGCGCGGGTCGGTTTCACCTTACCTGTTACGCATAAAGCCGTGAGAGCTCATCATGCTCACAGATAGCCATAGTATCCTCGCAGGGCTGGCTTTAAAATCATACCTTAGCTAGGTGCTACTTCTCGCGTTAGCGACAGAACTCATTTTCCATCCCTAGACTTAACCGTACATTCATAACATACACTTAAGCGTATTTTCCTGGGCTGCCAAGCCAGTACTTCTTGCTACTACCCTTCACAGGTACAACCCATCAAGCGTAATAAGCAGTACAAGCATCAGAGGGTCCTTTCCTGGACTTCCGCACCAGTACTTCCTGCTACTTCCCTTCACAGGTCCAACCCATCGCACATCACAAGCAGTACAAGCATCACAAGGGTCTTTTCCTGGACTACCACTCCAGTACTCCCTGTTACTACCCTTCACATGTTCGACCCATCCACTTTTTAAACTAAATGTTTCATCACGGAGTCTTCTCTGGTGTATATATGCAACATTATCAATCCAGACCAACCTGTCTAGATGGGCTTCACACAGCACGCCTATTCCGTACTCCATTTCCGAATCTATATGCCAAATTATTGGGGATTCCAAGAATCAACCCAAGGGAATTCCTTCATAATCCACCCTCTGGGGGGATCCCATGCAGATGCCAAAAAGGAAGCCTTCACATGGATAAGAAGGAAGATCGTTACCCTTGAAGATCGCTTCGGAGCCATGGACTTCTAGCTGGCTAGAAAGCACCACAGCGGCTTTGCCTCCACAACGCTAGCCTCAGATTTCGAATCGGAACTCCGCAATTCAACTGGTGGCTGGCTCTCCTTCCTCCTCCTCTTCCTTCCTATCTCTCTAGCTTCTTAGAAAGAGTATGGCCAAGATGAGAATGTGCTTTTACTTCTCATTCTTGGCCTTAAAGTAGGGGGAAGGAATCTGGGCCATCAGATCCCAGCTGAAGAAAATGGACGGCCACAATTTTGCCAAAAAAGTTTGAATTTTGGCTGACACGGCCTGTGACACGCCCGTTTCACAGGCCGTGTACCTTAAGCGGCACACAATCGACTCATCTAGACCAGTACATGGCCAAGTGACACACCCGTGTCATAGGCCATATGACCTGACACACCCTTAGATACGCCCGTGTCTGTGGTCGTGTACCTCATATGGAATACACCCATCTCAACCGAGCAATACACGGCCATGTGACACGCCCGTGTCATAGGCCGTATGCCAAGAGACACACTAATGTCCTGCCCATGTTCACCAGGCCGCACTGCCCTGGCCAAATCCAGAATAGGACATGGCCTGTGACATGCCTGTGTCACAGGCCGTGTGCCCTTACACGGTTGCAAACACGCCTCTGCCGCATTTTCATCGAGCGAAGCTCGTAGACCAGAGGAGGACACACCCCCTAACATTACCATGTCACTAAGCGTGGTCCCTCTCGAGAACTCGTCGACACAGAGCAGGACACGCCCTGGGACACGCCCGTGTCCCAGGCCGTGTCATCTAAATTGAACCTAATCTGGGATTCTGGGGTGTTACAAGACTTCAGAGGAAAAGCAGTTAAAAAGAATGCAGAAAGGCTTTCGATGATAGCTGAACTCAGCTCGACGATCATCGATCTCAGATCGACGAACTCAAAGTTCCTACTCTGAGTTGAGCTCGACGAAAGTATAGCTGAGATCGACGAACGGTGATCTCATATCAGAAGTTGAGCTCGACGAAAGTCTAGCAGAGATCGACGAACTGTGATCTCATATCAGAAGTTCAGCTCTACGAAGGACTATCTCAGTTCGACAAACTTCGAGCTCTGGTCGACGAAATCTTTGCTGAGTTCGACTAACACCTTCCAGGTTCTGTTCGACTAATCTTCTCTGCAGTTTCTCAGTTCGACAATGTCAGTTTGATTTCAAGTAATATTATATTAAGACTGTAATACTCTAATAATTAATGCTCAATATTCTCAAGAATATAGTCATTATCTGGGAGCATTAATTATGGATTTCACAGAGTTATTACTCTACCATATTTACTAGGACAGTAGGGAAATACATTCAAGACAAAATTGGCCGCTACAACTCCCTGAAATTATGCAAAGGATTTCAAGGAAAGAATTTAAAATTCAAATGCTTTTGAATCTATAATCAATATATAAAGTGTTTTTTTTAAAAGAATGTGAGTAATTAGAAATAGAAGAAAGGGAAACTCAGTAATTAGAGAACAAGAGATAGAGGCAGAAACATCTTGTTCTTCATCTTCTATTCCAAGCTTTTCTTCTAGCAACACATCTTAAATCTGAGACCAAAAAGTTCAATTTCTCAGGAACATTTACTGAAAGAAGAAGTTTTAGAAGAAGGCCTATACCTTGAGGTAAAGCTACCACTCCTTATCATATCTATATAACTCAGGGGGAGGTTTGACAACATCAACAAATCCACTAGTCTTCTCAGAGATTCGAGACAGAGAAGACAACATTATTCTTATTTTTCTTTCACTGTGTACAAGGTTATAACTACCTTCAAAAGTTAAACCTTTTGGTTCACAAGTCACCTGATCAAAAGACTTGGGATTTGTTTTTGGGCACCTGATCAAAAGCCACCTTAGAAAATAGATCATGTGGTGATAGGGAACCTGATCAAAAACCTATGGTGGCAGGGCACCTGAGCAAAAACCTGTAGTGCATTCCTACTAGGGTGGTAGAAGAGTGGATGTACCCATGTTTATTGGGGAACCACTATAAATTCCTTGTGTTGTCTGGTTGTGCCTTTACTTGTTTATTTTCTGTGTTGTGATATTTCTCCTTATATATATATATAACCTATTTTAATCCACTGTAAAAAGTAAAGTAAAATTTTAAAAAACTCTATTGACCCCCCTCTAGAGTTACTTAGATCTATCGCTCGCTTTCAATTGGTATGAGAGGGCTGGTTCTTTGGTTTCACAGGCTGACACCTGAACCAAACGATCTTTGATATATCTTATCTACTATAGTTTTTCTTTTATATTATGACACAAAATAAAGATTATTCAAGCACCAGACCTTCAGTGTGCAATCTTAGTAAGTTTGCACTTTGGAAGATAAGGATTAGGCTTTACATGAATTTCATTCATGAATACATATATAATTCTATTTTGACAGGTCCCCCACTACCATTGGCGACTACAAGTACCAGTGCAGTGCCACCACCAGGGTGGACTGAAGCACAAAAGAAGGCCAAGATTGCTGATGCTAAAGCAATGAATATTCTGGCCCAAACTATATTTGATGACATATTCTAGAAGGTTGCTAAATGTACTTCAGCAAAGGCTATTTGAGACTCCCTAAATGATATGGTAGCAGGATCTACTGATGAAAGGAAAGATAGGAGATCACACTTGATCTCTCAGTATGAGAATTTCAAGAAGGAAGAGTTAGAATCAGTTGCAGACATGTATAACATACTCAGTCTCATAATAAATGAGCTAAAAACTCTAGACAAGGACATCTCATTGACTGAGATAAATGACAAAATTCTTATGTACTTCCCTAGTACATGGGACTCTAGGATCTGGCAAATCAAGGAAGCCAGAAGCCAAAATGAGATCTTTACTGAAACCTTGTTGGGCAAGCTCAAGTATTATAAGCAGCTCATAAAGACTAGAGAAGCTGAGCAAAGGATATCATCATCAGCAAGGAAAGAGCAAAACATTGCTTTCAAAGCAAGTGAAGAAGCAGAAGCCATTCCGGACAATGAAGATCTATTGAGTCTCTTGGCTAAGAGATTCTATAAGATGTCTAGGAAGGATTTCAGGAGAAGAAATTTCAGAATTGATGATAAGCCAAGGTAAGACAAAACCCGTACTAAAGAAATAGTCTCTTATGGGTGCAGGAAGCCAGGACATATTCTTCCCGAATGTCCTGAAAAAGCAAAAGAAAGATAAGATGAAGGAGAAGGACTCTAGGAAACATTCCAGCAAGCCCTCCTCCGACAAATATAAAAAGAAGGAAATAGGTTTTGTTGCTGAGACATGGAGTGAATCTGAGTTAGAATCTTCATCCAGCTCCAGTGAGGATGAAGAAGAGGCCAAGGCCAGAGAGATTGGCTTAATGGCAATCAATGCATCTTGCAACAACTCTGAAGCAGCTAATTTAGAAGCTGACAACTCTGAAGATGAATCCGCTTCAGAAGAAGATCAGGTAATCTCAACTCTTGATTTTAATTCTGAACAATTTAAAACTGATTTCAAATTATTATGTAAAGATTTAATTAAATCTGAGTAGACAATCAAACTCCTCAGAGAGAAATTAGTTGAATTTGATATTATATCTTCAGAAAACTTAAAACTTAATGAAGATTTAAAAATTGCTAATGAACATATACTATCTTTAGAAAATAATTTAAATAAGGCTGAGAAATTTGAAAAATCCCTTAATTGGAGATGTATCAAATTGATGGATATCACAAGCATAGTGAATGTCAGTTTAATGATAAACTGGGCTTGGGGGCTTCATCTAGTCAGTCTCCATTATTACAGATAAATACATTATCTACTCCTATAAAATTTGTTTCTGAAAAAAGAAAAGAAAATGTAGAAGATAATAATAAAGAAACATAAATTTTATATAAGACTAAATAAAAGAAAGAGAAATTTTTTTTAAAAAAATATGTTCAACATATTTCATTGAACCAAGCTCGACGAAATGAATATGGTTCGTCGAACTCAGATCGATGAACTATGAATGCAGATTTACAATATAACTATTTGTCTAACTGTGCTCGACGAACTCAATATGGTTCGTCGAACCGCAATCGCCGAACATGGGGCATAGAGAAAGAATACTTTCATTCTGTGAACAGAGTTTAACGAACTCATCCCTATTTGTCGAACGCAGATCGACGAACTTATTACAATTCATCGGGCCCAGTTTCTTATAACAGAAACTTTAATTCTTTTCAAAATATTAAACAAACTAAAACCTTTATTAATCCTTTTACTCAGTGGATTATTCCTCCTAGGAGATATCATCCATTAGGTTATAAGGACCAACCTGAATTTTCATATATTTCTAGTTATAGATTTGAAAGGAATCATGTACCCAAGTTTACCTGGGTCAAGAACACCTAACCTATATTTATGCAGGTGAAGAACTATCCTACCACAGAGCAACAGTGGTATCTGGATAGTGGCTGTTCAAAACACATGATATGATGTAAATATAACTTGATTAATTTCAAAGCAAAGCTTGGACCAAAGGTGATATTTGGAGACTCCAACTGTGGGCAGACAGAAGGATATGAAAATGTCAAAGTTGGAGCTGTTACCTTCAGGAAGGTAGCATATGTAAGTGGTCTCAAGCATAATCTAATATCCATTAGTCAATTATGTGATGAAGGTTATCAGGTATCATTCAATCAGTCTTGTTGTATTATTACGTCAAATAAAAACAAAACTGTTTTAACTGGAAGTTGACAAGGAAACATATATGTAGTTTATTTCAAATCTGCTAAATCAGAAATTTGCTTATTTAACCAAATTAGTTCAACTAATGATTTATGGCATAAGAGACTAGGTTATGTAAACCTTAGGAATATTGCTAAATTATCTAGGGACATTCTTGTTAAAGGACTGCCTGTTGGAACACCCTATTACTAATTTGGGTCAGGATCACTATGTCTCTAGGAATCTGTGTTTGACCTTCTGTATAGCTTAATAGGTCAATTAGAATTGAGTCTAAGGGTTAGAAGTCTAGGATTGGAAGCTGCCCTGAAGACCAAGTTTTTCTGTCTGGAGGCTAAGTCTGATCGTCGAGCTCAGCACGACGATTCGTCGAACTCCAGTCGACGATCGTCGAGCTCAACTTCGACAGATCGTCGAACTCCATTCGACGATCGCTGAGCTCAACTTCAGAATATCGTCGAACTCCATTCGACCATCGGTGAGCTCAGTTCGACGATTTTGACTCTGCTTTGGATCTTTATCTCTGAGCTCAGTTCGACGATCTTTGAGCTCAGATCGACGATTTTTTTGCTGCTTAAGTTTTCCAGTTCGCTGAGCTCAGCTCGACGATAGCAGAGCTCAGTTCGACGATTTCAGTGAACTTCCAGAATTCAAATTCAAATCAGACAGGAGTTATTATGCAATTAATTTAGAGATTTGCTAGCCGTTTTCATTTACTTCTAGACCAAGTTTCAAGGGATTTTTCAAGGAATAATTCTGTGGACTTTCCTCTAGAAGAGATTATGCAATTAAGGATGCAATCAATGCAGACCAACAACTATCTTTGACAGAGTAATATTCTATTCTAGCACAGAGAATAAAAGACGGAATGTTTTTTGAATGAAGACAGAAGAACAAAAAAAGAGGATACACAACTCAGAATACAGAGACTCTCTCAAAAAACTTCTGTCAAAAAGAATTCTGAAGAACACTCATCAAGAGATCAAGTTTTCAAAAATCATCAGATCTCTTCAGCTTTCAAAGTGTTCAAGGCCAACATCATCTCAAGACTCCAGACACTCAATATTTCAGCTTGCTGAAATCATCTATTGCTGGAGATCTATCTTTGAAGGCCTATCACCCTCAGCAAAGCTCTTCTTCCTGAAGATCTCAAGGACTCAGGGGGAGCTTTGACATCAATCCACATAGTCTTCTCAGTTGTTTGAGAAAGAGAAGACTGCCATCACTAACTTACCCCCACTCTGTAAAGGGTTTTTCAAACTCCCTTCAAAAGTTTGAATTTGGTTTTTGAGCACCTTGTCAAAAGCTCATTGGTGGCAAGACACCTGATCAAAAAATCTGCTTTGGTTTTTGAGCACCTTATCAAAAGCTCATTGGTGCCCAGGACACCTGATCAACTCATCCTGCAGTGGATTCCTACCTAGGGTGGTAGAAGAGTGGATGTACCCAAGTTTGGGGAACCACTATATTTCCTTGTGTCCTCTGGTTCTGCTTGTTTACCTTTTTGTTTCTGGCCTTGATTTGTCTGTGCTTAGTTTTTGCATAGCTTAGTTCTGTGATTAGATTTATATTTGCTTCCCTGCTCACACATAGTACAACAATTGTTGTAAAAGCTTTTAAAAAGTTTTAAAACACCATATACTCAATTCACCCCCCTCTAGAGTATATCAGATCTAGTTGCACTTTCAATTGGTATCAGAGCCAGGTTGGTTAAACATACCATACCTGATTGGTTGTACAGGCTAACACCTGAACCCTAAGATCCTAAACTAGATCTGTTTTTCTTTTATATTTTATTATTAGATTCTATTTGCACAAATCATGGCCCAAAACAAAGACTATGCCAGCACCAGACCTCCAGTGTGCAATCTATCAAAGTTTGCACTTTGGAAAGCAAGGATTAGACTCTACATGAATTCTATTGACGAAGATATATTTAATTCTGTTTTGACAGTGTGTCCAAGACCCCCAGAAAGTACAAGTACAAATGCTATTCCACCTCCATCAGGAACAGATGCTGACATCAAAAAATGGAAAGTAGCTGATGCCAAGGCTATGAACATCCTAGCCCAGACAATGTCAGATGACATATTCCAAAAGGTAGCTGAATGTAATTCAGCCAAGGAAATCTGGGATAGACTCTCAGAAATAGTCTCAGGCTAAGCTGACGAGAGAAAGGACAGAAGATCCCATCTCATCTCCCAATATGAGAACTTCAAGAAGGGAGAGACTGAGTCAGTGGGAGACATGTATAACAGACTGAGTCTAATTGTCAGTGAACTGAGGACATTAGACAAAGAGATCTCTCTGACAGAACTTAATGACAAGATCCTAATGTGCTTCCCCAGCACTTGGGATTCAAGAATCTGGCCAATTAAGGATGCCAGAAGTCTGAATGAGATCACCACTGAAGCCTTGTTGGGTAAGCTCAAATCTTATGAGCTACTCATCAAGAACAGAGAGGAAGAACAAAAGGCTGCTTCACCAGCCACAAGAAAGGAGAAGACCATAGCATTCAAGGCAACTGAAGATCTGCCTGAAGAAAAAGCTACAGGAAATGATGAACTTCTCAGCTTGTTGGCCAAAAGATTCTATAAGATGGCTAGAAAGGACTTCAGAAGAAGATCATACAAGGAGCAGGATAAGCCAAGGTATGACAAGTCCACTGGCAATAACAAAGACATTATCTGCTTTGGTTGCAGGAAACCAGGGCACATAGTTCCTGACTGTCCAGAGAACAAGAACAAGGACAGAAGGGAAAGAAAGGAGAGAAGAAAGGAGAAAGACTCCAAAAGGAGTGGCAATAGCAAACCTTCTTCCAGCAAAAATAAGCATACAAGGAAAGGGTTTGTTGCTGAATCCTGGAGTGAGACTGAAGAGGAGTCAGAAGCCTCTTCCAGCTCCAGTGATGATGAGGATGATGCAGAGGAAAAGGAGTTCTGCATGATGGCAATCCATGCCTCACAACACAACTCAGAGGAAGAGGAGTCAGAGTCAGATTCAGAGACTCAACCTGAAGAAGATCAGGTAATTAGCTCTTTTGATTTTAGTTCAGAAGATTTTAAATCTGAATTTAAAACACTGTGTTTAGACCTGCTAAAGTCTGAGAAAGAGATTATCTTTCTCAGAAATCAATTATCTGAACACAATGGTTTAAAGTCAGAAAACCTCAAACTCTCTCAGGAGTTGGAGAACTGTAGGGAACAGATAGCTACACTGAAAAGTGAGCTCTCTGAGGCCAAGAAGCTTGAAGAATCCCTTAATGGGAGAAGCATCAAGCTGATGGACATCACAAGCACAGTGAACTCAAGATTCAACAGCACACTGGGCTTGGGTGCCTCATCCAGCCAACCTATTGTTCTAACAACTCCCATCAAGTTCATTTCTGACAAGGGAAAGGGAGTTGTAGAGGTTGCCAGGAAAAATTCTGATCTGCCTCAGAAAACTAAGTCCCAGCACAAATCGTCGAACGGAGATCGACGATCGCCGAATGAAGATCGACGATCGCCGAACGCAGCTCGACGATCTCAGGACAAATCGTCGAACGCAGATCGACGATCTCAACCAAAGTCGTCGAACGCAGGTCGACGATCTCATATACCTGACCTCAGCCATAGTCGACCGTCGAACGGAGCTCGATGATCTGACCCACGATCGTCGAACGCAGCTCCAAGATCGTCGAACAGAGGTCAGAACTCTGGAAACTTTTTCAAAGGCAAATCAAAATTGAATCCTAAGGGTTCTTCATCCCAAACCTTCAACCCTTATACTGAATGGATTTTACCTCCAAGGAGATATCATCCTGAAGGATATAAGAGTCAGCCAGGGATGTCTTTTATTTCTGAATTTAGAGGTTATCAACCTAGGCCCAAGGTAAACTGGGTCAAAAACAAGTAAATTGTTTCATGTGCAGGTGAAGACCTATCCAACATCTAACCAGCAATGGTATTTGGATAGTGGGTGCTCTAAGCACATGACAGGGAATAAGGACAACCTCACATCCTTCAGAGCCAAGCTTGGACCCAAAGTTATCTTTGGTGATTCCAACTTTGGACAAACTAAGGGATATGGTGCAGTACAGATTGGATCAGTAACCTTCAAGAAGGTAGCATATGTGGAAGGACTGAAGCACAACCTGATCAGCATCAGTCAGCTATGTGATGAAGGCTACCAGGTGACCTTCAGCAAAACCTTATGCAAAATCAAGTCAGAGGACAACACAACAGTGTTGACATGTATAAGGAAAGGTAACATCTACTTAGTAGATTTTCTTTCAACTGATATAAATATTTGCCTGTTTAACTCAGTCTGTAGACCAAATGTGTTATGACATAAGAGATTAGGACACCTAAACCTTAGAACTATTGCTAGGCTATCCAAGGACAACCTTGTTAGAGGACTACCTTCTGGTCCCTACAAGAAGGAAGGACTCTGCAAGGCTTGTCCATTAGGCAAGTAAACTAAAAACAGTTTTAAGTCACTTAATAAGAGTGATTCACCTAGGATATTGTATCTGTTACACATGGATCTATTTGGACCCATCACAGTACAAAGCCTAGGAGGGAAATCCTACACTTTAGTAATTGTAGATGACTTCTCTAGATTCACTTGGGTGTTCTTTCTAAGGAAGAAGTCTGATAACTTTAAGTGTCTGACAGAGTTTCTCAAATGTATACAGATTGAGTTCAATACTCACATTGCCCTGATCAGAAGTGATCATGGGACAGAGTTTGATTCTCTTCTTATGCAAGAGTTCTGTCAGAGTGAAGGGATCAGACATACTTTCTCAGCTCCTAGAACTCCTCAACAAAATGGGGTAGCTGAAAGGAAAAATAGAACCCTTATTGAATCTGCCACCACATTGTTGTCAGATGCTCATCTACCTCTATCCTTTTGGGCAGAGGCAGTGAACACCTCCAACTATGTGTTGAACAGAAGTCTGATACATAAACTGAAAGGAAAGACTCCCTATGAATTACTCAAAGGGAAGAAACCTAAAGTTGACTATTTCAGAATTTTTGGTTGCATTTGCTATATTCACAATAATGACAAGAAATACTTAGCAAAATTTCAAGCCAAAGCTGATGAATGAGTGTTTCTGGGATACTCCATGATCAACAAGGCCTATAGGGTCTATAATAAATCATCTTTGAAAATTGAGGAATCTGTTCATATTTCTTTTGATGAAACTAACATGTCTTTCAAGGAGAAGATTTCCTCTACCATAGAACCTTTGCAGGAACACTCTCTAGTTGAAGATATGAACAAGGTACAGGTTGCTCAAGAAGAAGAAAGCATTGAAGATGAAAGCAATGCTCAACACATTGAAGCTCAACTTGAAGAGCCAGTTGTTGTACCACAAGAGGAAACAACAACACAGGTTGGTGAACAATCAACACCCCCTGTTGATCTAGTAACATCAAGAGACCATCCAATTACCCAAATAATTGGAGAACTCTCAGCTGGTGTGCAAACCAGAAATCAGGTCAACCAAAACCTGTTGCACACCTGCTTCCTTTCTCAAATTGAACCTCAGTCCATTCAAGATGCAGAGCAAGATCTACACTGGATCATTGCAATGCAAGAGGAGTTGCATCAATTTGAGAGGAACAAAGTATGGGAACTAGTGCCAAAGCCAAAGGATCATTCCATTGTTGGAACAAAATGGGTATTCAGAAATAAACTGGATGATCAAGGAGTAATAATAAGGAACAAGGCAAGGCTAGTTGCGCAGGGATATTCTCAAGAAGAAGGGATTGACTACGACCAGACCTTTGCACCTGTTGCAAGATTGGAAGCCATCAGAATATTTCTAGCTTATGCAGCTCACAAAGGCTTCAAGGTTTATCAGATGGATGTCAAGAGTGCATTCTTAAATGGAGACATCAAAGAGGAAGTCTATGTCAGACAACCTCCAGGTTTTATCTCTCCAACTTATCCTGATTATGTTTTTAGACTAAATAAAGCATTATATGGTCTCAAGCAAGCTCCTAGAGCATGGTATGAGACCTTAGCATGCTTTCTCTTGGAAAGTAGTTTTATAAGGGGTAGAGTAGACCAAACTCTTTTTATTAGAACCCATAAGTCCCATACCCTACTAGTACAAATTTATGTAGACGATATCATTTTTGGTTCTACTGACTCAAAATTGTGCAGAAGGTTTTCTAACCTGATGCATTCTAAATTTGAGATGAGTAGCATGGGTGAGCTATCCTTCTTCCTAGGATTGCAAGTCAAACAACATGCTGAAGGCATCTTTATTTCTCAAACCAAATATGCTAATGAACTGGTTAAGAAATTTGGTATGTCTGAGGCATCTTGTATGAAAACACCCATGCCTACCAATGCTGTATTGGATGCTGATGAACATGGGAAACCTGTTGATCAGACAACATATAGAGCAATGATTGGCTCTTTACTGTATCTTACAGCTAGTAGACCAGATATAATGTTTGCTACATGTATATGTGCTAGGTTCCAAGTAAGCCCTAGAGAGTCACACCTAACATTAGTAAAGAGGATTCTCAGGTATGTTAAAAGTTGTCCAAATCTAGGTCTCTGGTATCCAAAAGATTCAGCATTTGAGTTAACTGGATTCTCTGATGCTGATTATGCTGGATGCAGAATTGACAGGAAAAGCACCAGTGGAACCTGTCAGTTCCTTGGTGACAGACTTGTCTCTTGGTTTTGCAAGAAACAAACATCTGTGTCAACTTCAACTGTTGAAGCTGAATATATGGCTGCAGGCAGTTGTTGTTCACAAATACTGTGGATTCAAAATCAACTCCTAAACTATGGTTACAACTTAGAGAAGTCAAAAATCTTTTGTGACAATACAAGTGCTATTTCCATAGCTCAAAATCCAGTCCTCCATAGTAGGACAAAACACATAGAGATTAGGCATCACTTCTTAAGGGACAATGTTGAAAAGAATAAAATTGAATTGCAATATATCCCAACTGATTTACAAAGGGGAGATATTTTCACCAAGCCTTTGGATGAAAAGAAACACACCTTCTTCTTAAATCAGTTAGGAATGTTAGATGGAGGAAGTCTTAAATAAGCTCCAAGATTTTGAAAGCTAAAAATTGACCAAGACTAGGAAAAAATTCTGATTTTTCTTAGTGTCTAGAATTTTTCTGATCTCTGAACTGCGCTCGACGATTTCCACACAGATCGTCGAACAGAGATCGATGATTTCCAGAATCGTCGAATTGAGTTCAGCGCCTCTCAGATAGTATAAACTATCTCTTCCGGTCAACGATCGTCGAACGGCGCTCGACGATTATGTTCACTGAACGATCGTCGAACGGAGCTCGACGCCTTCCAAGATCGTCGAACGGAGATCGACGATGTTGGAGTCTCTTCAGATTCCTTTAGAAGCCTAGATCGTCGAACTGAGTTCAACGATCTTTCCTATTCTGCGTCGAACCCTAATATAAAACTCATTTTTCGCCGTCGTTCTCTCTTGCGCTTTCAATTTCTCTGCAAAAATTTTCTTCCCTCCAAACAGTTCTACGCTTGTTCGTTTTGTTTGTTAAGTTTTTGCAGGTACAATGGACGTATCAGTTGCTGTCCTAGCCGCAATGAAGTTTGATGCAGGCTTCGACATTGATCAGGACTCGTTCAACACTACTGATCAAGTTTTCCAAGACATTCTGAATTTATTCAAGGATAAGAACTTGTCTGCCCTCATGACCACTAGAATCAAGCTTGCTTCAGATGAAATAAAGGAATGGGTCTATACTGCTCACAATCTAGACAATAACATAATAGTTGGATCTATTGCTGGAACTCAGGTACCTCTGACCCCCACAGTTTTAACAGAGGTTTTTGGTTTGAGAAATGGAGAAGAAACTGCTGAATTATCTGGGGAGGAGTTTTCTGACATACTTGCCAGGATGGGTCATCCTGAGGGAAACCCTAGCAAGTTATTCAAAAGGAACTTGTCTGTTGAGTACAGGTTCCTAGCAGATGTTGTAGGAAAAGTGCTGTTGGCAAAGCACTCTGCACATGACACTATCTCCAGACATCAGCTCTGCCTCATGGGAGCTCTGGTAGATAAGAAAAGTTTGAACTGGGGAGAGGTCTTCTTTGACCTAATAAAGAAGAAAATAAATAAAAGCTTTGTAAATTTTGGAAGGATTATTGGAGTCTTCCTGTAGAACAAGTGCCCTACCTTGCTGGTCTCCTCTGGAGTGCACATAAATGCCTCCAAGAGACTCACCTGTGCCCTCTTTGGCAAGTGGGACAGGCAAATCAGCAAGCCAAGCAGGCCATCATCTAGTGCTCCTTCAGGCACCAGGACTCACAGAGTCACTCTCCCACAGGTCTCTGCTCCTGCAGAAGACCTGGCTGCTGCTGTTGCTGCCTCTCCTCCTCCTCCAAGTCCAACCCTACCTCCTCCATCCACCATTCCAGTTCCATCCACCATTACCATCTCCAGCCCATCTCCAACCTCAACTCCATCTCCAGACCCAATTCTACCTCCACCAGCAGACCACTTCCACCCATTGTTTTCATATCCTCCACCAGATGTCACTTCTTCACCATCCATACCATCTTTCACCCTTCTGGATGACTCCTACATGGATGATTCCCCCTCTTCTCCTCCAGAGTTACCCTCCTCCTCAACCTCATTCCAAGATCTCCTCCACCATATCATTGACCAACCAACTTTCACCCCCTCCATATCCCTCCCCTTATCCTCCATTTCCACTATCCCCACTCCTCAGCCATCCATACCACCTCTATCCAGCCCCCACTTCCAGAATTCTCAGCCATCCCTATTCCATCTACCTCTGCTCATGCTCTTGAGCATGTAGATCTCCCAGCCTTAGCTGACAAGTTGTATGAGCTACTTGCCCCCAGGCTCTCTCTTCTCATGGAGGCCTCCTTAGCTCCTCTACAACAGTCAGTGGCAGCTCTCTCTGCCAGGCTTTCCTCCCTCATTCCTCAGGCAGCACCTCCAGCAGTGTGCCTTGATACAGATGCATCTGCATCCAGGCAGGGGGAGATGCCATATGAAGCAAGCCTTCATGCTGTTGTTGTTGCTGCTTCTGCTCCTGCTGCAGTGACACCTACTGCAGTCTTGGCAATAGACCTAAGGTCTTTGCTTTCTGCCTTTGATACTGCATACTTCAGTTATCTCCCAGAGTCTAATGCTGTCCAGCCCCCAGAAGATTTGTCCAAGGCACTGGTGCCTTTCTCTGGCTGTGACCCCAGCATTATATCCTCCTTTGTACTCTCAGTAACTGCTGCTGCTGCTGCTGTTGAAGAAAGGACTGTTTTTGCTGCTGCTGAAATTCCAACTGCCTCTGATGAGCAGATATCCAAGGATTCTCTGATGACAGAGGCCACTGTTTTTGAGCCTGCTGAAGAATTTGTTGATGTTACTGGAGTTGCTGCTGCCATCACTCCTGAAGTTACTGTTGTTGTTTATGCTTCTCCTTCTGTATCTGCTGCTGAATCTGTTGATGTATCTACTGCTGAATCTACTGTTGTTTTTGCTGCTATCTCTACTGCTGTCCCTACTGCTGCTCCTTCTGCTTCTGCCTCATCTGCTGCTGCTCAGTTGAAGAAAGAATTGATGAAGAAAATAGATACTGTATATGATGCCCAGAGTTCTGACTCTAATGAGTTCAAGACAGACTCTGATGACTCTGCTGCCACTATTGCCAGGAAGAGGAAGGCTAGAAGCAAAGCTATGAAAAGGGTTCCTCCTGTAAAAGTAAAGGATGATAATGATATTCCCTATTATATTCTGCATAACTGCCAAATTACCGAACATTGGATGCAGTATTCCAAAAATCAGCTAAAAGCGATGAAAAAGAAGAGAAAGTATGAGAAGGGCTCATCCCAGTTCCAGCACCCTCATCCTCCTCCACCACCTCCTTCTGATGCAGGTGCAGGTGGCAGCTCTGCAAGTCAAGCCCCATCTAGAAGCCAGGCTCCCTACCAACCCCACGCCAGATCATACCAAAGGGAAAGCCAATCTAAGGGTTCTTATTCTAGGAGAGGAGGATACAGGGGAAGTCAGAGAGATTTTCAGGTTTATTCTAAAGGGCACTCCAGGCAGCACCCATACTCCAGGGGAGGACATGTTTCAGCTGATACTACTTCTGGTCCATTCCCCTACAAGCTAAGAGAGACAGTGTCTGCTAGGCCTCCTCAAGATAATTCTTCCAACAGGTATGAGCCACCTGTACCATTTGAGGACCCTGAGAAGAATACTATTGCTTGGACTGCTAGGATGAAGGAGTTGGCTGCATTAGATCAGATAAAGAAGGCGAAAGAACAAGGGCTAGACACTTCCAATATTTCTACTATGTCAAAGCAAAGACAAAAAGAGCTAGAAAGATATGCCTCCAGCAAATTCTTTGATGCAGACAGATATATGGAGTTGCATCCTGCTGCTGTGGTTCCCAGGACTTCAAAGCAAACATACTTAGGTGCAGCTGATGACACCAGGTCCAACAAGGAAGCCTTAGACCCTAATAGAGAAATCAAAATGGTTAAAGGCAAAGATAAGAAGTAACTCTATAAGGTGACAATCTTTGGATTTTCTGACTGCTATCTGGATGCCATATATATATATATACATATCTCTGTGATGTTTCTGCAATGTCTAGCTGCTGTTGTTTTTATTCTTTTCTGATTATATGTTGTTATTTGAATTTCCAAAGTCTGTAAATAGTAATCCTAACCCAAATAGGGGGAGATTGTTGGAACACCCAATTACTAATTTGGGTCAGGATCACTATGTCTCTAGGAATCTGTGTTTGACCTTCTGTATAGCTTAATAGGTCAATTAGAATTGAGTCTAAGGGTTAGAAGTCTAGGATTGGAAGCTGCCCTGAAGACCAAGTTTTTCTGTCTGGAGACTAAGTCTGATCGTCGAGCTCAGCACGACGATTCGTCGAACTCCGGTCGACGATCGTCGAGCTCAACTTCGACAGATCGTCGAACTCCATTCGACGATCGCTGAGCTCAACTTCAGAATATCATCGAACTCCATTCGACGATCGGTGAGCTCAGTTCGACGATTTTGACTCTACTTTGGATCTTTATCTCTGAGCTCAGTTCGACGATCTTTGAGCTCAGATCGACGATTTTTTTGCTTCTTAAGTTTTCCAGTTCGCTGAGCTCAGCTCGACGATAGCAGAGCTCAGTTCGACGATTTCAGTTAACTTCCAGAATTAAAATTCAAATCAGACAGGAGTTATTATGCAATTAATTCAGAGATTTGCTAGCCGTTTTCATTTACTTCTGGACAAAGTTTCAAGGGATTTCTCAAGGAATAATTCTGTGGACTTTCCTCTAGAAGAGATTATGCAATTAAGGATGCAATCAATGCAGACCAACGACTATCTTTGACAAAGTAATATTCTATTCTAGCACAGAGAATAAAAGACGGAATGTTTTTTGAATGAAGACAGAAGAACAAAAAAAGAGGATACACAACTCAGAATACAGAGACTCTCTCAAAAAACTTCTGTCAAAAAGAATTCTGAAGAACACTCATCAAAGAGATCAAGTTTTCAAAAATCATCAGATCTCTTCAGCTTTCAAAGTGTTCAAGGCCAACATCATCTCAAGACTCCAGACACTCAACATTTCAGCTTGCTGAAATCATCTATTGCTGGAGATCTATCTTTGAAGGCCTATCACCCTCAGCAAAGCTCTTCTTCCTGAAGATCTCAAGGACTCAGGGGGAGCTTTGACATCAATCCACATAGTCTTCTCAGTTGTTTGAGAAAGAGAAGACTGCCATCACTCTCTCACCCTCACTCTGTAAAGTGTTTTTCAAACTCCCTTCAAAAGTTTGAATCTGGTTTTTGAGCACCTTGTCAAAAGCTCATTGGTGGCAAGACACCTGATCAAAAAATCTGCTTTGGTTTTTGAGCACCTTATCAAAAGCTCATTGGTGCCCAGGACACCTGATCAACTCATCCTGCAGTGGATTCCTACCTAGGGTGGTAGAAGAGTGGATGTACCCAAGTTTGGGGAACCACTATATTTCCTTGTGTCCTCTGGTTCTGCTTGTTTACCTTTTTGTTTCTGGCCTTGATTTGTCTTGCTTAGTTTTTGCATAGCTTAGTTCTATGATTAGATTTATATTTGCTTCCCTGCTCACACATAGTACAACAATTGTTGTAAAAGCTTTTAAAAAGTTTTAAAACACCATATACTCTATTCACCCCCCTCTAGAGTATATCAAATCTAGTTGCACTTTCACTGCCTTTTGGTTCTTACAAGAAGGAAGGACTCTGTAGGGCTTGTCAATTAGGCAAACAAACTAAAAATAGTTTTCAATCCATTAATAAAAGTGATTCACCCAGGATTTTATACTTGCTACATATGGACCTTTTTGGCCCTATAGTTGTACAAAGTTTCGGAGGAAAGTCATACACTCGAGTTATTGTTGATGACTTCTCTAGATTCACTTGGGTGTTCTTTTTGAGAAACAAGTCAGATAACTTTAAAGTTCTTACAAATTTTCTTAAGAGCATAAAGATGAGTACTCTACTCAGGTTGCATTGATCAGAAGTGATCATGTAATGCAGTTTGGATCTCTTCTCATGCAAGAATTCCGTGAGAAGGAAGATATCAGACATTGCTTTTCTGCTCCTAGAACTCCTCAATAAAATGGGGTAGCTGAAAGAAAAAATAGAACCCTTATTGAATCTGTTGGGATATTATTTACAGATGCTTATCTGCCCCTATCCTTTTGGGCAGAGGCTATAAGCACAACAAATTATATTTTTAACAAAAGTCTAATTCATAAGCTAAAGGATAAGACCTCATATGAATTACTTAAAGGGAAGCAACCTAAAGTAGATTATTTTAAAGTTTTTGGATGTAAGTGTTCTATTCATAATAATATGAAACACATAAGAAAATTTGAAACTAAGGCTACAGAGGGAATTTTCTTTGGCTATTCCCAAGTCAGCAAGACTTATACGATATTTAACAAATCAACATTAAAATGGAAGAATCTGTACATGTATCTTTTGATGAAGCTAACATATTTTACAAGGATAAGGATTCTTCTAGCAAAGACACTTTGCTGGTACCCTATCTATGTGAGAAGTTGGATGACTTAAACCTTACCCAAGAGGTTACATTGCATCCATCTCCACAAATTGATGAAGGCAGTGAAGAAGAAATTGTTGAAGCACTTGAACCCACAACAATAAATAAAATTCCACCAGAGGAATTAATTCCACAAGCTATTGATGAACCAACTCCACCTGCTGATCTTGTCACACTTAGAGATTATCCCATATCTCAAGTGATTGGAGACATATCAGCTGGTGTGCAAACATAACTCAACCAAGATCTGATGCAAGCTTGCTTCATTTCTTAAATTGATCCTCAATCCATAGAAGATGTAGAGCAAGATCCCCATTGGATTATTGCAATGCAAGAGAAACTCAATCAATTTGAGAGGTATAGAGTTTGACATTTAGTTCCAAGATCCAAACACTATGAAGTCATTAGAACTAAATGGGTCTTCAGGAACAAGCTTGATACACAAGGATTAATTGTAAGAAATATAGCTAGGCTGGTAGACCAAGGTTATTCATAGGAAAAAAGCATTGATTATGATCAAACCTTTACTCATGTTGCAAGACTTGAAGGCACCAGAATTTTTCTTGTATATGCAACATTCAAGAAGTTCAAGGTATATCAAATGGATATCAAAAGTGCATTTCTAAATGGAGAACAAAAAGAGGAAGTATATGTTAAACAACCACCATGTTTTATCTATTCAACTCATCTCTCTTATGTTTTTAAGCTTCATAAAGCTCTTTATGGTCTAAAGCAAGCTCCAAAAACTTGGTATTAGACCTTAGCTAGCTTTCTTTTAGAGCAAAGTTCATTAGAGGCATTATAGATAGGACTTTATTTATTAGACATCATAAGTCAAATATTTTGCTAGTCCAAATATATGTGGATGATATAATATTTAGCTCTACTGATTCCAAGCTTTGTAAAAGGTTCTCTAACCTGATGCATTCAAAGTTTGAAATGAGTAGCATGGGTGAACTATCCTACTTCCTTGGTCTTCAAGTGAAGCAAACCCCTGATGGTATCTTTATATCCCAGTCTAAATATGCTAAAGAGCTACTTAAAAGATTTGGGATGACAGATGCCTCAGCCAAGAAAACACCCGTGCCCTCCAATGCTGTAGTTGATTCTGATGAACAGGGCATGCCAGTTAATCAGAAAACATATAAGGCTATTGTTTGGTCCTTATTGTATCTTACAGCTAGTAGGCCAGAAATTATGTTTGCTACTTGTATTTGTGCTAAATTTCAAGTCAACCCTAAAGAATCACACCTTATTTTACTAAAAACAATTTTAAGATATATCAAGGGTTGTCCTAATCTAGGTCTCTGGTATCGTACTGGGTCAGAATTTGAATTAACGGGATTCTCAGATGCTGACTTTGCTGAATGTAGAGTGGACAAAAAAAGCACGTCAGGAACTTGTCAGTTCCTTCGTGATAGGCTTGTGTCCTGGTTTTGCAAAAAGTAAACTTTTGTGTCCACATCAACTGCTGAAGTTGAATACATAGCTGCAGGTAGTTGCTATACATAAATTTTGTGGATTCAAAATCATGTAAGACCCTCTTTTTTTGCAAAACCAACCGTGTCTTATGCCCAGAATCGTCGCTTTGCGATGACACCAACACGCCCGGGAAGGTCGTCACTACAAAACGGCGATCCTGTCGGCCACACTGATCGTGGAAAAGAAGGGTAAAAGTATAAATAGTACATGAGTAAAGTAAAACTCAATACTAGTCCACCAGAATCACATATATATAAATAAATATCCATGAAGGGAGAGTCCACATACATGATAAAATAAAGTACTACAGAGGGATCCTGCCCAATACATCAAATCCTCACTACAAATCACTCAATCGAGGAAGCAAATCTATAATATATACTAAGGATCGAGACTCACTATCCCTGCTGGCAGAACTCCCGTACTAGACTGTCCCGTCTCCAAGTGCACCGACCTCTGGAGCTGCATCTCTTAGTGCGGCTCCACAATCCCCTAAAATGATTTGGTCAACGACCGTTAGTCTAAAAGACTGAGTCCTATCATCCCCCACCCCTCCCCCATGGCTCCTAGGCACTGAGCAGAGAAGAGGAAAGGGAAGGTACTGAAGGTGGAGAGTAACAAAGTAAGCAGGTGACGACGAAACTAGTCTAACATGAGCACATAACCATAATAAGTATAAGCAAGCAGTAGTAGGTAGACATTATAAGTATACACGAGAACAAGTGAACAAGTACAGTATGAGAAAGTAAACAAAGAAAGTAACAATGACCTATAGTAATGCCCACACAAACCTATAGACCAAGGGGTCGTTTTGCAAGTCATATCGTATAAAGCGTCTCATACCACTTTATACAATAGGTGTCTGGAGTTATATGCAATGATGATGCTATGATATGCAAGTATGCCATGATGTGAATCATGCAAGTGCAACACACACACTCGACTCTTTGCACACAGACCTTTAGTTTCCACTTTCTGTAGTATAAAGTCCCAGGATACCTCCGTAGTGGAAAACGGAAGCGGTGGGTTGGGCCTCTCGCACCTCTAAACTGGTATCAACACTACCAGTTAGACCTATAGTACGCCTCAACTCTGGTGCACAAAATGGAGCTCCTGCGTACTCTTACCGGTTGTCACACCAGACTTTATTTGGCCAAGTGCAAATCTACACCTGCCGAGCCAACGTATTGGGTTCGGTGTGACGACTTTCCAATATCGAAGACCCACCACCTTATATCTTTTACACATGCAACATTAATGTATTTCCCACCGAGCCAAAGCTCCCCAGACTAACCCGTCCATCACAAAACCATCCGAGCCATCGGCTCGCCGGGCTAACCGGCCCATCACCAAAACCACCGAGCCTACCGCCCATGTGAGTTAACCTAACTCCCACACCCCGAGGAGTGTGTGTGTAAGTGTAACTCTTGATTATTTCTCATTACTGTTGTAATCCATTTAGTCTTACGGTTTACGTTAACCTTGGACTGCCTAAGGTATTCCCGTGAAGGACTCTCGAGGGCATTAGGAACTACGATGGGCTAAAGCCCAAAACTCCCTTTCACAAGGTACTTATTATTATTGGTTATTAACCAATTCCCGATCCCTTTTAACATTCTTATGGATCTAACCCTAGTGTATTTTGAGTCTTCTCTCCACAAGTAAGACGATCTTTCGTCGATCATGAGCACCTCTTAACACTAGTCAACTGAGCCCTCTCCTCATCATGACTCCTAATGAAGGTCTCTTTTTCTTTTTCACTTTTCCAAGATCAGTAAACCAACAACCCATCTCCCCTTGTCCATTCCACATACGCAGTTTTACTAAATGCAGACCAACCTAAACTATATGTTGTTCATGATAGGAGATACTCTAAATTTTCATCCAAATGTCCTAAGATAATTATTGTGGGTCTATCATGATGCATTTAGCCTAAATCCAGAGACTTGTAGTTTTCCTAATTAATTTAGCATTTATTAGATTTTCTGAAATGTTAGGCCATGGTAAATTTTGAACAAGAAGTACTATATTTCCTTAAGTTATGTCCACCAAAAAATTATGAAGACAATATGACAGCAAAATATCAATATATACCAAATTCATAGATTTATATATATGTAATGACCTCTAAGTAATTAATTTAATGTAATTCAAATAATTAGAGTTAATCAAGGGAGTACCATAAATCATAGTAGAAAAATTATATAAAAATTACCAGGTACTTGTAATGATCATAAAACCCTACTTACTAAGTTTCATGCAAATCCAATGTTAGTGAACCATGTATAAAAATACTTTAAATAATTCCATTAAAGTGCACTTTGTGAAGCAACATTCTTATAAACTCATCAAAATAACAAGTAATAATTTTCTAGTCTCTATGATGCCATAAAAGATTCTCTACCCAAGTAAAACAATTTTCTAGAAAGATATTATATTTATTATCTATTTTCAAATATAAGATGCACTAGTTCACTTTACACATGAAGTACTAAAAGGGAAAGCCCAAATGATCCAAATAATTTACTAGTACCTCTAAAGGATATTTACTTATCCTTGCCAGAGTTTCATATCATTCTAAGTTAATCTAACCATGGTTACTTTAAAATCATCAAAAATGGCAAGGTGGAGATTATACCTACAAGTATGCTCTAATGTTTTCTAATCATCCTAAAATAATTTTCAGAGTCTCATATTGTTATAAAAACTCTTATACCAAGATTTCATAAGGATCCAAGGTCATATGACCCTTCAATATTTTCATAAAGGATATAGGCCTAAACTATCCCTAGTTGCTTTAAGTTGTGTTCCTAAGTTTAAATGTCCCCTAATTCCTTCCTAGGGCATTTCACCACCCTAAGGTCACATGGACTTAACACCAAGTCCATACAAGGATATATCACCCCATGTCCTTCACAATCCCCAAGGTTCAACCTATGGGTTAATCTAAGGATCGTAGGGCAAATCCACCATAATCCACCCCAAACTCCATATGATGGTGTTGAATGTCATATCAAATCAGTGGCCCAATTTTCAACCTCTGTTGAGGTGATTTGGTCACTCAACACCACAAGGTACGACTAAACCTAATTACCCCTTTTTAGGCTAGGCTAGGGTTTACCAAAACCCAAATTGAATCATCTTCAAATGGGAAGAAATTTTATACAGAGTCCTATATTTATCCAAAGAACCACTCACCACGGGAGGGTTTGGAGATAATTAGACCCTTTAGATAATTCATACATGAATTATTAAATTTCTACAAAAACTTTAGGAAATTTTCCTCCAAAAATTCCCATTTTTGGATATGTTATAGGTATAGGTAAGAGTGACACCCAGCAAAATTTTGATATCATTTGGATGGATGGATTGATGGGGGCACTCAAAATAATCTCTGCCCTAGCTTAGGTATAGATCTCACCAAAATGAGTGATGTGGTCTGACCTGAACTCCAAATTGGCCCACAGTAATTTTAAAATAAACTAGACTCAAAGGGATCCAACTTCCATGTAGACCACATTTTCATAAAAGGAATCAAAGTATTTTTAATGTAATTCCTAAGGTAACTGGTATCATGTGACAGAAATGCATAAATCTACATTTAATATAATTGGATCTGCACAGATCTTGAAGCTAAGCCTACAGCTTCTGGGTTTCTTCTTCCTCCAGCCAACAACTGAGATCAACCCGACCTGGAGCACTTCCAAGTCCATTTGCCGGCCACCCGGCCACCTCCCTGGCCAACCACCGCTACCACCACCTCCGTTGAGGTGAGGGTTATCGACCGGTGGTGGTTTGGTCGCCAGAGACAGCGGATTTCGGCAAACTCGACACTTTCATTTTCATAGAAAACTAGTGGAAAACTTCCATTGGATCGTGCTCAATTGAGCCCGATTCTCAGCTCTAAGGTTTCCTAAGATCTAACCCATGAAGAAGGAGCAGATGAGGACCTGATTTGCAGCCTGAAGTCGTGTGCTTTGCAACCTTGCTATTTTCGGCCGCCGGCTTGAGCTCCTCTGCAACCTCCATACCAACCTTCACGAAATCAAGATTGGAACGGGGGAATTGCATGCTCTTGTCCTGGTGAAGGTTCTTAAAGGAGGAATTTGGGAGAGGAGGCTTGTAACTCCCAAATGTCATTAACTCCATTAATGGCCATTATCCCACCTCTTCGGTTTTAACAAAATAAAGGGTGCTGGACCAAATTAATGGCTGGACACCTCTAGAAAACTCATCTCCCTCAGAGGAATAAAAGCCCCATTAAAGTGGGAGTTACGGAGCCGCCATGGCTATTCCATTCGTCAACTCCGCTCAGCGACTTTCGTCGAGCGCGGCTCGACGACTTTCGTCGAGCGCGGCTCGCCGACTTTCGTCGAGCGCGGCTCGATGACTTTCGTCGAGCACGGCTCGACGATTTTCGTCCCACTCGGTCCTCTTGGCCTATACTTTTTGGGGTGTTACATTGGGTGTCATTAGGACTTTAGTGCTTCTTAGGGGTTT
This sequence comes from Platanthera guangdongensis, assembly GCA_039583875.1. NCBI lineage: Eukaryota > Viridiplantae > Streptophyta > Magnoliopsida > Asparagales > Orchidaceae > Platanthera > Platanthera guangdongensis. The sequence continues at coordinate 95,630,027 of CM077167.1, forward strand.
GTCATGACCTAGTCATGACAATACCATCCTAGGGGTCTAGTTGTTTGAGTGATATTACAAATCTCAATACATAAAAATAAAAATTTCGTCCTCAAAATTCAAGTTAGGCCTATGGGGTTTCAAGTATGAGAAATAAAATGTAACATCCCGAGAGGTTAACGGGGTTACCTGACATGAGAAGTCCCGGGTACCTTTGTTGCATCAAGTCCTGTGGCTCCCACATGTGCTCCTCTTGTCCATGATTCCTCCACAAGACCTTGACTAGCGGAACCTTCTTGCACCGCAAGACCCGCATCCTAGTATCGTCTATCCGGATCGGCTCCAGGTCCACAAATCGATCAGATGCTATAAGCCTATCTGTAGTTGTAATCTACTGCTCCGGCCGAAGTAGAGCTCTCCTGAGGGAGGAGACGTGGAAGAAGTCATGCAAACCTGCTAGTTCTGGCGGTAGATCTAGTCTGTAAGCCAAGGGGCCGATCCGCTCCAGGATCCTATAAGGCCCCATGTATCTCGGAATGAGCTTCTTCCGACCACGCACACGCGAGACTCCATGCATCGGTCGTATCTCCAGAAACACCCGGTCTCCTACTTGAAACTATCCCTGACGATGCCGATCATTGTAATACTTGGCCTGTCTACTCTAGGCCTCCAGCATCCTATCCTGAATCAACCGCACCTGAGCATCCATATCCTCGACTAACTTCGATCCAAGTGCCTTCGGATCCTTGTCCTAGATCCAAGACAAAGGAATCCTACATCTCCGCCCATATAAAGCCTCATAAGGTGCGATACCGATGCTGGACTGGTGGCTGTAGTTGTACGAGAATTCAATCAACGTGAGCTGCCTCTCGAATGGCTCTCCACGTTCTAGAATGCAAAGATGCAACAAATCATCCTGTGTCTAATTGGTGCGCTCTGTCTGCCCATCCGTCTGCGGGTGGAAGGTGGTACTGAATGTCAACCGTGTCCCCAAATAAGCCTGGACCGACCTCCACTCCTAAGATGTAAATCACCCATCACGATCGGACACTATCATCCCAGACACTCCACGGTATCGGACGAACTGCTCCACAAACGTCCGCACCAATTCACCTACTGAAGCGTCCTTCCTGATCGGTAGAAACCTGTTGGATCCCTAGTTGATTTGGGCTAGGTTTGCTGACTTAGGATGTGACCCATCATGTATAGCCAGGGTCAAGTTATGTCCTAGAGTCTAGGTCAAGTCCTTAGGCTCAACTCCAGATGGAACAGCTTTTATCAAGACCATCAGAGACTCCAGTCTAACAAGTTTTCAAGACCAAGTAAAGTGAGTTTGACGTTCGTCGAACTCAGCTCGACGAAAGGAGTTCTGCGCTCGTCGATCGTGAGATAATTCTTAGTGCTGAGCTCGACGATCTGTGTTCTCTGTTCGACGAAGACTCAGTTTCTACATCAAGCCAAAGTCAGGACAACTTCACGATTTTTTTTCTATGTCCAGCTTCAAGCTTCGGTCGACGAATTATATGCTGAGCTCGACGAACTTGGACCTCAAGTTTTCAATTGCTCAGGTCGACGAAGTCAGCTTCTCAGGTCGACGAATGCTGTACTCTACTCGACGATTTCTGGACTCAGAGAATTTGTGTCGACACTTAGGGTTTGTGTCGACACCAGACAATTTGTGTCGACACCAGCTTATGTCGACACCAGAGGTTTTGTGTCGACACCAGGATATCAGTCGACACCCGCTTATGTTGACACCAGATGACTTGTGTCGACACCAAGATCAATCTGTCGACACCAATTTATGTCGAAAAAGTATTTCAGCAGATGTAGAGTATTTTACCTAAGTCCAGAACTTTTCTCGGCTCGACGAATGAAGTCTGTCTGTTTGACGAATGAAGATTGTCTGGTCGACGAACTCTCTCAAGCTCAACTCGACGAACACAAGTGCATCTCGACGAATTGTGTTCTCCGCTCGACAAATCCAGACTAGGTTTTCTTCAAGTTTCCCGTCCCGTTTCTTGGCGCTGATTCCTGAACATTTATTGCTAGATCTTCTCGGAATGTTACCGTTAGAACGCGCATTGATTATCGATGATTACATGCCGTTTTTCCATGGGACAGTTAGGAAAGTCATTGATTGGTGATTCTTTCCAAAGCCGACTGCAATTACTGCTCAACATTCAGATTTTGAATGTTCCTCAGTCAGAAGAGCGACATAGAAAAAAAGAAAAGGATCAAGTAGTAAAAAAGTAATAGACACACAGTACAGCAAGCAATACACACTATCAGACAGACACTCCGAGGTTGCAGAGAAGAACAATCATTCTAAAATCAAAAGTTCTTGACTGCAATCAGCCTTGACCAGGGAACATTTTCAAGAAGAAGAATAAGAACAATCAAATTCAATCAAGAGTCTTCTTCTCTCTATTCTCAGGACACCTTCAAAGGACAACAAAGTTCTATCTGTAAGAAGAAGTTCCTGAAGCATTTCTGGTACAGGCATTCTAGGTCATTGAAGACCTATCACCCTGAAGCAGTGCTCCAGCATTCCTAACCAATTCAAAATCTCAGGGGGAGCAAGATCTGCTACAATAAATCCACAAATATTCTCTCTGAATGTTGACAAAGAAGACACTATCACCTTCTTTCCAATTCCTGTACAGGGTTTTAAATCACTTCAAAATTATTTTGGTTGCAAGTCTCCTTCCAAAAGACTTGAGATTTGGTTTTTGAGCACCTTATCAAAAGCTCATTGGTGCTTAGGACAACTGATCAACTCATCCTGCAGTGGATTCCTACCTAGGGTGGTAGAAGAGTGGATGTACCCAGATTGGTTGGGGAACCACTATAGCTCCTTGCATCATCTGGTTGCTCTTTTCTTTTGTTTTGTTTTCTGGCTGTGCTCTGTGATTGTTTTGTGTTGATCCGTGTTTAGATAGTTATTGTGCTTACTTTATTTTATTTGCTTCCCTGTTCACTTAGGAATACAACAAAAGTTGTGAAATGTTTTTAGTGAGCACCATACTATATTCACCCCCCTCTAGAGTATATCAGATCTAACGTGCACTTTCAATTGGTATCAAAGAGAGGTCGGTTAAAATACCACACCTTAGTGGTTGCACAGGCTAACACCTGAACCCAAAGATCCCTCTAGTTAGATCTATTTTAAGTTTGTTATTAGATTTATTTATTCATAGAACATGGCCCAAAACAAAGATTATGCTAGCACCAGACCTCTAGTGTGCAATCTATCTAAGTTTGCACTTTGGAAGGCAAGGATAAGATTGTACATGAATTCTATTGATGAAGATATCTTTAATTCTATTTTGACAGTGTGTCCAAGACCCCCAAAAAATACAAGTACAAGTGTTGTTCCACCTCCTTCAGGAACAGATGTAGAAATCAAAAAATGGAAAGTTGCAGATGCAAAAGCAATGAACATTTTGACACAAACCATATCTGATGAAATATTTCAAAAAGTAGCTGAATGCAACTCAGTAAAAGAGATATGAGACAAACTATCTGAAATAGTATCAGGATCTGCAGATGAAAGGAAAGATAGAAGATCCCATATCATAACTCAGTATGAGAACTTCAAGAAAGGAGAAACTGAGCCAGTTGCTGATATGTATAATATACTCAGTCTTGTAGTCAATGAACTGAAAACCTTGGACAAGGAGATCTCATTGACTGATCTCAATGACAAAATCCTAATGTGCTTCCCCAGCACTTGGGACTCAAGGATCTGGCCAATCAAGGATGCCAGAAGCCTAAATGAGATCACCACTGAGGCTCTTTTGGGCAAGCTCAAGTCTTATGAGCTGCTCATCAAGAACAGAGAAGAAGAGCAGAAGGCTGCTTCACCAGCAATCAAAAAAGGGAAATCAATAGCATTCAAAGCTATTGAAGATCAGCCTGAAGGCAAGGTCACAGGCAATGAAGAGCTGCTAAGACTACTGGCCAAAAAGTTTTATAAAATGGCCAGGAAGGACTCCAGGAAAAAGTCATTCAGAGGGCATGAAAAGCCAAGGTATTATAAGTCCAATAATAAAGAAATTATTTATTTTGGATGCAGGAAACCAGGCCACATTGTGTCTGACTGTCCAGAAAGTCAGAATAAGGACAAGAAGGAGAGGAAAGAAAGGAGAAGAGACAAAGACTTCAAGAAAAACAACAATGACAAACCCTCCTCCAGCAAGAACAAACATACCAGGAAGGGGTTTGTATCTAAAACCTGGAGTGAAACAGAAGAAGAATCTGAAGCTTCATCCAGCTCAAGTGATGATGAAGATGATGTTGAAGAAAAGAAGTTCTGCATGATGTCTATCAATGCCTCTCAACACAACACTGATGCAGAACAAGAGTCAGAGTCTGAATCAGAAACTCAATCTGAAGAGGATCAGGTAATAGACTCATTTGATTTTAATTCAGAGGACTTCAAATGTGAATTTAAGGCACTTTGCTTAGATCTATTAAAATCTGAGAAAGAAATTATTTCTCTCAGAAATCAACTGTCTGAACAAAGCACCTTAAAATCAGATAACCTCAAACTCTCTGAGGAGTTGGAATGCTGTAAGGAGCAGATAGCCTCACTGAAAAGTGAACTATCAGAGGCCAAGAAGTTTGAAGAATCCCTCAATGGGAGAAGTATCAAACTAATGGACATCACAAGTACAGTGAACTCAAGATTCAATAGTACACTGGGCTTGGGTGCTTCATCCAGCCAATCTATAGTGTTAACAACCCCAATCAAGTTTATCTCAGATAAAAGTAAGGGAGTTGTAGAGGTGGCTAGGAAGAATTCTGATTTACCTAAGAAAACAAAAGTTCAACAGAAAATGTCGAACGGAGCTCGACGATCGCCGAATGGAGCTCAACGATCTCAGGCTGAATCATCGAACTCAGGTTGATGATTTCTGAACCCTAAACTCTGGCATAATCGATCTTCGAATGGAGCTCGATGATTTGACCCAAGATCGTCGAACTCAGCTCAGAGATCATCGAACAGAGCTCCGAGTTTTGAAAAATCTTTCAAAGGTAAATCAAACTTCAATCCTAGAGGTCCTACATCTCAGAGGTTAACTCTTATACTGAATGGATAATACATCCTAGGAGATATCATCCTGAAGGCTATAAGAGTCAACCTAGGATGTCTTTTATTTCAGAATTTAAAGGTTATCAACCTAGGCCCAAGGTAAACTGGGTCAGAAATAAATAAATTGTTTTATGTGCATGTGAAGACCTATCCAACATCAAACCAATAATGGTATCTGGATAGTGGGTGCTCAAAGCACATGACAGGAAACAAGGAGAATTTCACAACCTTCAAAGCCAAACTTGGACCCAAAGTAATATTTGGTGATTCAAACATTGGACTAACAAAAGGATATGGTGCAGTCCAGATTGGCTCAGTCACATTGAAGAAAGTAGCTTATGTGGAAGGACTGAAGCACAACTTAATCAGCATCAGTCAACTATTTTATGAAGGCTACCAAGTGACTTTCAACAAATCCTCATGCAAAATCAAATCAGAAGACAACACAACTGTGTGGACAGGAGAAAGAGATTTCTACCATAAACTCTTTGTAGGTTCCACCACTGTGTGAGTCTATGGATGGACTGAACCTTACCCAAGAGGCATCAAACCATCCTACTCCACAGTTTGCTGAAGATAATGAAGAGGAAAGTCAAGAGGAAGTGGCTGAACTTCCCTCAACAGCTAGTATCATTCCCCAAGAGTAATTAAACACCGAAGCTGTTGCCCAACCAACTCCACCAACTGATCTTGTCACACTTAGAGATCACCCCAGATCTCAAGTGATTGGAGACATTTCAGCAGGTGTACAGACAAGGCATCAACTCAACAAAGACTTGATGCATGAATGTTTTCTTTCTCAAATTGAACCTCTCACCATTCATGAGGCAGAGCAAGATCCCCACTGGATCATTGCAATGCAAGAGGAACTAAATCAGTTTGAGAGATGTAGAGTTTGGGATTTGGTTCCAAGATCCCATAACTACCCAGTTATTGGAACCAAATGGGTCTACAGGAATAAGTTGGATGCTCAAGGCAACATAGTGAGGAACAAGGCTAGGCTTGTTGCTCAAGGATACAGACAAGAGGAAGGAATAGACTATGACCAAACCTTTGCCCCTATTGCAAGGTTAGAGGCCATTAGGATATTACTTACCTATGCAGCTCACAAGAGATTCAAGGTCTACCAAATGGATGTCAAAAGTGCATTTCTTAATGGAGTACTTCAAGAAGAGGTTTATGTAGAACAACCTCCAGGCTTTATCTCTCCAACTCAATCCTCTTTTGTTTTTAAATTTCATAAAGCTCTCTATGGTTTAAAGCAAGCTCCAAGAGCTTGGTATGAGACCCTAGCAAGCTTTCTTTTAGAGCATAAAATTATAAGAGGAACCATAGAAAAAAACTTTTCACTAGACATCATAAGGACCAAATACTGTTAGTACAAATATATGTGGATGACATTATTTTTGGGTCTACTGATCCCAAATTGTGCAAGAGGTTTGTTGACCTCATGCATTCTAAATTTGAGATGAGTAGCATGGGTGAGCTTTCCTACTTCCTGGGTCTCCAAGTGAAGCAGCTCCCAGATTGTATCTTCCTCTCCCAAGCTAAGTATGCTAAAGAGCTTATCAAAAAGTTTGGGATGGGTGATGCTTCAGGGATGAAAACCCCTATGGCTACAAATGCTGTTGTGGATTCTGATGCAGCAGGGAAACCTGTGAATCAGAAAAATTATAGGGCAATTGTTGGATCCCTATTATACCTAACAGCTAGCAAACCTGATATAATGTTTGACACATGCCTTTTTGCTAGGTTCCAAGTGAACCCTAAAGAATCTCACCTTATTTTCCTAAAAAGAATTTTGAGATATATAAAGAGTTGCCCTAGTCTAGGACTCTGGTATCCTGCAGAGTCAGAGTTTGAGTTAACTGGATACTCAGATGCTGACTATGCTGGATGTAGAGTGGAAAGGAAAAGTACCTCTGGAACTTGCCAGTTCCTTGGTATGATACTTGTCTCCTGGTTTTGTAAAAAGTAGACATCTGTGTCTACATCAACTGCAGAAGCAGAATACATGGCTGCTGGCAGCTACTGTTAACAAATGCTATGGATACAAAATCAACTCTTAGACTATGGTGTCAACTTAAATAATTCAACTCTATTTTGTGATAATAATAGTGCTATTGCTATAGCACAAAATCCAGTTCACCATTCTAGGACTAAACATATTGAAATAAGACATCATTTCATTAGAGATAATGTGGACAAAAAGAAAATTAACTTGATCCATATTCCTACTGATCTACAGAGAGCAGACATTTTCACCAAGCCATTGGATGAGAAAACCCATCTGTTCTTTATAAATTAACTGGGAATGATTAATGGAGAAGAGTTAACCTAGTTTCTGTCTACATTCGACGAATTTTCCAGAGTTCGTCGAACGGAGTTCGATGACTTAGGGAAAGTTTGAGAGATTCTCGTAGAATGGAGATCGATGAATTCTCTGTGTGTGGAAACAATTTTCGTCGACCGGAGATCGACAAACTTTGCTTCAGAAGACATTTCGTCGAACGGAGTTCGACGAACTATTTTCGATTCTTCTGGATGAGATCGACAAATTATCTGTCTATAATTTATTTCGTCGAGCTCAGTTCGAAGAATGTTTCTTTTTCGTGGAACAGAGTTTGTCGATTCATATTTTGAAAATCTTATATCTAGGTTTTCTTCGACCTCCGTCCTGCGCTTTCAGTTCTTTTGCTCTTGATCGTCGTTTTTCTCTGTGTTTTTCCTGTAGGTCATCAATGGCGATTCCAGCAAGCACATTAGCAACGATGAAGTTTGATACTAGATTCGATATGGACTTCAATTCTTTTCAACATTCTGACCCCATCTTTCTATATTTCTTGGAATTACTGGAAGAACTTAATCTAAAGGATTTCATAACCAGGCGCATTAAACTGCATGCTACTGAAATAAGAGAATGAGTTTATATATCTACAATTTCTAAAGAAGATGTTTTGACAGGCAACATAGGGAGTATTGCTATTTCATTGTCTCCCGCGGTTCTTTCTGAGATCTTTGGATTAGTAAATGGAGAAGATAATGTGGAAATGGATTATGAGGAATACAATGATATGTTGAAGCTAATGGGTTTTTCAGGTAGCAACCTTAACAAGCTGCTGAAGAAGCAAATGTCCGCCGCCTACTAATTTTTGGCAGACATTGTAGGGAAAGTGCTAATGGGAAAGCACTCAGTGTATGACTTCATAACCCAGCATCAATTTCTGATCATGTGCGCAGTGGTGAACAAGCGTTCTGTAATCTGGAGTAAGGTTTTCTTTGAGTTGATCAAGAAGAAGAACAGCAAGAAGGAAGTCTGCTTTGGCAGAATTTTGGGAGATTTTCTTCATGAGAAGGCTGCTGAATGTATGGTATCCCCGACCATCTTCATAAATGCCAGCAAGCGCCTCACATGCGCTCTGTTTGGAAGGTGGGAGAGGACTATCTCTAAACCCTCCAAGGGTTCTTCCTGTTCCATCCAAACTTCTGAGAGCACAAGGTCTTTAAAGACCACTCTCCGCCCTACTGAAGAGGTCCCTCCATCTCAACCATCTCTTCGAGCACCCCTTCCTCCACAGAAGCCTCCTCATGTGCCTACCCCTCCTTCATCTCCACCTCTAGACATCACAAACATTCTATCTCCACCTCCATCTTCCCATCTGCGAGTTAATCAACAACCCACTCCTCCAGCTTCACCTCAGGACACTCACATTCCTACACCTCCTCAGTCTCCTCTTCCCCCACACTTATCCACCATTCCATCTTACATCATACCCTCAGACACAATCATGCCAGATGCACCTACTCCATCTATTATTATACCCTCTATTCCATCCTCTTCCCCCTCCCCATTTGATCCCTCAACCATCATCTCATTGCTCAGTACTCTCATCCAATCCCTCATCCAAGAGGCCATTACACCTCTTGTGACCTCCATCAATTCTTTATCTGCCCAAATCTCTCTTCTACCTGCTGTCCCCTCTTCATCTAGGGGCCTGGCTCCAGGTTCTTCTGAACCCACGCAGGGGGAGATGCTCAGTGATGAAGTTGCAGCAGATGTAGATACAACAGCAACAGCAGTCACAACAGCAGTTCTCTCTCCAGCAGATGCAGATTCAGATGAGGATACAACAATTTTGGATACTGATATTGATTGTGAGATGCTTGAGTTAATTCAATTTATGGATACTGACATTGATTTGGATGAGTCAGTTGCACAAATAACACTTGTTGGTGATTTATATTTAAATTCCACAGTGAATTTGTCTGTTTTGTTGAGTAATTTTGATACTGTATGTATGCAATCTCTTCCAGCTGATTTTACTAAGCCATGTTTGGCTATTGTACCTTATACCTCTACAGCTAGTCCAGCAGTTGCTAAGAAACTCTATGACAATTTTGCTCTCCCAGCTTCTAGCCTAGAGGTCATTCTAGAAGATACTTCAGTGCCAGTTTCAGCACCAGATTTTGTTATGGATGACTCTCCAATGCCTACTTTAGATGAGCTTATTCAGGCTGACATAGAAGAAGAAAACAGGACAGCAGCTGAAAGCTATGTCCCTATTGTTTCTGACTCCTATGCAGTCCCCTCCTCCTCTGTTGTTGATGTTCCAGTTCCTGAATCTTCTGCCCCTCCTCCAGAAAAAGCAGTTATTTCTGATAAAGTTTTGAAAGCTTTGGATGCTCTATATGACATCCCTCAAGGTTCTGAGTCTGAAGAAGATGATGATGATGACTCAGATGAAGATGGTGCTACTAAGAAAAAGAGATTGTTGGCAAAGAAGAGAAAGGCTGCTCCTCCTTCATCTCCCAAGATAAATCCCACTGCAGACACTCCTTACTATATTCTGCATAATGTAACTCCATACAAGGGGATTCCTGGATGGATGTGGCTATCCAAGAACCAACAGAAGGACAGAAAGAGAAGCATGAGATATTCCCCTCCTCTAGTGCACAGATACAGGAAGGATCCTCCTCCTCCTCCTCCAGCAGCTGGTGCCTCTGGCCCCTCTAGCTCCCAGAGATCTGCCACAATGCTAACATATCAGAGACAATCAGGGAGATCTTCTGGAAGCAGCCAGCAGAGGCATCCCTCCTTAGGTAGTCAACAACATCAGCATAAGCAACAGCAGCAACAGCAATAAAGTTCTGAAGTTCAAAAAGCTGAAAGTTCAAAAAGACCTCTCTCTCCTCCAATTCCTTTTGAAGATCCAGAAACTGCTAATACAACAAGAATGGCTAGGTACCAAGAGCTGATTGGTCTATCATTGATAAATAAAGCCAAAACAGAAGGAAAAGATATCTCTGGTCTTTCAACAATGTCAAAGTATAAAAAAGAAGAGCTGAAAAGGTATGACAAAGGAAACAAATTGTTTAATGTTGATGATTATATGAAACTTCATGCAGAAGCAGTTGTCCCCAGAGTAACTTCATTGAATATTATTGGGGCAACTTACATGACTATGACAATAGCTGAAGCTCGAGATCCAAAGAGAGAAATTATTTTCCAGAAGCCAGGAGAAAAGAAAACAGAAGACAAACCTCAGCAGAAGAAGCCAAAGAAGTAATTTTCTTGTTGTTTCAATTTCTGTCTGTTTTTGTTTTTCAAACTATGCTATCTGTTAAACAAAGCTGTGTATATATATATCTGTTGCATATGTTATAATTCGCTGCCAGATATATCTCTTTTCTTGCTTTATTTTTTCTGTTTTGAGTCTTTGTTAGTGTCCTCACCCAAATAGGCGGAGATTGTTGGATCCCTAGTTGATTTGGGCTAGGTTCACTGACTTAGGATGTGACCCATCATGTATAGCCAGGGTCAAGTTGTGTCCTAGAGTCTAGGTCAAGTCCTTAGGCTCAACTCCAGATGGACCAGCTTTCATCAAGACCATCAGAGAATCCAGTCTAACAAGTTTTCAAGACCAAGTAAAGTGAGTTCGACGTTCGTTGAACTCAGCTCCACGGAAGGAGTTCTGCGCTTGTCGATCGTGAGACAATTCATAGTGCTGAGCTCGACGATCTATGTTCTCTGTTCGACGAAGACTCAGTTTCTACATCAAGCCAAAGTCAAGATAACTTCAAGATTTTTTTTCTAAGTCCAGCTTCAAGCTTCGGTCGACGAATTATATTCTGAGCTCGACGAACTTGGACCTCGAGTGGTCAATTGCTCAGGTCGACGAAGTCAGCTTCTCAGGTCGATGAATGCTGTACTCTACTCGACGATTTCTGGACTCAGAGAATTTGTGTCGACACTTAGGGTTTGTGTCGACACCAGACAATTTGTGTCGACACCAGCTTATGTCGACACCAGACAATTTGTGTCGACACCAGGATATCAGTCGACACCCGCTTATGTCGACACAGAGGACTTATGTCGACACCAAGATCAATCTGTCGACACCAATTTATGTCAACACAGCATTTCAGCAGATGCAGAGTACTTTGCCTAAGTCCAGAACTTTTCTCGGCTCGACGAATTTGGTTCTCAGCTCGACGAATGAAGTCTGTTTGTTTGACGAATGAAGATTGTCTGGTCGATGAACTCTCTCAAGCTCAGCTCGACGAACACAAGTGCAGCTCGACGAATTGTGTTCTCCACTCGACGAATCCAGACTAGGTTTTCTTCAAGTTTCCCGTCCCGTTTCTTGGCGCTGATTCCTGAACATTTATTGCCAGATCTTCTCGGAATGTTACCGTTAGAACGCGCATTGACTATGGATGATTACATGCCGTTTTTCCATGGGACTGTTAGGAAAGTCATTGATTGCTGATTTTTTCCAAAGCTGACTGCAATTACTGCTCAACATTCAAATTTTGAATGTTCCTTAGTCAGAAGAGAGACATAGAAAAAAAGAAAAGGATCAAGTAGTAAAAAAGTAACAGACACACAGTACATCAAGCAATACACATTATCAAACAGACACTCTGAGGTTGCAGAGAAGAACAATTATTCTAAAATCAAAAGTTCTTGACTGCAATCAGCCTTGACCAGGGAACATTTTCAAGAAGAAGAAGAAGAACAATCAAATTCAATCAAGAGTCTTCTTCTCTCTATTCTCAGGACACCTTAAAAGGACAACAAAGTTCTATCTGTCAGAAGAAGTTCCTGAAGCATTTCTGGTCCAGACATTCTAGGTCATTAAAGACCTTTCACCCTGAAGCAGTGCTCCAGCATTCCTGACCAATTCAAGATCTCAGGGGGAGCAAGATCTGCTACAATCAATCCACAAGTCTTCTCTCTGACTGTTGACAGAGAAGACACTATCACCTTCTTTCCAATTCCTGTACAGGGTTTTAAATCCCTTCAAAATTATTCTAGTTGCAAGTCTCCTTCCAAAAGATTTGAGATTTGGTTTTTGTGCACCTTATCAAAATTTCATTGGTGCCCAGGACACCTGATCAACTCATCCTGCAGTGAATTCCTACCTAGGGTGGTAGAAGAGTGGATGTACCCAGATTGGTTGGGGAACCACTATAGCTCCTTGTGTCATCTGGTTGCTCTTTTCTTTTCTTTTGTTTTCTGGTTGTGCTCTGTGATTGTTCTGTGTTGATTTATGTTTAGATAGTTGTTGTGCTTACTTTATTTTATTTGCTTCCCTTTTCACTTAGTAATACAACAAAAGTTGTGAAAAGTTTTTAGTGAGCACCATACTCTATTCACGCCCCCTCTGGAGTATATCAGATCTAACCTGCACTTTCAAAACCTAACTAACTTCGTTAAATGTTCGACAATCACCTAAACTGAGTCATTCCCCACATGTGACCGAGGAAAACCATGTATGAAATCCATGGCGATATTATGGAACTTCCACTCTGGCACCGGAAGAGGCTGCAACAACCCGGCCGGACTCTTACACTCTGCCTTCACTAACTGACAAGCCTCATAATGGGTCACGAAGTATGTGATGTCCCTCTTCATACCCGACCAATACATCATCCTCTTCAGGTCAGCCATCATCTTAGTGATGCCCGGGTGTACCGATTACCTGCTGCAGTGAGCCTCAGTCATAATGTCCTCCCGAATCCTGCCCCCAGTTAGTATGTACACCCGTCCTCTAAAGCACAACACACCATCCTTCTCTGTATAATCCCCGGCGGTGCCTACCTCCAAAGCCCTGAATAATTGCTTTAGCTTGCCATCCATCCTCTGCTCAGCCCTGATATGGTCCCTTATGTCGTCTGTAGTACTCATCGCGGCCAAATACTCATCATACAGCTCCGAGTCGTCTGAGTACACTAAGGTAATCTACATAACCTCCATCATCCGCACTAGCTCCATAGCCATCAACTGAGGCTCGGCTCCTGTAGTGGCAGTCTTCCGGCTCAGCGCGTCTGCCACCACTTTTGCCTTCTCCGGGTGGTAGTGCATTGTATACTCATAATCAGATAGGATCTCCACCCATCGTCTCTGGCGGATGTTCAATTCCTTCTGTGTATCTATATATTTCAGATTCTTGTGATCAGAAAATATGTTGTAGCGCACCACATAAAGGTAATGCCGCCAAATCTTCAGAGCAAACACTACTGCTCTCATCTCCAAGTCATACATCGGGTAATTTTGCTCGTGCTTCTTTAGCTGGCGGGAGGCGTATGCTATCACATGCCTATGCTGCATCAGTATAGCACCCATCCCCTGAAACGATATATCCGTGTATACCTGAAAGCCCTCCTTCCTAGACGGAAGGGCAAGGATAGTGGCCGACGTAAGCCAACCCTTCAATTCCTAGAAAGCTGACTCACACTGTGGCATCCAAACGAACGGAGTGCCCTTCTTCGTCAAAGAAGTGAGTGGGAGGGCAATCTGTGAGAACCCCTGCACAAACCTCTGATAGTACCCGGCCAATACTAGAAAACAACGGACATACGTGGCCGTCTTCAACCGGGGCCAGTCCCGCACAGCCTGAATAATCATAGGATCTACTGCCAATCCCGCACCATTGATAATGTGTCCTAGGAAGGCCACCTTTTGTAACGACTTGGGTCTGGGCCCACTAGGCAGCCCCACAGCGTCGCCGGCCAACCAGCATCCCGGGTTTAGAGCTCAGAGGCCCACCGCACCCTTGCATGGGCCGACGACTTGTCTCGCCCCACGACACCACTTGTAGTAAGCCTAAATATCAAGGCCTGCAGGCCCATTGCACCCCAACCAAATCCCCACACCTGTTTATCAATAGCGGTAGGTTGTTGCTACGGGGTCTCGAACCCGCAACCTTGATAAGAGAGTCTTATAACCACTCCTCATCACCAGCTGAGCTGCAATGCAGCTGGTGATGGCCATTGGTGAAAGAGTGTGTTATCAAGGGTTGCGGGTTCGATACCTACTGCCAACAATGCGCCTTGCTGAAAAATAAGCGGGAGAGGCATTTTGGTGTATTGGGCTACAACCCTGTAATGGGACTTCGGGGCAAGACACGCTATGCAGCCCATGGTTGGGTGCGGTGGCCTCTGATCTCTAAACCGGGCCATTACATAAAAAGTGCACTTTTTAGTAACGACCTAGGGAGGACCCCTAGCGCCGCCCGGCCCACCAGTAGCCCATGGAGGACCCATGGCACCACGGTGGTACAGCTGGAATCTATAAGGCCTGCAGGCTGTACACCCCAAAGCATATCCGGCCTGTTTATCAGCACGGTGCATTGTTGCCACGTGGTCTCGAACCCGAAACCTTGAAAAGAAGCCTTTAATACCACTTCTCAACACCAACTGAGCGCTCAGTTGGTGATGAGGAGTGGTATTAAAGGCTTCTTTTCAAGGTTTCGGGTTCGAGACCACGTGGCAATAATGCACCGTGCTGATAAACAGGCCGGAGATGCTTTGGGGTGTACCACCTACAGGCCTTGTTGATTCTAGCTGTACCACCATGGTGCCATGGGTCCTCCATGGGCTACTGGTGGGCCGGGCGGCGCTAGGGGTCCTCCATAGGTCGTTACTAAAAAGTGCACTTTTTATGTAACGGCCCGGTTTAGAGCTCATAGGCCACCGCACCCAACCATGGGACGCATAGCGTGTCTCGCCCCGAAGTCCCGTTACAGGGCTGTAACCCAATACACCCCAACGCCTCTCACGCCTGTTTTTCAGCAAGGTGCGTTGTTGAAGCTATGTATCGAACCCGCAACCCTTGATAACACACTCTTTCACCAGTGGACATCACCAGCTGAGCTGCAGCTCTGTTGGTGATGGCCACTGGTGAAACAGTGTGTTATCAAGGGTTGCGGGTTCGATACCTATCTTCAACAACGCACCTTGCTGAAAAACAGGCGTGAGAGGCGTTGGGTTGTATTGGGCTACAACCCTGTAACGGGCCTTCGGGGCGAGATACGCTATGCAGCCCATGGTTGGGTGCGGTGGCCTCTGAGCTCTAAACCGGGCCGTTACATAAAAAGTGCACTTTTTTGTAATGACCCGGGTTTAGGCCCATTGAGCCGACCCACGGCGTCGCCGGCCTACCAGCGGCCCGAGTTTAGAGCTCAGAGGCCCACTGCACACTTGCCTGGGCTGGCGACTTGTCTCGCCCTACGACACCACTGGTAGTAAGCCTAAACATCAAGCCTGCAGGCCCATTGCACCCCAACCAAATCTCCGTGCCTGTTTATCAGCAATGGTAGGTTGTTGCCATGTGGTCTCGAACCTACAACCTTGATAAGAGAGTCTTATTACCACTCCTCATCACCAACTGAGCTGCAGCTCAGCTGGTGATGGCCACTGGTGAAAGAGTGTGTTATCAAGGGTTGAAGGTTCGATACCTAGCGCCAACAATGCGCCTTGATTAAAAATAGGCGGGAGAGGCGTTGAGGTGTATTGGGCTGCAACCCTGTAATGGGCCTTCGGGGCGAGACATGCTATGCGGCCCATCGTTGGGTGTGGTGGCCTCTGAGCTCTAAACCGGGCCGTTATATAAAAAGTGCACTTTTTTGTAACGACCCGGGTTTGTGCCCACCTGGCCGCTGGTAGGCCGGCTACGCCGTGGGGCGGCCCAATGGGCCTAAACCCGGGTCGTTACACCTTTGTCAACCAAAACTGGCACTTGCTAAACTTGGCATACAACTGATGCTCCCTGAGCTTCTTTAGAGTCAAAACCAAATGTTGTGCATGGTCCTCCTTCGTCCTCGAATTGATGAGGAAATAATCTATGAAGACGATGACAAACCTGTCAAGATACGGCTCGAACACTCGGTTCATCAAGCTCATGAAAGACGATGGCGCATTCGTGAGCCCGAAGGGCATCACGACAAACTCATATAAGCCATATCTACTTCTGAACACCGTCTTCATGATATCCTCTTACTGAATCTGCAACTGATAATATCTTGATCTCAAATCCAGCTTTGAGAACCAATGTGCTCCCTCTAGCTGTTCAAATAGCTCATCGATCCTCAGCAGTGGATAGGTGTTTCGGACTGTCAACCGGTTCAGTGCACGATAGTCGATGCACAACGTAAGGGTCCCATCCTTCTTCTTCATGAACAAGACCGGTGCTCCCTAAGGTGAGGAACTCGACCTAACAAATCCAACCTCCACTAGCTCCTGTAGCTGGCTCCTAAACTCCACCATCTCCTTTGGAGCCATCCGATAGGGAGCCCTAGACACCGGCTTAGCTCGAGGCACCAACTGAATCTAGAATTCCTTCTCTCGGTGCGGTGGAAATCCTGGTAGCTTCTCTGGAAATACATCTGCAAAGTCCCACACCACTGCTATATCAGCAACCATCGTGTTGACCTCGACCATCTAAAAGAACACCTGATAAACCTCATCTCCCTGCAAATGGGCCTTGACATCCTGAGTAGTAGATAACATCCTACGAGAGATGGGATTAATACCTTCGAAGGTCGCGAAGGTGTTGTCATATCTCAACACAACCTTCCTCGCCAGGCAGTCTATATGGGCATGGTTCCAGGTAAGCCATGTCATACCCAGAACCAGGTCGAAGTCCGGCATCCTCAAGACCGTTTCCGGGGCCTCGAGTGTTAGACCATCAGTCGTCACCTTTAGGAGGCACTTAGCAGTAGCTAAGACCTCCTTCCCGTTGGGGAGACACACCCTCCTGGCGACTCCCGAATAATGTCTGGGTCCCTCCAGTCCCTTTACAAACTCCTCAGAGAAGAAATTGTGCGACGCCCCGCATCCACCAAGGTGTGGGCAGGTTTGCCATACACCATAACGATTCCTATTTATTTAGATATTTTAGGTAACTAAAGCTATGATTTTCCTTCCTAGTATACTACTGTTGTTTGTTGTTTCAAATATTCCGAAAGTAAATAACAACACAAAATTAATAACATACCTGCAATCACCCTGCCCGGGTCCCGAGGTGGAGCAAAGTCCAGAGCATACAACTGCTCCCTATCTTGCCTCTGATCTGTACCCTGGAAACCACGTCCTCTTCCACGACCTCGACCTGCAAACTACTGAGCGGGCGGGGCAGCCTGTGGTGTCAGTAGAGGTGCCTCCCTTATGGGGCAGTTTCTCCATATGTGCCCTACCTGATAACAGTTGTAGCACTCGGGCGGACGAAGTGCCACACCTCCGGGCCTCTGTATCTCCCGCACCTGGAGAGGTTGGGGGGACAATACCACTGGCACCCTAGGCTCCTATCTGACCTCTTGGAGGGGTTGGTCCTCTACCATTCTCTCATCAGCAAAGCGCCCCATCCACTGATAATTCCTGCCTCCCCGACCCCGATCCTTAGTTGGCCTCTTGTGGCCTCGAGTCGTGTGCCAATTAGCCTCTAACCTCTTTGTCATCTCCAAAACCTGAGGTATAGGCCCGTCAGATATAAACAAAAGAGCCTCCCTCAGGTCCTCTTGAAGGCCCTTATAGAACTTCTTTGTATACCCTGCTTCGTCCCGCTGATAGGAGTCCGCAAACCAGGCTAAGAGATTGAACTCCTGGTGGTACTCCACCACCGTCCTGTTGCCCTGCCTCAGGTGTAGGAACCTGTCTTCCAGCCCATCTCTTGCCGACTGTAGAACGAAGTGCTCCAACAATGCGGCCCTGAACTCCTCCCAAGTAACGTCAGCAACCTCCCGATCTGCAAATGTCATTTTCAGAAGTGTCTTCCACTATCTCTTGGCATGAGACTCCAAGCAGGAGACCACCAGAGGTACCCTCTCCTCCCATAAGCACTGTATCCCGGTCAACATCTCGAACATGATATCCAGCCACTCTTCCATCCTCACAGCCGTCTCCGTCGTAAAGTAAGATGGGGGGAGAGAGTCCTCGGAAGATGCTCAACCAATTGGCCCCCGGGTTCGGCTGCGGAGCTGGAGCCTGCTGGGCCGTGAAGGCCTATATAATGACCGTCAGAGTCTGCCCCTTATGTAACTACTGGAACAGAGTGAGATCCTAAGGAGGTGGTGTAACATTCGGAGTTTGTCGAGCTCCGCCCTGCGGCATAGAATGTGTTGGGGGGTGCATAACAAATGCCAATTGTAAGAAATTTGACCGAAACATAGTTAAAAGTGGACATTTACATGTGATCCCCCATATGGTCACACCACAGCGTCCGCTGCTTAGTTTGTCCCCAAACTAAACTCGAGCATGGGTAACCCAGGGTTAGTGGACTTTTACTCTTTCAATCGAGGTTTCCCTCTGATATCAGTTTGTAAGACCCTCTTTTTTTGCAAAACCAACCGGGTCTTATGACCAGAACTGCCGCTTTGTGGTGTCACCAACACGCTCGTGAATGTCGTCACTACAAAACATAGATCTTGCCTGCCATACCGATCACAGAAAAGTAAAACTCAATACTAGTCCACAAGAATCACATATATATAAGTAAATCTCCACGAAGGGAGAGTCCATAGATATGAAAAAATAAAGTGCTATAGAGGGCTCCTGCATGATACATCAAATCCTCACTACAAATCACTCAATTGCGGATGCAAATCTATAATATATACTAAGGATCGGGACTCACTGTCCCTGCTGGCAGAACTCCCATGCTAGACTGTCCCGTCTCCAAGCGCACCGACCTCTGGGGCTGCATCTCCTGGTGCGGCTCCACGATCACCTAAAATGATTTGGTCAATGACCGTTATTCTAAAAGAATAAGTCCTATCATCCCCCACCCCTCCCCCATGTCTCCTAGGCACCAAACAGAGAGGATGAAAGGGAAGGTAATGAAGGTGGAGAGTAACAAAGTAAGCATGTGATGGTGGAACTAGTCTAACATGAGCATATAAACATCACAAGTATAAGTAAGCAGTAGTAGGTAGGCAGTATAAGTATACACGAGAATAAGTGAACAAGTACAATATGAGAAAGTAAACTAAGAAAGTAACCATGACCTATAGGAATGCCCATACAAACCTATAAACCAAGGGGTCGTTTTGCAAGTCCTATTATATAAAGCATCCCATACCACTTTATACAATATGTGTCATGGGTTATATGCAATGATGATTCTATGACAAGCAAGTATGCCATGATGTGAATCATGCAAGTGCAACTCACACACTCGACTATGTGCACACAGACCTTTAGTTCCCCCTTTCTGGAGCCTAACCTCCCAGGATACCTCCGTAGTGGAAAACAAAAGCAGTGGGTTGGGCCTCGCCCACCTCTTAACTAGTATCAACACTACCAGTCAGACCTATCGTACGCCTCAATGATGGTGCACTAAGAGACGCTCCTGTGTACTCTTGCCGGTTGTCGCACCAGACTTTATTTGGCTAAGTGCAAAACCACACATGCCGAGCCAACGTATTGGGGTCGGTGTGACGACTTTCCAATACTGAAGACCCACCACCTTATACCTTACGCACATGCAACATTAATGTATTTTCCACCGAGCCAAAGCACCCCGAACTAACCCGTCCGTCACAAAACCATCCCAGCCATCGGCTCACCGGGCTAACCTGGCCATCACCAAAACCACCGAGCCTACCGCCCGTGTGAGCCAACCTAACTCCCACATCCCAGAGAGTGTGTGTGTAAGTGTAACCCTAGATTCTTTCTAATTAGTCTTGTAATTTATTTAGTGTTATGGTTTACGTTATCATTAGACTACCTAAGGCATTCCCCGTGAAGGGCTCTCGAGGGCACTAGGAAATACGATGGGCTGAAGCGCAAATCTCCCTTTTGCAAAGTACTTATTATTATTGGTTATTACCCAATTCCCGATCCCTTTTAACATTATTCTGGATATAACCTTAGTGTATTTTGACTCTCTCTCTCTCCATAGGAAAGACGATCTTTCGTCGATCCCGAGCACCTCTTAGCACTAGTCAACCGAACACTCTCCTCATCATGACTCCTAATGAAGCTCTCTTTTTCTATTTAACTCTACCAAGATTAGTAAACCAACAACCCATCTCCCTATGTCCATTCCACATACGCAGTTTTACTAAATGCAGATCAACCTAAGATATATGATGTACATGATAGGAGGTACTCCAAATTTTCATCCAAATGCCCTAAGATAATTATTTTGGGTCTATCATGATGCATTTAGCCTAAATCCAGAGACTTGTAATTTTTCTAATTAATTTAGCATTTATTAGATTTTCCCAAATGTTAGGACATGGGTAATTTTGAACAAGAAGTACTATATTTCCTTAAGTTACGGCCACCCAAAAACTATAAACACTATAGGACATCAAAATATCAGTATATACCAAATTTCACAGATTTATGTACATGTAATGACCTCTAAGTCATTAACGCAATGTAATTCAAATAATTAGAGTTAATGAAGGGAGTACCATAAATCATAGTAGAAAAATTATGTAAAAATTACCAGGTACTTGTAATGATCATTAAACACTATTGAGTAAGTTTAATGAAAATCCAATGTCAGTTAATCATGTATAAAAATATTTTAAATAAATCCATTAAAGTGCACTTTGTGAAGCAACATTCTTATAAACTCCTCAAAATAACATGTAATAATTTTATAGTCTCTATTATGCCATAAAAGATTCTCTGGCCAAGTAACATAATTTTCCAGCAAAATATTGTATTTATTATCTATTTTCCAATATAAGGTGCTCTAGTTCACTTTACACATAAAGTACTAAAAGGGAAGCCCAAATGATCCAAATAATTTACTAGTGCCTCTAAATGATATTTTATTAACCTTGTCAGAGTTTCATATCATTCTAAGTTTATCTAACCATGGTTACTTCAAAAAGGTCTAGGTGGAGATTTTACCTACAAGTATGATCTACTATTTTCTAATCATCCTATAATAATTTCCAGAGTCTCATATTGTTATAAAAACTCTTATACCAAGATTTCATAAGGATCCAAGGTCATATGACACTTCAATATTTTCATTAAAGGAATAGTCCTAAACTATCCCTAGTTGGTTTAAGTTGTGTGCCTAAGTCTAAATGTCCCCTAATTCCTTCCTACGACATTTCACCACCCTAAGGTCAGATGGACTAAACACCAAGTCTATATAAGTACATATCACCCCATGTCCTTCACAACCCCCAAGGTTCAACCTTTGGGTTAAGCTAAGGATCCTAGGGCAAATCCACCCTAATCCACCCCCAAACTCCATGTGATGGTGTTGAATGTCATAACAAATCAGTGGCCCAAGTGTCAACCACTATTGAGGTGATTTGGTCACTCAACTTCTGAAACCTTATAATAGGGTTTTCATCGAACTCCATCCCACGCTTTCCAGTTCTTTTGAACTTGATCTCTTGTATTTGCATGCAACGGCGATTTCAGCGGCGACCCTTTCCGGAATGAAATTTGATGCCGGCTTCGACATTGATATGGATTCATTGAGCCATTCTGATATCTTATAATTGTTTGAGACTCAGCAGTAAAGGCAGTTCATGACAACAAGGAAAAACCTTCCAGTGGCAGATATTAAGGAATGGGTATATATAACAAAGATTCAGGAAACTCCAGTTCTTATTGGATCTATCTCAGGACATCAGGTTCCTCTTTCAACAAAAATCTTATCTGAAATCTTTGAGTTTGTTAATGGTGAAGAAGAAATAGAATTATCTAGTAGCGAATTTAATGAAATGCTAGATAGGTTGGGTCATGTTGAAGGAAACCCTAACCACCTTCTTAAGAAAAATCTGTCCATAGAATATAGATTTTTAGCCGATATTGTTGGAAAAGTGATGTTGGGCAAGCACTCTGCTCACGATCACATAAACAAAAACCAATTGCATCTGATGTGTGCCTTGGTGAATCAGAAAAGAATTAACTGGGGATTGATTCTATTTCACTCCATAAAGAAGAAGATAAAAAAGAAAGATGTTGCGTATGGGAGAATACTTGGGCTTTTCTTGCAAGCCAAGTGCCCAGAACTATTGGTATCTGAAAGTGAAGGTTAGGTCTACAATACTCTAGAGGGGGGTGAATAGAGTATATTTAAAATTTGTTAGGTCCTTATAAAGGTGATGTTACAGCTTTTGCTGTAAACTGAAAAGGTGCAGTAATTAGGAAATTGGAAAATAGAAAATAGTAAACCTAATCACAGCCACACAACACGAACAAAAAGAAAAAGATAGGCAACAAGACGACACAAGAAATTTATAGTGGTTCTCCAAATCTGGGTAGTTCACTCTTCTACCACCCTGGTAGGAATCCACTCAGGTTTTTCATCAGATGCCTAACACCAATGGGTTTTGATCAAGTCCCCAAAAACCAACTCAAGTCTTTTGATCAGGAGACTTGCAACCAGGAATCAGTTTTGAAGGGAGATGACAACCCTTTATATAGGAGGGCGTGAGAGAGTGATTTTATCTTCTCTTTCTCAATAAACTGAGAAGACTGAAGTGGATTGATGTTTAGCAAAAGCTCCCCCTAAAATATTGAATGGTTCAGGAAGATTTAGAAGCTTTGCTGTACGGTGATAGGCCTTCAAGCTGAGTTCTTGACTAGCAGTGATGCATGAGCTTCTTGACTGATTTGATATCTGTTGTCCTTGGAATTCCTGGAGAGAATATGGAAGAAGAAGACTCTTGATATTGTATGATTGTTCTTCTTCTTCTGAATCAAGATCACTGCCTGTCACTTGTATGTCTTGTATTCTTCAGTAATTTTTGTTTGTGTGAAGCTTTTTCTGAATAATGATTGTACTACTATTCTCTCTAACAGTCTGTCTATATCTATGTGTGTTTTTCTGTGTGTCTATATCTATATGACTGAGTGTCGATCTTGTATTCTTCTCTTGTCTTTTCAAAAATTTGAATCCTCTGTAATTAATGCTGACGGCCTGAGAATAATCGGCATTGATGTATTTCCCCAACTGTCTTGTGGAAAATCAGCAAGTAATGATCCTGAGGAAGACCGTAATTAATGCTCCCTCTAACGGATACATTCATAGAATGTTAGAGCATTAATCTTTCAGGAATTATCGCATTTGAGTGAGGACCGAATGCCGGAAATGGCTAAGTCTGGAATCGTTGAATATTTGGCAGATTTCATCGAACTGAATTACTAATTCGTCGAGCTGAGATATTGTGTTCGTTGACCAGACGTCTTCTGTTCATAGAGCTTAGTTCCAAGATCGTCGAGCTGATAACAGAACTCCATGCTTTAGAACCTTTTCCTTTTCTGTCTGAAGTTTGTCGAGCTGAGTTTGTAACTTCATCGACTGGAGTTCAACAACTATTCTGGACATAGAATAATTCATGAATATAGTTGTTGAAGTGAGGGATCCAGAATTTGTCGACCAATGAGCAAAGTTCATCGACCTGAGAACTTCTAACTGAAGGTTCTTGTGAAGTTGAGGTCCACGTTCGTCGAGCTCAGGATCTTGTTCGTCGAACAAAGTCTGAAGTTGGACTTAGAATAATTTGGAGTTATCCTGACTTTAGTTTGTTGAAGTATCCCAGTTTTTGTCGACCAGAGAATGAAGATCGTAGAGCTCAGCTCAGAGAAATATCTCAAGATCGTCGAGCTGAGAATGTCTTTCGTCGACCTGAGTTCGACGAACGTTGAACTCATTTTTACTTAGTCATGAAATCTTCTAAGTCTTGAGTCTCTGGCAGTCTTGTTGATAGCTGGTCCATCTGATGTTGACTATAAGGACTTGGCCTAGACTCTAGGACACAACTCTGACCCTGGCTATACATGTTGGGTCACATCCTAAGTTAGTGAACCTAGCCTAAATCAACTAGGGATCCAATAATCTCCCCCTATTTGGGTGAGGTCACTAATAGACTCAACACAAAAATATTAAAATAAACAAAGCAAGAGAAAGGTATATCTAGCAGAGATTTAATAACACATGCAGCAGATATATATATGTACATGAGCTTTGTTTTAAACAGACAAATCAGTTTTTAAAGCTAATGCAGAGAAGAAAGAAATGAAGCAATGTAAAGATTATTTCTTCTGTTTCTTATCTGTGCGCTTGTCTTCTTTAGTCTTTTCACCTGGCTTTGTAAAGATAATTTCTCTCTTTGGATCCAAAGCCTGTGCCTGTGTCATTGTCATGTCAGCTGCCCAATAATCTTCAGAGATGTAGTTTTGGGGACAACTGCTTCAGGATGTAGCTTCATGTAATCATCAACATTGAATAATTTATTTGCTTTATCAAATCTTTTGAGTTCTTTCTTTCTGTATTTGGACATAGTTGAATATCCTGATATATATTTGCCTTCAGCTTTTGCTTTATTAATCAAAGAAAGACCAATAATTTCCTGGAATCTAGCCATTCTAGCAGTGTTTGATATTTCAGGATCCTCAAAAGGAACAGGAGGTGAATATGGTCTTTCAGGATTATTAGCCATCTAGTCTGCAGAGATACTTTGCTGTTGCTGCTGATGTTGTTGATGTTGTTGTTGTCTTTCAGAAGTGTAGTACCTTTACTGACTATTTCCAGAAGGTCTCCCTTTGTGTCTCTGATAGGTTTGAATAGGGGAATACCTCTGAGAGCTAGAGCTAGTGGCACCAGCTGCTGGAGGAGGTGGAGGAGGTGGATCTCTTCTGTACTAATGAACTGTTGGAGGAGAATATTTTCTACTTCTTTTCTTCTCCTTTTGCTGATTTCTAGATAACCACATCAATGCTGACATTCCTTTGTAAGGAGTAATATTTTGGAGGATATAGTATGGAGTGTCATTCTTTGAGCTTGGCTTAACAGTAGGAGGAGGAGGGGCTTTTCTTTTCTTTGATATAAGTTTCTTCTTTTTCTTAGCAGCTTCTTCATCTGAATCTTCTTCTTCATCATCATCATCATCATCTGAATCCTGAGGATTATCATATAAAGCATCTATATCTCTCAAAATGTCCTCAGATACAATAAGTTTTTCAGTTGGAACCTGAACTGGTCTTTCAGCTGCTTTTGAGTCTCTACAATGTCAGCCAAGATCAACTCATCTAGATCTGACATAGGGGAATCATCCATTACAAAAGTTGGTGCAGAGATAGCTACTGGAGGGGATGGAATGACTGCCAAGGTTGGTGCAGATACTGGAATTACAAAGATATCACATAGTTTCTTAGCAACTGCTGGACTGACAGGAGAGGTATAAGGAATAATAGCCAAATGTGGCTTAGTAAATTTTTCTAGAAGATAATGCATATGTACAGTGTCAAAGAGTTTCAACAAATCTTCTAAGTGAACTGTGGGATTTAGAATAAAATCACCAACAGTTTTAATCCTTCAGAATCTGACTCATCAAAATCCATGTCAGTATCAATAAAATCAATGAAGTCTTTACTTATACAATCTGGATATTCTGCTGTGAGGACTGGAGTATCTGCTGGTGCTGGAGCTGAAGACTCTGAAGTTATAGCAGCTGCTTCATCATCAGGCATTTCCCCCTACCTGGTTTCAGTGGGAACTGAGGTCAGGCCCCTGACTGAAGAGTGGGCAGCAGTGAGAGTAGATATTTGGGCAGATAAAGATATAATGGTGGTAGCAAGAGGTGTAATGGCCTCTGCTATAAGTTATTTAAGAAGGGGAGTGATGATGGTGATGATAGATGAGATGGTAGAGGGGTCCAATGAGAAAGTGGTAGATGGTGTTGCAGTTGGTGTGGAAGAGGTGGCAACTATTGATGGAATAGAGGGTGGAACATCAGGTATGTGAAGGTTAGATGTTGATGGGGATGGAAGGGTGGTATCTTGCATCATGGTGTCTGATGGTAGGATGTAAGATGGTATGGATGATAGATGTGGGGGAAGTGGAGACTGTGGTGGTGTAGAAATGTAAGTGTTATGAGGGGAGTCAGGAGGTGTGGGTGGTTGATTTTCCTAAAGGGAGGAAGAGGGAATGTCAGTGATGGTGATTGGTAAAGATGGAGTGACTAGGGATTTTGTTGTTGTTGGAAGGGGGGCTGGAAGAGAAGATGTGGAAGGAATGTTCACTTCAGCAGGGTAGGGAGTGGCTTTGGCAGCCCTTGTGCCTTCAGAAGCTTTTCTGGAAGAGGTGGAAGCCTAAGAGAGCTTAGTGATGATCCTCTCCCATCTGCCAAATAAGGCACATGTCAGCCTTTTACTGGCATTTATGAATATGGTCTGGGAGACCAGTGATTCAACAGCCTTTTCCAATAGGAAGATTCCTAGAATTCTTCCAAAACAGACTTCTTTCTTAGTGTTCTTCTTCTTTATCAAATCAAACATAAGTTGCGCCCAGTTTATTGGCTTCTTGTTGATGATTGCATAACCAGAAACTGGTGTCTGGTGATATAATCGTGTGCAGTGTGTTTTCCAAGTAGCACTTTGCCAACCAAGTCTGCTAAAAATTTATAGGGAGCAGACAAGTATTTCTTCAACAGTTTGTTGGGATTGTCTCCAGCATAATCCATGAGGTTCAACATCATATCAGACTCCTCTGTTTCAATTTCGAGGTCCACTTCTCCATTTCTCAATCCAAAAATCTCAGTTAAGATTGCGGGGGTTAAAGAGACTGAGTTACCCGCGATAGTGCCTGTCATGGTGTTCTCATCTATGGACGACAGTGTATATACCCATTCCCTGATTTCCATGCTGTGCAGTTTGATCCTTCTCGTCATCAGGGTTTTTAGTTAATATTCTTCAAGGAGTTCTAGGATATACAGAAAGATTGGATCAGAATGCTGAAACGAATCGAAATCCACGTCAAATCCTGCATCAAACTTCATTCCTGCGAGATTGCTTGTAGAGTCGCCATTGAAATCACCTGCAAGAAAGACAGAGAAACGACGATCAAGTGTAAGGGAACAGAATGCGCGGGATGGAGGTCAAAGAAAAACTAGATATAAGGTTTTCTAGAATATGAATCGACAAACTCCGTTCCACGAAAATAAAATTAATTCTTCAAACTGAGGTCGACGAAGTAGTTTAGAGTTAAATAATTCGTCGAGCTCATCAAAAGAATTGAAGACGGTTCGTCGAACTTAGGTCGATGAATATCTTCTGAAGCAAAGTTCGTCGATCGCTGGCCGACGAAAATTGTTTCACTCATAGAGAGTTCGTCGATCTCCGTTCGATGAGTATCTCTCAAACTTTCTCTGGTTCGTCAAACTCTATTCGACGAACTCTGGAAAATTCGTCGAATGCAGACAGAAATTAAACTAAGTCTTCTCCATTGATCATTCCCAGTTGATTTAGAAAGAAAGCATGATTTTTCTCATCCAGAGTTTGGTGAATATATTAGTTTTTTGTATATCAGTGTAGATATAGACAAGCTTAATCTTATTTTTGTCTACACACTCCCTAATGAAATGATGTCTTATGTCAATATATTTTGTCATACTATGGTGAACTGGATTTTGTGCTATGACTATAGCACTAGTATTATCACAGAATAGGGTTGAATTATTTAAGTTGAACTCATAATGTAGAAGTTGATTTTGTATCCAAAGCATCTGTAAACAGCAGCTGCCTGCTGCAATATATTCTTCTTCAGCAGTTGATGTTGAAACTAATGTTTGCTTATTACAAAACCATGATACTAGTCTCATACCCAGGAACTGATAAGTTCCTGAAGTACTTTTTCTATCTACCCTGCATCCAGCAAAATCAGCATCAGAGTATCCAGTTTACTCAAATTCGAATTCAGCAGGATACCATAGGCCTAGATTAGGACAACTCTTTATATATCTTAAAATCCTTTTTAAGAAAATTAGATGGGATTCTTTAGGGTTCACTTAGAACCTAGCACAAAGGCATGTAGCAAACATAATATCTGGCCTACTTGCTGTGAGGTATAATAGGGACCCAACAATGCCCCTATAAAGTTTCTGATCTACAGGTTTTCCTGGTATATCAGAGTCCACAACAGCATTGGTGTCCATGCGAGTTTTCTTAGCTGAGGCATCAGCCATCCCAAACTTCTTTAGAAGTTCTTTTGCATATTTTCTTTGAGAGATGAAGATGCCATCAGGGATCTATTTCACTTGGAGACTAAGGAAATATAAAAGCTCTCCCATGCTTCTCATTTCAAATTTAGAATGCATGAGGTCAGAAAACCTCTTGCACAACTTTGAATCTATAGAGCCAAATATAATGTCATCTACATAGATTTGTACTAATAAGATTTGGTCCTTATGATGTCTAGTGAAAAGGGTTTTATCTACAGTTCTTTTTGTAAATTTATTCTCTAATAAGAAACTTGCTAAGGTCTCATACCAAGCTCTTGGAGCTTGCTTTAGACCATAAAGAGCCTTATTTAATTTAAAAACATAAGAGGGAAAAGTTGGAGAAACAAAACCTGGAGGTTGTTCTACATAAACCTCTTCTTGTAACACTTCATTTAAGAAATCACTTTTCACATCCATTTGAAAAACTTTGAACCTTTTGAATGCTGCATAGGCAAGGAAGATACTTATAGCTTCCAACCTTGCAACAGGTGCAAAGGTCTGATCATAGTCAATTCCTTCCTCTTTTCTATATCCTTGAGCAACAAGCCTAGCCTTGTTCCTCACAATGACTCCTTGGGCATCAAGCTTATTCCTGAAAACCCATTTGGTTTCCATAATCTCCCCCTATTTGGGTGTGGACACTATTTACATAAATACAAGTAAAATACAAGGTAATTAAATACAATCAAATCTGGATCATATACTTCTGCTGTTGCTATTGCTGTTGTTACAGCTGTTGTTGATCCTTGCCCAAATCTGTATCATTATAATCTGTTGTATAGAGTTGCTGCTGTTATTGCTGGAATTATTGCAGCTTCATTTACAGGCATCTCCCACTACCTGGTTTCAGTAAGCACTAGAGCCAGGTCCCTAAATGAAGATGGGGGTAACAGTGAGGGCAGAGATTTGAGCAGATGGTGTTCCTTCTTGAATTGCCATAAAATCACTTTTCCCTGCCCAAATCTGATTAGATCATAACCTAGAGAGTTAACAGCCTCTCTCTTCAGCCACTGAAGTTTCCTCCATATTGGCTGGAACTATAGCTTTCGATTACTATCAGGTACCACTATTCCTCTGTGGTAAGATAGGTCTTTACCTACAAAAAGAGGTTAGAAATTCTCGACCCAGATTACCTTGGGTCTTGGTTCTCTTTGATAATAATCAGAAATAAAGAGCATTTAGGTTGATCCTTGTATCCAAGTGGGGGATATTTCGTAGGAGGGATTATCCACTCATTGAAAGGATTATTAAAATGCTGACTTTGATGATAAATTTTAAGAGAGCAAAAATGTCTGGTAATAGAGTCTAGGATCGACGATTTCTGCTTGGATCGTCGAACTGAGTTCGACGATGTTGGATGAGATCTTTGATCTCTGTTCACAAAATGATAATAATTATTTTTTATGGTCCATGTTCGTCGATCTCTGTTCGACGAATTATATTTATTTCGTCGAACACAGATTCCTGAACAATTCAAGTCAAAATCATTGTTCATAGTTCGTCGATCTGAGTTCGACGAATAGTATTGATGTCGTCAATCTCTGTTCGATGAATGATTTTGAACTAAGATTTTCTGAAAATTGTTACATAATAACCTGCAATCAGTTTTAAACTTTTCTGAAGAAAAATCAAGGTTAGGGATTACTTGATCTGCTGATTCTTCATCAGAATCTGATTCTCCATCATATTCAGATCCTTCATCATAGCTGATGCAGGATGCATTGATTGCCAGCAAACAAAATTCCTTTACCTTGGCATCCTCTTCTTCTTCACTGGAGTTGGAAGATGTGGATTCATCTTCTGTGTCACTCCATGTTGCAGCCACAAATCCTCTATCCTTCTTTTTATGCTTGCTGGAAGAGGGCTTGCTGTAATGATTGCTTTTTGATTCCTTCTCTTTTCTTCTTTCCTCTTTAGTAGGTGTTTGGTCATATTTTGGCTTGTAATCATTTCTAGATGACTCCCTTCTGAAGTCCTTCTTTGCCATATTATAAAATCTTTTAGCAAACAGGCTCATCAGTTCTTCATTTGTTGATGTAGCCACTATCTTCTCAGCAGCCTTGAAAGAAATGTTGTGTTCTCTTCTTGCTGGAGGAGGAGTTCTTTGCTCTACTGTTGCTCTATTCTTGATTAACTGCTCATAAGATTTGAGCTTTCCCAGGAGAGATTCAGTTAAAATCTCATTCAAGTTTCTAGCCTCTTTGATTGGCCAAATCCTGGTATCCCATGTGCTTGGGAAGCACATTAGGATCTTGTCATTTACTTCAGTCAATGTGATTTCTTTATCCAAGGTTCTTAGCTCACTGATGATGGAGCTAAGACTATTGTACATCACTTCAACTGTTTCTGCTTCATCCTTTTTGAAGTTTTCATATATTGTGATGAGGTGTGATCTTCTATCTTTCTTCTCATCTGCTGAGCCAACAACCGTTTGATTTAGTGAATCCCTGATTGCTTTTGCAGAGGTGCACTCAGCCACCTTCTGGAAAATGTCATCAGACATTGTTTGTGCCAATATGTTCATGGCTTTTGCATCAGCCATCTTGGCTTTCCTGTAAGCATCATTATAATCTAGAGGAGGTACTGCAGTCATATTTGTAGAAGTGCGTGGAGGAGCAGCAGGTGGTGGAGGTACTCCTATTAAGATAGAAGCAAATATATCTTCATCAATAGAATTCATATATAACTAGATTCTTGCCTTCCAGATTCCAAACTTTTGCAAGTTGCAAACTGGAGGTCTGGTACTTGCATAATCTTTATTCTGTGTCATGGCTATGTTTCTACTTTAAAAGTTAAATGTGAATGAAGGTGATGTGCAGATCTAACAAGGGATCTTTTGGTTCAAAATTTAACTTGTGCAACCAAAGGAACCTGCTCTAATTCCAATTGAAAGTGAGGGTTAGGTCTACAATACTCTAGAGGGGGGGGGGGGTGAATAGAGTATATTTAAAATTTGTTAGGTCCCTATAAAGGTGCTATTACAACTTTTGCTGTAAACTGAAAAGGTGCAGTAATTAGGAAATTGGAAAACAGAAAATAGTAAACCTAATCACAGCCACATAACAAGAACAAAAAGAAAAAGATAGGCAACAAGACGACACAAGAAATTTATAGTGGTTCCCCAAATCTGGGTAGTCCACTCTTCTACCACCCTAATAGGAATCCACTCAGGTTTTTGATCAGGTGCCTAACACCAATGGGTTTTGATCAGGTCCCCAAAAACCAACTCAAGTCTTTTGATCAGGAGACTTGCAACCAGGAATCACTTTTGAAGGGAGATGACAACCCTTTATATAGGAGGGGGTGAGAGAGTGATTTTGTCTTCTCTTTCTCAATAAATTGAGAAGACTTAAGTGGATTGATGTTTAGCAAAATCTCCCCTGAAATATTGAATGGTTCAGGAAGATTTGGAAGCTTTGCTGTAGGGTGATAGGCCTTCAAGCTGAGTTCTTGACTAGCAGTGATGCATGAGCTTCTTGACTGATTTGATATCTGTTGTCCTTGGAAGTCCTAGAGAGAATATCGAAAAAGAAGACTCTTGATATTGTATGATTATTCTTCTACTTCTGAATTAAGATCATTGCCTGTGACTTGTATGTCTTGTATGCTTCAGTAATTTTTGTCTGTGTGAAGCTTTTTTCTGAATAATGATTGTACTACTGTTCTCTCTAACAGTCTGTCTATATCTCTGTGTGTTTTTCTGTGTGTCTATATCTGTATGTGAGTGTCGATCCTGTATTCTTCTCTTGTCTTTTCAAAAATTTGAATCCTCTGTAATTAATGCTGACGGCCTGAGAATAATCAGCAGTGATGTATTTCCCCAACTGTCTTGTGGAAAATCAGCAAGTAATGATCCTGAGGAAGACTGTAATTAATGCTCACTCTAACAGATACATTCATAGAATGTTAGAGTATTAATCTTTCAGGAATTATCGCATTTGAGTGAGGACCGAATGCCGGAAATGGCTAAGTCTAGAATCGTCGAACAATTGGCAGAATTCGTCGAACTGAATTACCAATTCGTCGAGCTGAGATATTGTGTTCATCGACCAGACGGCTTCTGTTCATCGAGCTGTGTTCCAAGATCGTCGAGCTGATAACGTAACTGCATGCTTCAGAACCTTTGCCTTTTCTGTCTGAAGTTCGTCGAGCTGAGTTTGTAACTTCGTCGATTGGAGTTCAGCAACTATTCTGGACTTAGAATAATTCATGAATATAGTTATTGAAGTGAAGGATCCAGAATTCGTCGACCAGTGAACAAAGTTCGTCGACCTGAGAACTTCTAACTGAAGGTTCTTGTGAAGTTGACGTCCATGTTCGTCAAGCTCAGGATCTTGTTCGTCGACCAAATTCTGAAGTTGGACTTAGAATAATTTGGAGTTATCTTGACTTTAGTTTGTTGAAGTATCCCAGTTTTCGTCGACCAGAGAATGAAGATCGTCGAGCTCAGCTCAGAGAAATATCTCAAGATTGTCGAGCTGAGAACGTCTTTCGTCGACCTGAGTTCGACGAACGTCGAACTCATTTTTACTTAGTCTTGAAATATTCTAAGTCTTGAGTCTCTAGCAGTCTTGTTGATAGCTGGTCCATCTGATGTTGTCTCTAAGGACTTGGCCTAGACTTTAGGACACAACTTTGACCCTGGCTATACATGTTGGGTCACATCCTAAGTTAGTGAACCTAGCCCAAATAAACTAGGGATCCAATAGTATCCCAGATCATATTAATTAATGCTTCCAAGAGGCTCACATGAGCCCTCTTTGGAATATGGGAGAGGGTTATCACCAATTCATCCAGGGTCTCTTCCTCTAGAGCTTCTGAGGACACCTGGACTATAATAGCCACTTATGTAAACCCAGCAGAAGCTCCTGCTCCTTATATTCCCTCTCCTCCTCCATTTCCACATCATTCTCTATTTCCTTCATCAACTCCACTTATTGATGTTTCTACTCCTCAACCACTATCCACTGCTATTGCATACATCCCTCCTGCCTCACCATACAGACCACCATCTCCTCCACACTCACCAATCTACATTTCTGAGGATACACCATCTCCACCTCCTCAATCACCTCTACCATCATATTTTGATGACATACCATCCACTTCTCTTCATACAGATCCACTACTGTCATCTCCAACTTTTGATGTACTCTCATCTCCATCTCCACAATATTCCCCTGTTCAGGAAGTCACTATTCCTGATGTCACTCCAACTGACATTCCAATACCCTCAATTCCATAAGCATTCACTATCTGTCCAACCTGCTCCATGCAATCCTCTTCTACTGCCAATCAACCTTCCACATCTTCTAATCCAAATGATTATATTTATGTTTATTTTTCTTCTATATCAGCTAACATTCTTGAATTCATTACCCCCACATTGAAAAATCTGATAGATGAGGCCATTGCTCCACTTACTACTTCCATAAATACTCTTTCTTCACAGCTAGCTTCCTCCTCCACTGTCCCTTCTTCTGGGGGTCTGGGTTCAGGTATCTCTGAATCTAGGCATGGGAGATATCCAATGAAGATGCTCCAACAATCAATGTAGAAGCTCTAGTAGCAGTAGTTGAAATTTTGGATGATACTGAAATGGTTTGTATAGCAGAAGAGGCAGCAGCAGATATCATCACTGTTGGTGATTTTATCATTAATCCCAGAGTTGATATTCCTTTATTACTTCATTCTTTTGATACATTTTATAACAACACTCTACTATTTTTGCATATGATTATTCTAAAGTAATAGTAAGTTATACAGCCCCAATAAGTCCTGTAGTTTTTGAACAACTAAGGAAAAGTTTTGCAGTTAATGAGAATATTATAGAGCAATAAACTGATATACAGCCAAAGGCCTTCTCACCTCCAACTTTTGGCTGCGCTGAATCCCCCATGCCCATTCTTGATGATTTCATGTTTGAAGACATAGATACAGAGAATATAGGGCCGCAGCCTCAGGATGAAAAAGAAAATATGGCTGTATAGCCACAAGCTGAAATAATACATACAGATATACAGCCACAGGCTCCACCAGCAATTTCTGCTGAGATGCTAAAATAAATTGATGCTCTCAATGATTTGCCTGCTGAAGAATCTGATGATAATGAAGAGTCAAATGACTCAGAATATTTTGGTTCTAAGAAATGAAAAGTCGAGAAGAAGTCTAGGGCTGCTCCTAAACCTTCTCCTACTTCAGATACCCCTTATTATATTCTGCACAACATTACTCTCACTCCAGATACTCCTCACTGGACGAGGTATTCAAAGAATGAGATGAAAGCTAGAAAGAAGAGTAGGAGATACTCTCCACCCCCATAATTTAGGAGAGTTCCTCCTCATCCTCATCCTGCCGTAGGATCAGCAGGAAATGTTTCACAATCTAAAAGGTCTACAACTTCTTATCATTCTGGGCCATCTCAGAGTAGCAACAGACAATAGCACAAATCCTAGAGCAACAAACAACAACAACAACATAATAATTAAAGCAGACAACAGACATATGAAGGTAATAAGCAAGATAAATCAATCCTAGAAAGGCCACTGTCTCCAGTCTATGATCCAAAGATGGATCCTAATTTTAGAATGGCCAGATTCAAGGAAGTTATAGCTCTTTCATAGATAAGGAAAGCCAAGGAAGAAGGAAAAGATGCTTCTCAATTTTCAACAATGTCTTCCTACAGAAAAAAATTAGAAAGGTATGAAAAGAAAACCTTTTTAATATTGATACTTATATGAGTCTCCATCCAGAGGTAGTAGTTCCTATAGCTACATGAGTCAAGATTCTTTGTTCTGAAGACATGAAAATGACTCAAAGAGAAGTAGAGGACCCCAAAAGAATAATGGTTTTCTCAAAACCTGCTTCAAACCCTTCTTCAGATGCTCCAAAGAAAAAATTATAATTTTCTGCTTATGCATTTTTAATTTTATTATTGTTATATGTATATTCACAAGACACAATTTTTTATATCTGCTGAAGTTCTATAATCCTGTCAGATATTTTTCATGCTTTGTGATTTTCTTTATTTTTATTTTTATAGTGACCTCAACCAAATAGGGAGAGATTGTTGAAACCCTACTTATGATTTGGGATAGGTTCACTATTAGGATTGATTAGATGACCGAACATGTATATTCTAGGGTCACACGTTATTTCCAGGGTCAAGGTCAATCACATGATTTTAGACTGTTGGAACCCACTTTCAGAAGACTTTTGGGACAGAAGACTTCAGTGTAAAAGCAAGTAAAAAGAATGCAGAAAAGGCATTCGATGATAGTTGAACTCAGCTCGAAGATCGTCGATCTCAGATCGACGAACTCATAGTTCCTTCTCTGAGTTGAGCTTGATGAAAGTCTAGCTGAGATCGACGAATGGTGATCTCATATCAGAAGTTGAGCTCGACGAAAGTCTAGCTGAGATCGACAAACTGTGATCTCATATTAGAAGTTCAGCTCGATGAAGGACTATCTCAGTTAGACGAACTTGGAGCTCAGGTCGATGAAATATTTGCTGAGTTCGACTAACACCTTCCAGGTTCTGTTCGAGTAAACTTCACTGCAGTTTCTTAGTTCGACTATGTCATTTTGATTTCAAGTTATATTATATTAAGACAGTAATACTCTGATAATTAATGCTCAATATTCTCAAGAATATAGTAGTTATCTAGCAGCATTATTTATGAATTTCACAGAGTTATTACTCTACCATATTTACTGGGACAGTTAGGGAAATACATTCAAGACAAAATTAGCCGCTCCAACTCCAATAATTTATACAGAGGATTTCAAGGAAAGAATTTAAAATTCAAATACTTTTGAATCTACAATCAATATATAAAGTGATTTTTCAGAAGATTGCCAATAATTAGAAATAGAAGAAAGAGAAACTCACTAATTAGAGAACAAGAGACAGAGATAGAAATATCTTGTTCTTCATCTTCTGCTCCAAGCTTTTCTTCCAGCAACACATCTTCAATCTGAGACCAAAAGGTTCAATCTCTCAGAAACATTTACTGGAAGAAGAAGTTTTCAAAGAAGGCCTACACCCATAAGCAATGCTACTAGTCCTGATCAAATCTTTACAACTCAGGGGGAGTTTTGACAACATCAACAAATCCACTAATCTTCTTAGATATTTGAGACAGAGAAGACAACATCATTCTTATTTTTCTTTCACTGTGTACAGGGTTATAACTCCCTTCAAAAGTTAAACCTTTTGATTCACAAGTCACCTAATCAAAAGACTTGGGATTGGTTTTTGGGCACCTGATCAAAAGCTCAAAGTGTTGCTAGATCTCCCTTAGAAAATAGATCTTTTGGTGACAGGGCACCTGATCAGAAACCTATGGTGGTAGGGGACCTGAGCAAAATCTTGTAGTGGATTCCTACCAGGGTGGTAGAATAGTGGATGTACCCAAGTTTATTTTTTGTGCTGTGATATTTTTCTTTATATATATGTATCACCTATTTTAATTCACTGTAAAAACAAAGTAAAATTTTTAAAAAACTCTATTCACCCCCCTATAGAGTTAGTTAGATCTGTCCCTCACTTTCAGTTTTCTAGGGTGAAGAGAGTCATTTCAACAACGGATACTGAGGAATAACAGAAAGTCACGATAGAAGCTTTCCTTCTGGATAGTCAAGCAAAGTTATGATGGGAGGAGTTAGAGCTTCATCACTTCGCTGGGAGGAAACTTTCTGATATCTAGATGGTGGAGTTCTCAAGACCATTTCTAATACAGTTCATCCCATCAGCACAGAAAATTGCTACAGAGAATCAGTTCTAGAGACTGACTTAAGGTGACAGTAGTGTGGACGAATACCTTCTTGAGTTCACGAGATTGGGACGTTATGCTGGCTCCACTTTTGCTGATGAGGAGCGCAAGACCAACCGGTTTTATAGAGGACTGTATGACGATCTGAGGTTGCTACTTTCAGGTCCTATGAAGCAGGGCTTTCTACTCTTGGTCAATACAGTCCGATCTCTGGATAAGGATCTGAAGAGGCTTCAAGGCAAGAAGGACTCGGTGATAAATGGGTCAAACTTTAAAGTTCCAAGTTCATCGAAGTCTGTGTACCGAAAGTCGAACAAGAAGCCGAAAGCTTCTGGACCGGCTTCTTCAGCAGTTACTACTAGGGCATCTTCACGGAAAGGAGTCCCAATTCACTGTAATAATTATGGCAAACAGGGACACATGGCCCGCAATTGTTGGAGTGGTAAATCAGAGAAGAAGGCAAGAGCATCCTATACGAAGAAAGGGAAGGCGATGGAGTTAACCACGTCCCATAAGGATGCAGCCCAACCGAGAGTCTAAAACCTTGGCCTGTAGGAGGCCATCAAGCAAGGCGATGTGCTGACAGGTTTGTGCTAAATTTTATCTATAATACTTTGCATAACTTGCATCTTATACTTTGGTCGTACGATTACTGTGTTTTAGACTTTGTCGTGGTTATGGACTCTTCTGCTCGAGCATTGTTTGATACAGGAGCTTCACATTCTTTCTTATTCGAGGACTTCGTGTCACGCATCAGAGTGCCTACTTCAGTGGAAAAGGATAGGTTGGATGTGCTGATGCTGAATGGGTGTTGGATGCACGCAGAGAGAGTCTATTGTGTGAAAGTGTTGATTGGTAGTCAAACATTTGACTTGGAAGCGTCACTACTACCGATAGTAGAATTTGATATAATCTTGGTCATGGATTGGCTCTCAGAGCAACGTGCATTCATCGACTGTAGCTTGAATACTGCAAAACTAGGTTCGAATACCGACCAAGAAACTACTTTCTCTGGTATGAAGGGGCCTTGCAAGACGATGATGTCTGCTCTCCAAGTAGTTAAAGCTGTTCTTGAGGGTGCAGAGTTGTTCTTCACTCTTCTAGAGGCAAAGAGCCCAAGCCTAGCTTGGTCAGTATTCCAGTAGTGTCGGAGTTTGTCGACGTATTTCTTAAAGATATCTCCAGAGCCCCACCTTAGAGAGAGATTGATTTCACCATTGAGTTTGTGCTGGATGCCAAACCTGTTTCGCGGTCTACTTACCGCTTAGCACAAAGGGAAATGGCAGAGTTGAATGCGCAGCTTCAAGAGTTAATAGAGCAGGGGTTTGTGCGTCCAAGTTCATCGCCTTGGATTTCCCTGGTACTCTTCGTGAAGAAGAAGGACGGAAGTCTGTGGCTGTTTATCGATTATCGGGAACTCAATAAGCTAATAGAGAAGAACAAGTACCTGATTTCGAGGATCGATGATCTATTCGACCAGTTTGTTGTGTCGACTGTGTATTAGAAGCTGGATTTGAAGTCTGGTTACTATAAGCTAAGAATCAGGGAAAGTGACAATCCCAAGACGGCTTTCAGTACTCGATATAGGTATTACGAGTTCATGGTCATGCCTTTTGGGCTAACGAATACACAATCGGTGCTTATGTACTTGATGAACCGAACATTCGAGGAGTATTTTGATCGGTTCATGATAGTGTTCATTGATGATATCTTGGTGTACTCCCAGTCCGAGTTTGATCATGCAGAGCATCTGTAAATTATTCTCGAGACCCTAAGAAGCAATCGGTTGTATACCAAATTCTATAAATGTGAATTCTGGCCTTTTCGGTAGCTTTCCTTAGGTACCCAAACCAAGATTTTTAAATAAAGAGAACGACATCAAATTTATACTAGCTCCTAAATTGGCCATGGTGTGTTTTATTAACAAATTGCCGAACGTACGACATGCCTGTAGCTCCTCTTTTGTGTGCATATGGGATTAACACCTCAACCTACGGCATGCCTGCAGCTCCTCATGCCCATCCGTCACTTAATACATGGAGAATTTTTGGGACATCGTTATTTGAGATTTGGAGGCCTTAGATTCATGAGAGGTAATGTTATCCACGAGAACTTCTCCACGAAGCTCCTATAGTAGCCGATATTTAACGCCCCGAAAATCATAGTCGAGCTGGTCGTGTCCAAGAGAATTTTTTGGTGTCTGTATAGGGGTACACGGCCAGGGACACGGGCGTGTCCAAGGCCTTGTGGTTCACTGTGTTGGTCGGCTGTGTCCAAATAAGGACACGATAGGAAACGCGGCAGCGTGACACGGGTGTGTCACCTGACACGGGCTTGTGCCTACCCATGTCACCACCCGTGTTCCCATGAGTCGTGTTAGTTGGCATGGCGGTTACTGGTAACACGCCCCAGGTACACGGGCATGTCGAAAACCGACACGGGCGTGTCAGGTTGAGACACGGGCGTTTCTTGACCAGTGCCCTTTTCTGTGCTAGATGATCGTGCCTAGATCGAGGCATACGGCCTGGGACACGGCCGTGTGTGAGGCTGTGTACGGACCAGGTTTGAGGATTTTTTGTGTAGATCTGAGCCATTCATTTTCTTTAACTAAGATCTGACGGCCCAGATGTGTTCCTGCTCTGTTAAGGTCGGGAATGGAGGTTGTATTCCTCATTTTCTCTTTAACTTTCTATTTCTAAGAAGTTTTAGAGAGGAGAGAGCAAGGACGAAGAAAGGGGAGGTTTTCGGCCACCGGCGGAGCATCAGAGCACCAAATCGAGAATCGAGAGCGGATCTGCGGAGGAAATTCCATTGCTAAGCCTTCTATCCGTATAGTTTTTCCATGGCGCAAAATCATACTACAATGGTAACGATTCTCTACTTGAGCATGTGAAGCTCTAATTCTTTTGCATAAGGAAACCCGCTCCCGCAATTGTGCGGTGAGTGTGCGGTGTTCCTTGGGGTTGACGGGAATAGTCCCCCTTATGTTGCATATATAGTCCAGAATCGAAGTACAGACATAGGAATTATGTGTGAAGCCTACCCGGACGTGTTGGTCTGGATCGGTGATATTGCATTTTGTATGGTTTGCTAGAGAAGACTCTGTGCTTTGTGTTTTTCGGGTTTCTATGCGGTAGATTACAGCAGGGATCCTTGGAGATTAACTCCAAAGCGTACCCGGAAAACTGAGCTGAAACGTAATTCTCCTAACTTGGTGGACGGGGAGCCGGCCTTGTACATAACTGGGTTATGTGATGTTTGTAATGGATGCGGGATCCGAGAGAAGTTTGGCTCGTACGTACGTTTTAAGGTGGCTACATGGTGTGAGCAACGGGCAAGTGGAATCGGGCCTGGGCTATGTGGTTCGTTGCGAGAGACCCAAAGAGGGACTGGCCATTGCCATAGTCGAGAGCCTTAGACGGAGGTCAAAAAGGCTAAAATGCTCACGTTGTTGCCATCCTGGGGATGGTGGTGAAGCCACGAAATTGACCGGATTCTCCGATAATGTGCCCTGAGTGCACGGGGTGTTTGACCATGCGAGGCTACACTTGTGGCGAAGTATGTTTGTACTTTATTTTTTAGCTGGGCTAATGAAATGCAGGGAAGGAGCACCGCCGTCCCGAGTAAGGGGCGGGGTCATTATAATTTGGTTGGCTTTGGCTGACCGTTGCTTTGTTTGCCACCGTGTGGTGAAATGTTGTTTGCAGGTGCTGCGGAGCCGAGTACCAAATAGCGGGCTGAAGCCCATGTTGGTGAGCTGGCCCTCTAAGGCCAAAGAGAATAGTTGTTTTTTATTTTTGTCATGTGTGGCCGGCCTGCGAGCCGATGTATGTAAGACACTACTTTGTTAAGTGAAACTCTTGTAAGGCCATAAGGCCAAGTACTTTCCGTGTATTTGTTGTTTCATTCCTATAGTAGTCAGTGGACATTCATGATAGTTGATTATTCCATTATGGGTTCTTTATAACTGTTTAAAAAGCTTCCGCTAGAATGCTCTGTGTTAGGGCGAGTAGTCGTAGTTGGAATGTTTTGATATTCTTAAGTAACTCTTCCGATTGTCCGTGGTATATGACGTCGGGTTCCAGCTCTACCTTCGGTTATATGGCACACGACGGATGGGGGTGTTACAATTTGGTATCAGACTTCTGGTTTCAAACAACTTAAATGAATTCATGAACGAATTCTTTTAAGGGGTGGTGAGGACATGTGTGCGTCATCGTTATAACATCAAAAAGAACCCATGAATGTCCACTTAGGAATGAAAAATACGTTTGTTCTGAGGAATCTTAGTGTTCCAATGATTGCTTTTCGCAATCTGTTTGTCATCTAATCAAGGGTGTTTGCTATTATAGGCAGCTAGAAGCGGTGCTAGGCAATCAGAACGCCCACAATCGGCAGAAAGTGGTGTACCGAGGGGCGTGCCTACAACACCTCCTTTAGCAGAAACCATCAGATTGGTTGCTGAAGCAATCTTTGCTATGATAAATGCCCAACCTGCAGGGCAAATGCACCATGTACCACCTGTAAATGAGCAAGAACTGATTAGGGCGGCAGAGCTGGGAGTGGTAGAGCGTGCGACAGTTGATCAGGTGGCACCAAGGAGAGCTATGGAGAAGCAGCTCAAGCATGTAATGAGCTTTAATCCTCCGAGGTTCGATGGGATTGGAATGCCAACTCAAGCTGAGGATTGGATCTCTACGATAAAGAGGGTCTTGACGGCCACAGAAACTTTTGAGTGGCAGAAGACCACCATACCGACATTCCTTTTGGCTGGTGAGGCGAAGCTGTGGTGGGACGAGTTGGAGGTTCACCTCTTAGTAGAAGGCATCTTGTGGATGTGCCTATGGAGGAATTCTCAAGGTTGTTCTTGGCCAGATATCTACCCTCTGCTCAGAAGCTTGAGATGGAGAATCAGTACTTTGGATTGACTCAGGGAGACAGAAGCGTGGATGAGTATCTCCATGAGTTTATGCGGTTGGGTCATTATGCTGGTGCTATGTTTACTGAAGAGGAGCAGAAGACCAACCGATTTTATGAGGGTCTACGTGGCGACCTACAGTTACTCCTTGCTGGGCCTAAGGAACTAGGCTTCCTAGCCATGGTCAATTCAGCTCGGTCATTGGAAAAGGTCGTAAAGAAAGTGCAAGAGAAGAAGGACCCATGGGAAAAGAAGTCTGAGTTCAAAGTGCCAAATTCAAAGTCGGGTTTCCGCAGATGGAACAAGAAGCCGAAGACTTCGAGCTCAGCCCCTTCGTCTGGTGTGACGGGGGCAACCACAAGTCGAGTCCCAGGAGCGTGCTATAACTGCAGAAAGATGGGCCATTTTGCTCATGAATGTTGGAGCGGACGTGCAAAGTCCGAGAGGAAGGCTGGAGCAACTTATGAAGAGAAAGGGAAGGTGGTGGAGTCAACTGCATCCCACCATGCTCCAGCCCAGCCTAGAGTTTATAACCTTGGTCTGCAAGAGGCCATAATACAAGATGACGTGGTGACAGGTATGAGTTAAATTATAGCAGTTTAACATTATGTAGTTGTTACCTTTTTATATGTTAGCTTACATTTGTTGGTGCTAGGCTTCGTGTTGATTTTTGATTGTCCGGCGAGAGCCCTGTTTGATACGAGAGCTTCGCATTCCTTCTTGTCCGAATGATTTGTATCGCGCATCGGAGTCCTTTCCTTGATGGATAAAGAAAAGTTGGATGTGTTGTTGCCCAATGGGTGCTCAATGCACGCGGATATAGTCTATGCGGTTAAGATTTAGATTGGGGATCAGGAGTTTGACTTGCAAGCGTCGGTACTACCGTTAGTGGAGTTCGACGTAATCTTTGGTATGGATTGGCTCTCGGAGCAGAGTGTAACACCCCCATATGTCGCATGGCATATAACAGAAGGTCCAGCTGGAACCCGACGCCATATATCACAGACAGTCGGAAGTGATACTAAATGAATAATCAAACAAACCAATTAAGACTACTTGTCCTAATCACAGAGCATTCTAGCGGAAGATTTTAAAGTTGGAAGAACCCAAAATTAAATCCATCAATATGAATGTCCACAGCTACAACAATAGGAATGAAACCCCAAATACACAGAAACGGGTACATGGCCTTATGGCCTTACAAATG
Organism: Platanthera guangdongensis; assembly: GCA_039583875.1. Classification (NCBI taxonomy): domain Eukaryota; kingdom Viridiplantae; phylum Streptophyta; class Magnoliopsida; order Asparagales; family Orchidaceae; genus Platanthera; species Platanthera guangdongensis. The sequence continues at coordinate 95,673,269 of CM077167.1, forward strand.
TTCACTAAATAAAGAGTGTTTTACATACATCGGCTCGCAGGACGGCCACACATGATAAATAAAAAAAACAGCTATTCTACGGCCTTCTAGGGCCAGCACAGCAACATGGGCTCCAGCCCGCTATTTGGCACTCGGCTCCGCAGCACCTGCAAGCACATACAACCGCACAGTGGCAAATAAAGCAACGGTCAGCTAAAAGCCGACCAAATTATAACGACCCCGCCCCTGACTCGGGACGGCGGTGCTCTTTCCCTGCAACATTAGCCCAACAATATATAAAGCGCAATTATAATTCGCCACAGATGTATGCTCGCACGGCCAAACACCCCGTGCACTCAGGGCACATTCATGGTGAACCCTGACCCATCAGTGCATTCACCACCACCCCCAGGATGGAAACAATATGTGAGCATTTAGCCTTTCTGACCACCGTCTAAGGCTCTGACTATGCCAACGGCCAGTCCCCGTCTTCGGGTCTCTCGCACAGAACCATATAGCCTAGGTCCAATTCCACTTGCCCGTTGCTCACGCCGCATGTCCAATTTAAGTCCTTTGCGCGGGCCAAGCTTCTCTCTGATCCTAAATTTTCCAAAACAATCTCATAACCCAGTTATGATCAAGGCCGGTTCCCAGACCGCCAAGTTAGCAGAACACGTTTCCGCTCAGTTTTCCGGGTGTGCCTTGAAGCTAACCTCCAAGGATCCCTGCTGCAATCTAGCGCGTAGAAACCCGAAAAAAATCCAAAGCACGGAGTCTTCTCCGGCAAAACCACATCAAATGCAACATCACCTATCCAGACAAAACACGTCCGGGTAGGCTTCACGCACAATGCCTATGCCCGTACTTACGATTCCGGGCTCTATATGCAACATAAGGGGGGCTATTCACATCAACCCCAAGTTTCACCATGCACTCACCGCACACTCGGGGGAGCGGGATTCCTTATGCAGAAAGAAAGAGCTTCAAGCACTCAAGTTGAGAATCGTTACCCTTGTAGTCCGTTTTGGCGCCATGGAAAAACTACGTGGTTAGAACTCTTCACAATGACCTTCCCTCCACGGATCCGCTCTACGATTTCGAAACGACGGTCCGATGCTCCGCCGGCGGCCGAAAACCTCCTTCTTCTTCCTCTTCTCTCTCACTTTGGAAGGGGAGAACTCTGGAGAGAAAATGGGGGATTAACCTCCTATTCCCAGCCTTAACAGAGCAGGAACTCATCTGAGCCGTCGGATCTAAATTAAAGAAAATGAACGGCTCGGATCTGCCCAAAATTCTCCAGACCTGGGCCGAACACGGCTTGGCACACGGCCGTGTCCCAGGCCGTGTGCCTCGATCCAGGCACGATCGTCGAACTGAGAAACGCACACGGGCCAAGACACGCCCGTGTCTGACCTGACACGCCCGTGTCCGGTTCCTCGACACGCCCGTGTTCGTGGGCGTGTCACGCATAACCGCCACGGCAACGGACACGACCCATCAGGATACGGGTAGGGACATGGGTTGGCACACGCCCGTGTCGGATGACACGCCCGTGTCATCCAGCCGTGTTTCTGGACGTGTCCTTCTCGGGTTGAAAACGACCAAAAATCACCAGCCAGACACGGCCTTGGACACGCCCGTGTCCTAGGCCGTGTACCCCTTCAGGCACCAAAAACATTTCTTTCGCGACCGACTCGCACATCACTTTTCGGGGCGTTACAAATCTCCCCCACTTAAGGAATTTCGTCCCGAAATTAAGCAAAGGTACACGAAAGCTAAATGATACCTGAGTGGAATAACTCGGGGTATTCCTCCAACATAGCTTGCTCTCGCTCCCAAGAAAGCTCCTCACGTCCGCAATTATCCCAACGGACTTTAACCATTCTGACTTCCTTGTTGCGGAGTCGCTTGACTGCAACATCTTCAATTCGTACTGGCCTGACCCTTGTTGTTAACTCATAATCAACCGGTACCTGATTGTCTGCAACGATCTGCGAAGGTTCTTGCACTGCCTTACGCAACACCGATACGTGGAATACGTCATGCAGCCCACTCAACTCCGTCGACAGCTTCAACCTATACGCCGCCTCGCCAACACACTCCAGGATTTCAAATGGTCCAAGGTATCTCGGACTCAGCTTCTTCAAGCGTCGAACCCGCGATACACCCTTGAACGGCTTGATTTTTAAATATACCATATCGCCAACGTTGAACTCCACTTTTCTATGTTTGGCGTTGTAATACTTTGACTGTCTATCCTGAGCAATCTTTAGCCTTTCATGAATTGTCCGTATCACTGAAGTGGCATCTTCCACCGCTTGACGTTTATAAAACTTCGATTCGCCTGCCTCCAACCAAGACAACGGCGTATGACACTTCCTCCCATACAAAGCTTCGAAAGGGGCCATTCCAATGCTTGCCTGAAAGCTATTGTTGTAAGCAAACTCCACCATGTACAGGTGATCCTCCCAATTCTAACCGAAATCTAGGACGCACATGCGAAGCATGTCCTCCATAGTCCTGTTGACTCTCTCGGTTTGCCCATCTGTCTGCGGGTGAAAGGCTGTGCTGAACTTTAGCTTAGTACCCAACAGAGTATGCACCAGCCTTCAGTCATTCGACGTGAAGCGTCCATCTCGATCACTAACAATACTTCTAGGCACACCATGCAATCGTACAATACTATCCACGTAGAGTTTGGCTAACTTTTCCACTGGATCTTCCTTTCTGACTGGGATAAAGTGCGACACTTTGTCAATCTATCTACGACCACCCAAATGGCGTCGTTTCCCTTTTGCGACTTCGGCAAACCGTGCACAAAATCCATAGATATATCGTCAAACTTCCATTCTGGGATAGGAAGTGATTTCAAGAATCCTCCGGGCTTCTGGCATTCCGCCTTCACTAATGCACAAGTACGACACTTGGCCACATAAAGTGCCACATCCTTCTTCAAACCCGGCCACGAGAATAATTTCTTCATGTCTCTATACATCTTCGTGCTTCCCGGGTGGATCGAGTACTTAGTATGATGAGCCTCATACATCAACTCCTCCCGAATATTATCCGCACTAGGAACGCATAGACGACTGTACTTCCTTAGCAACCCATCTTCAACCACAAACTGGGAATTTGATCCGTCCAAAGCTTCATCCAAGATCTGCTTCATGCTGCTATCCTGAACCAAAGCCCGCCGAACTCTATCCGCTAGGTCACACTACACCTCTGTCCAAAATAGTTTTGCCTCGTCACTAGACTGCTTATCGACACAAGATATCTCCAATGCCTCCAACTCTTGGACCAATCTCTCATCATGTACCGATAACCAATTGGCTTGTGCGGGAATCTTATGACTCAACGCATCCGCCACTGCATTTCCCTTCCCAGGCACATAGTGTATCTTGAAGGTGTAGTCCCCTAAGAACTCCATCCACCTCCTCTGTCTCATGTTCAGATCTTTTTGGTCCAATAGGTACTTCAAACTTTTATGATCGGTGTAAATATCCACCTTCACACCGTACAGATAGTGCCTCCAAAGCTTTAGAACAAAAATCACGGCCGCTAACTCTAAGTCGTGGACCGGATAATTCCTCTCATGAACCTTCAGTTGTCGTGAACCATAAGCTATCACTCTCCCATGTTGTAGCAGAACACATCCCAAACCACTGCCCGAAGCATCACTATAGATCTCGAACCCTTCGGTTCCACTTGGCGAACATAAAATGGGCGCCGTGGTCAATCGCCTCTTCAATTCTTCAAAAGCCTGATCGCACTCCGGAGACCACACAAACTTCTGATCCTTTCTTGTCAACGTCGTGAGTGGTAGTGCTATCCGCGAGAAGTTATCTACGAAGTGCCTATAGTAGCCAGCAAGCCCCAGAAAACTCCGGACCTCCGCCACTGTAGTCAAAGTAGGCCACTCCCGTATCGCCACTATCTTCGCCGGATCCACAGCTATTCCTTCTCCACTGACAACATGACCAAGGAACGCTATCGAGGATAACCAGAATTCACACTTGGAGAACTTTGCATACAACTGACTTTTCCTCAATGTCTCCAACACCATGTGTAAATGCTTGTAATGATCCTCCTCGCACCGTGAATACACCAGGATATCATCGATAAATACTATCACAAACTGATCCAAGTATTCTCTGAACGTCCTATTCATCAGATCCATAAACACGGATGGCGCATTCGTCAACCCAAACGGCATAACCGTGAACCTGTAATGCCCAAACCGCGTACTGAATGCTGTCTTTGGGATGTCGCTCTCCCTTATCCTCAACTGATAGTAACCGGACTTCAAATCTAACTTCGAATATACAGTTGATCCAACCAGCTGATCAAATAGATCGTCAATCCTCGGGATCGGATATTTGTTCTTCTCCGTAAGTTTGTTCAATTCCCGATAATCGATACAAAGCAGCAAGCTCCCATCTTTCTTCTTAACAAAGAGAACTGGTGCGCTCCAAGACAACGAACTTGGACGCACATAACCTTGCTCTAGCAACTCTTGCAGTTGCACCTTCAACTCTGCCATTTCTCTTGGGGCTATCCGATAGGGGGAGCGTGACACCGGTTTGGCACCCGGTACCAGCTCTATAGTAAAGTCTATCTACCGCTGAGGAGGGGCTCATGGGAGATCATCTGGAAACACATCAGGATATTAGGACACAACTGGGATGCTGTCCAAACTAGGCTTAGGCGTCGAAGTCTGCACTAGAGTGACATATAGTTATGCCCCGGACCGAACTGCCTTGAACATCTGAAGGGCTGACACCAGAACTTTCCCTGACCCCTTCATGCCCGCAAAAGTAGTCTCCCAATCAGTGTCTAGACCCAACTTGACTTCTTTACGGTTGCAATCAATGCATGTACTCTGCTCCGAGAGCCAATCCATACCAAAAATTACGTCGAACTCCATCAATGGTAGAATCAACGCCCGCAAATCAAACTCCCGGTCTCCAATCCGAATCTTCACAACACAAATCCTATCCGCACGCATGGAGCACCCATTAGGAAACACACATCCAACTTGTTTTCTGCCATCGAGAATGGAACTCCGATGCGCGATATGAATTTTTCAGACAAGAAGGAATGTGATGCTCCCGTATCAAAAAGGGCTCTCGCCAGAAACCCAAAGATCAACACAAAGCCTAGCACTAACAAACGTAAGCTAACAAATACAAAGGTAACAACTATAAAAGTTAAACCACTGTAATTTAACTCATACCTGTCACCACGTTTGCTTACTTTATGTCCTCCTGTAGACCAAGGTTGTAGACTCTAGGCTGGGCTAGAGCATGGTGGGATGCGGTTGACTCCACCGCCTTCCCTTTCTCCTCATAGGTCACTCCAGGTCTCCTCTCGGACTTTGAAAGTCCGCTCCAACACTCCGTAGCAAAATGCCACGTCTTCCCGCAGTTGTAGCAAGCTCCAAGGACTCAACTTGTAGTTGCCCCCGATGCATCAGCCAAAGGGGCTGAGTTCGAAGTCCTCCGCTTCTTGTTCCATCTGCGGAAACCTGTCTTGTTACTTGGCACCTTGAACTCGGTCTTCCTATCTCCTGGGTCCTTCTTCTCTTGAACTTTCTACGCAACCTTTTCCAACGATCGGGCCGATTTGACCAAGGCTAGGAAGCCCTGTGCCTTAGGCCCAGCAAGGAGTAACTGTAAATCGTTGCAAAGACCCTCATAGAATCGGTTGGTCTTCCTCTCTTCTTCTGAAAACATAGCACCAGCATAACGACCCAACCGTGTGAACTCATGTAGATATTCATCCACGCTTCTGGATCCCTGAGACAATCCAAGAAATTGATTCTCCATCTCTAACTTCTGAGCAGAAGGTACAAATCTGGCTAGGAACAATCTTGAAAATTCCTCCATCGGCACATCCGCAAGTTGCCTTCCAAATAGAAGATGAAACTCCATCTCGTCCCACCAAAGCCTCGCTTCACCCTCCAAAAGAAAAGTCGCTATGGTGGTCTTTTGCCACTCCTCAGTCATTGTGGCCGCCAACACCCTCTTTATGGAAGAGAGCCAGTCCTCGGCTTGAGTTGGCGTTCCAACCCCATTAAACCTCGGAGGATTAAAGCCCATCACATGCTTTAGCTGCCTCTCCGTAGTTCTCCTCGGCTCTACTAACTCAACTGCTGCATGTTCCACCACTCTCGGCTCTGCCGCCCTAACCGCTTCTTGATCATTCGCAGGAGATGTACGATGCATTTGCCCTGCAGGTTGGGCATTTATCATTGCGAACACGGCTTCAGCCACCATCCTGATGGTTTCCGCTGAAGGAGGTGTAGCAGGCATGTCCCTTGGTGCACTACTTTCCGCTGATTGCGGACGCTCTGACTGACCAGCACCGCTCCTAGCTGCCTAAATTAGCAAAGACACACGATTAGACAACAGACAAATTGCTAAAAGCAATCATTGGAACACTCAGGTTCCACCAAACACGTGTATTTTTCATTCCTAAGTGGACATTCATGGGTTCTTTTGATGTTATAACGATGACGCACACATGTGCTCACCACCCCTTAAAAGAATTTGCCCATGAATTCATTTAAGCCTGACCGTAACCAGAAGTCTGATACCAAATTGTAACACCCCCATCTGTCGCATGACATATAACAGAAGGTCCAGCTGGAAGCCGACGCCATATATCAGAGACAGTCGGAAGGGATACTAAATGAATAATCAAACCAACCAATTAAGACTACTCGTCCTAATCACAGAGCATTCTAGCGGAAGATTTTAAAGTTGAAAGAACCCAAAATTAAATCCATCAATATGAATGTCCACAGCTACAACAATAGGAATGAAACCCCAAATACACAGAAACGGGTACATTGCCTTATAGCCTTACAAATGTTCACTAAATAAAGAGTGTTTTACATACATCGGCTCGCAGGCCGGCCACACATGATAAATAAAAAAACAGCTATTCTACGGCCTTCTAGGGCCAGCACAGCAACATGGGCTCCAGCCTGCTATTTGGCGCTCAGATCCGCAGCACCTGCAAGCACATACCACCGCACGGTGGCAAATAAAGCAACGGTCAGCTAAAAGCCGACCAAATTATAACGACCCCACCCCTGACTCGGGACGGCGGTGCTCTTTCCCTGCAACATTAGCCCAACAATATATAAAGCGCAATTATAATTCTCCACAGGTGTATGCTCGCACGGCCAAACACCCCGTGCACTCAGGGCACATTCATGGTGAACCCTGACCCATCAGTGCATTCACCACCACCACCAGGATGGCAACAACATGTGAGCATTTAGCCTTTCTGACCACCGTCTAAGGCTCCGACTATGCCAACGGCCAGTCCCTGTCTTCGGGTCTCTCGCACCGAACCACATAGCCTAGGTCCAATTCCACTTTCCCGTTGCTCACGCCGCATATCCAATTTAAGTCCTTTGCGCGGGCCAAGCTTCTCTCAGATCCCAAATTTTCCAAAACAATCTCATAACCCAGTTATGATCAAGGCCGGTTCCCAGACCGCCAAGTTAGCAGAACACGTTTCCGCTCAGTTTTCCGGGTGCGCCTTGAAGCTAACCTCCAAGGATCCCTGCTGCAATCTAGCACGTAGAAACCCGAAAAAAATCCAAAGCACGGAGTCTTCTCCGGCAAAACCACATCAAATGCAACATCACCGATCCAAACAAAACACGTCCGGGTAGGCTTCACACACAATGCCTATGCCCGTACTTACAATTCCGGGCTCTATATGCAACACAAGGGGGGCTATTCACATCAACCCCAAGGAACACCACGCACTCACCGCACACTCGCGGGAGCGGGATTCCCTATGCAGAAAGCAAGAGCTTCAAGCGCTCAAGTTGAGAATCGTTACCCTTGTAGTCCATTTTGGCGCCATGGAAAAACTACGCGGTCAGAACTCTTCGCAATGTCCTTCCCTCCACGGATCCGCTCTCCAATTTTGAAACGGCGCTCCGATGCTCCGCCGGTGGCCGGAAACCTCCTTCTTCTTCCTCTTATCTCTCACTTTGGAAGGGGAGAACTTTGGAGAGAAAATGGGGGATTAACCTCCTATTCCCGACCTTAAGAGAGCAGGAACTCATCTGAGCCGTCAGATCTAAATTAAAGAAAATGAACGACTCGGATCTGCCCAAAATTCTCCAGACCTGGGCCGAACACGGCTTGGCACACGGCCGTGTCCCAGGCCGTGTGCCTCGATCCAGGCACGATCGTCGAACTGACAAACGCACACGGGCCAATACACGCCCGTGTCTGACCTGACACGCCCGTGTCGGGTTCCTCGACACGCCCGTGTTCGTGGCCGTGTCACGCATAACCGCCACGGCAACAGACACGACCCATCAGGACACGGGTAGGGACACGGGTTGGCACACGCCCGTGTCGGATGACACGCCCGTGTCATCCGGCCGTGTTTCTGGCCGTGTCCTTCTTGGGTTGAAAATGACCAAAAATCACCAGCCAGACACGGCCTTGGACACGCCCGTGTCCTAGGCCGTGTACCCCTTCAGGCACCAAAAACATTTCTTTCGCGACCGACTCGCACACCACTTTTCGGGGCGTTACACATCGAGCTTGTATTGTTTTCAACCGAAAGGAGGTTAAGTTGGGACTGAACAATGATCGGGAGACTACATTTGCTGGCATGAAGGGGTCGGGTAAAATTTTGATGTTGGCCCTTCAGGTGATTAAGGCAGTTCGGTCTGGGGAAGAGCTGTTTGTCACATTAGTGCAGGCTTCAATGCCTAAGCCGAGTCTGGGAAGTATTACTGTTGTGTCTGAATATCCTGATGTGTTCCCAGATGATCTCCCAGGAGCCCCTCCTCAGCGGGAGATTAATTTTACTATTGAGCTGGTGCCGGGTGCCAAATTGGAGTCACGCTCTCCGTATCGGATAGCGCCAAGAGAGATGGCGGAGCTGAAGGTGCAACTGTAAGAGTTGTTGGAGCAATGGTATGTGCTTCCAAGTTCATCGCCTTGGAGCGCACCGGTCCTTTTCGTTAAGAAGAAGGATGGGAGCTTGCGACTCTGTATTAACTATCGCGAGTTGAATAAGCTTACGGAAAGGAATACGTATCTGATCACAAGGATTGACGATCTATTTGATCAGTTGGTTGGGTCTACGGTATATTCGAAGTTGGATCTGAAATCTGGTTACTAATAATTAAGGATAAGGGAAAGCGACATCCCAAAGGCAACATTCAGCACGCAGTTTGGGCATTACGAGTTCACGGTCATGCCATTTGGGTTGAGCAATGTGCCATCCGTGTTTATGGATCTGATGAACAGGACGTTTAGAGAGTACCTGGATCGTTTCGTGAGAGTATTTATCGATGATATCCTGGTGTACTCACAGTGTGAGGAGGATCACTACAAGTATCTACATATGGTGTTGGAGATGTTGAGAAGGAATCAGTTGTATGCTAAGTTCTCCAAGTGTGAGTTCTGGTTATCCTCGGTAGTGTTCCTTGGTCACGTTGTTAGTGGAGAAGGGATAGCGGTGGATCCAGCAAAGATAGTGGCGATACGGGAGTGGCCTGTATTGACTTCAATGACAGAAGTCCGGAGCTTTCTGGGGCTTGCCAGCTACTACAGGCACTTCATAGAGAACTTCTCGCTGATAGCGCTACCATTCATGACGTTGACAAGGAAGGATCAAGAGTTTGTGTGGTCGCTGGAGTGCGAGAAGGCTTTTGAGGAATTTAAGAGGCGGTTGACCACAGTGCCTATTTTATGTTCTCCGAGTGGGACCAAAGGGTTTTTAGTGATGCTTCAGGCAGTGGTTTGTGTTGTGTTCTGCTACAACATGGGAGTGTGATAGCCTATGGTTCAAGACAATTGAAGGTTCACAAGAGGAATTATCTGGTCCATGACTTAGAGTTAGTGGCCGTGATATTTGCTCTAAAGCTGGGGACTCACTATCTGTATGGTGTGAAGGTCGATATCTACACCGATCATAAGAGCCTGAAATACCTGTTAGATCAGAAGGACCTGAACATGAGGTAGCAGAGGTAGATGGAGTTCCTGGAGGACTACACCTTCGAGATAAATTATGTGCCTTGGAAAGAAAATGTAGTGACGGATGCGTTGAGTCGCAGGGTTCCTGCGCGAGCCAGCTGGTTGATCGTACATGATGAGAGTTTGGTCCGTGAATTGGAGGCATTGGAGATAACTTGCGTTGACAAGCAGTCTAGTGCCGGGGCGAAATTTTTTTGTACAGAGGTGCAGTATGACCTAGCTGATAGAGTTCGGCGGGCATTGGTTCAGGATAACAGCATGAAGCAGATCTTAGATGAATCTTTGGATGGGTTAAATTCCCAATTTGCTGTTGAGGATGGACTGCTAAGGAGGGACGGTCGCCTATGCATTCCTAGTGCGGGTAATCTTCGGGAGGAGTTGATGTACGAGGCTCATCATACCAAGTACTCAATCCACCCGTGGAGTACGAAGATGTATAAAGACATGAAAAAGTTATTCTGGTGGCCAGGACCAAAGAAGGATGTAGCACTTTATGTGGCCAAGTGCCAGACGTGTGTCTTCGTGAATACGGAGTGCCAGAAGCCCGGAGGTTTATTGAAGTCCCTACCTATCTCGGAGGAAATTCGACGACATTTCTATGGATTTTGTGCATGGTTTGCCAAAGTCACAGAAGGGAAACGACGCCATCTGGGTGGTCGGGGATAGATTGACAAAGGTGTCATATTTCATCCCGAACAGGAAGGAAGATCCGGTGGAAACGTTAGCCAAACTCTATGTGGATAATATTGTGCGATTGCATGGTGTGCCCCACAGTATTGTTAGTGACCGAGATGGACGCTTCACGTCGAATGACTGGAGGCTGGTGCATAGTCTGTTGGGAAGTAAGTTGAGTTTCAGCACAGCCTTTCATCCACATACGGATGGTCAGACCAAGAGCGTCAACCGGACGATGGAGGACATGCTTCGTATGTGCATCTTGGATTTTGGAAAGGAGTGGGAAGATCACTTGTAAATGGTGGAGTTTGCATATAATAATAGTTATCAGGCGAGTATTGGAATGACGCCTTTCGATGCCCTGTATGGGAGAAGGTATCGCATGTCGTTGTCTTGGTTGGAGACAAGCTAGACGAAGTTATACAAACATCATGCAGTGGAAGACACCACTTCAATGATATGTACAGTTCAGGAAAGGTAGAAGATCGCTCAGGACAGGGAGGCAAAAAACTATAACGCCAAACATAGGAACGTGGATTTCGGTGTTAGCGACTGGGTGTATTTGAAAATCAAGCTATTCAAGGGTGTCTCGCGGGTTCGACGCTTGAAGAAGCTAAGTCCAAGATACCTTGAACCGTTTAAAATCCTGGAGCGTATTGGCAAAGCGGCGTATCGATTGAGGTTGTCAGTGGAGTTGAGTGTGCTACATGATGTGTTCCGCGTATCGCTGTTGAGGAAGGCGGTGCAAGCGCCTTCGCATGTCATTGCGGTCGATCAAGTGCCGGTTGAATACGGGTTGATGACAAAGGTCAAACCAGTACTCATTGAAGACTTTGAGGTTAAACGGCTCCGCAACAAGGTAATCCGAATGGTTAAAGTCCGTTGGGATAACTGCTGGCGTGAGGAGCTTTCTTGGGAGCGAGAGCAGCCTATGATGGAAGAATACCCCGAGTTATTCCCCTTAGGTAATATTTAAATTTTTGTGTACCTTTACATAATTTCGGGACGAAATTCTTTAAGTGGGGGAGATTTGTAACACCCCGAAAATCGTAATCGAGTTGGTCGTGTTCAGGAGAATATTTTTGGTGTCTGTATAGGGGTACACGGACTAGGACACGGGCGTGTCCAAGGCCGTGTGGTTCTCTGTGTTGGCCGGCTGTGTCCAAAGAAGGACACGACAGGAAATACAGAAGCGTGACACGGGCATGTCACCTGACACAGGCGTGTGCCTACCCGTGTCACCACTCGTGTTCCCATGAGTTGTGTCAGTTGGCGTGGCGTTTACTGGTAACACACCCCACGGACAGGGTCGTGTCGGAAACCGACACGGGCGTGTCAGGTTGAGACACGGGCATGTCTTGACCCGTGCCCTTTTCTGTGTTCGATGATCGTGACTGGATCGAGTCACCCGGCCTGGGACACGGCCATGTGCGAGGCCATGTTCGGCCTAGGTTTGAGGGTTTTTTGGGCAGATCTGAGCCGTTCGTTTTCTTTAATTAAGATCTGACGACCCAGATGTGTTCCTTCTCTGTTAAGGTCGGGAATGGTGGTTGTATTCCTCATTTTCTCTTTAACTTTCTCTTTCTAAGAGGTTTGAGAGAGGAGAGATCAAGGGGGAAGAAAGGGGAGGTTTCCGGCCGCCGGCGGAGCATCGGAGCACCGAATCGAGAACTGAGAGCCTATCCGTGGAGGAAATTCCATTGCGAAGCCTTCTATCCAGATAGTTTTTCCATGGCGCAAAAGCGTACTATAAGGATAACGATTCTCTACTTGAGTATATGAAGCTCTCCTTCTTTTGCATAAGGAAACCCGCTCCTGCGAGTGTGTGGTGTTCCTTGTGGTTGACGGGAATATTCCCCCATGTGTTGCATATAGAGTCCGGAATCGAAGTACGGACATAGGCATTGTGTGTGAAGCCTACCCGGACGTGTTGGTATGTATCGGTGATGTTGCATTTTGTATGGTTTGCTGGAGAAGACACCGTGCTCTATGTTTTTCGGGTTTCTACAAGGTAGATTACAGCAGGGATCCTTGGGGATTAACTCTAAGGCACACCCGGAAAACTGAGCGGAAACGTAATTCTGCTAACTTGGTGGCCGGGGTGTCGGCCTTGTACATAACTGGGTTATGTGATGTTTGGAATGGATGCGGGATCCGAGAGAAGCTTGGCTCATGTGTACATCTTAAGGTGACTACGTGGTGTGAGCAACGGGCAAGTGGAATCGGACATGGGCTATGTGGTTCGGTGCGAGAGACCCAAAGATGGACAGGCCGTTGGCATAGTCGGGATCCTTAGACGGAGGTCAGAAAGGCTAAAATGCTCATGTTGTTGCCATCCTGGGGATGGTGGTGAAGCCACGAAATTGACCGCATTCACCGATAATTTGCCCTGAGTGCACAGGGTGTTTGGTCGTCCAAGCCTATACCAGTGGCGAAGTATGTTTGTACTTTATTCTTTAGCTGGGCTAATGAAATGCAGGGAATGAGCAACGCCGTCCCGATTAAGGGGTAGGGTCGTTATAATTTGGTCGGCTTTGGCTGACCATTGCTTTGTTTGCCACCGTGCAGTGGAATGTTGCTTGCAGGTGCTGCGGAGCTGAGTACCAAATAGCGGGCTGAAGCCTATGTTGCTGAGCTGTCCCTCGAAGGCCAAAGCAAATAGTTGTATTTTGTTTTTTTCATGTGTGGCCGGCCTACGAGACGATGTATGTAAGACACTACTTTGTTAAGTGAAACTCTTGTAAGGCCATAAGGCCAAGTACTTTCCGTATATTTGTTGTTTCATTCCTATAGTAGTCAGTGGACATTCATGATAGTTGATTATTCAATTATGGGTTCTTTATAACTGTTTAAAAAGCTTCCGCTAGAATGCTCTGTGTTAGGGCGAGTAGTCGTAGTTGGAATGTTCTGATATTCTTAAGTAACTCTTCCGACTGTCCGTGGTATATGGCGTCGGGTTCCAGATGCACCTTCTGTTATATGCTATACGACGGATGGGGGTGTTACACGACAAGTCCCAGAAAACTGAGATATTCACGCAAGCTTTAGAAGAACTGAAACGTTATCTGACCACGACACCTATCCTATGTTTTCCATGTAGGATAGAAGACTATGAGATCTACAACGATTCTTTAGGGAGCGACTTAGGCTGTGTGTTGTTACAGCATGGGAGAGTAATAGTTTATGGTTCGCGCCAGTTGAAGGTGCACGAGAGGAATTACCCGGTCCATGACTTGGAGTTGGCAGCTGTGATATTCGCTCTAAAGCTCTGAAGGCACTACTTGTATGGCGTGAAGGTCGACATTTACACAGATAATAAGATTTGAAGTATCAGTTGGATCATAAGGATTTAAATATGCATCAGCGAAGGTGGATGGAGTTCCTTGGGGATTACACCTTTTAGATACACTATGTACCTGGTAAAGGTAATGCAGTTGCGGATTCATTAAGTCGCAGGGTTCCCGCACAGGCTAACTGGATAAGGATGCATGATGAGCGTCTTATTTGAGATTTGGAGGCCTTAGAGATCTATAGTGTGGATAAGAGGTCTAGTGGTGAAGCACGATTGTATTGGATAGAGGTACAGTATGACCTCGCCGACCGGATTCGACATGCTTTGGAATTAGACGAAAGCATGAAGCGCTACATGGCTGAGACTTTAGAAGGGTCAAATACCCAATTTACTGTTGATAATGGGCTACTGTAGAAGAACAGTCGTTTGTGCATCCCATGGATGGGTAAAATATAGGAAGAATTAGTGTACGAGACTCATTATACCAAGTACTCGATTCACCCAGGGAGCACAAAAATGTATAAAGATATGAAAAAGTTATTCTGGTGGCCAGGATTGAAGAAGGCCATCGCTTTATATATGGTAAAATATCAGACTTGTGCATTGGTGAAGGCCTAATTTCAGAAGTCCGGAGGAGTTTTGAAGTCTTTGCCTATATCGGAATGGAAGTTCGACAATATATCATGGATTTTGTACATGGTTTGCCGAGATCACTGAATGGAAACGACACCATCTGGGTAATCATTGATCGATTGACTAAAGTGTCGCACTTCATCCCGAATAGGAAGGACGATTCTGTGGAGAAATTAGCAAAATTGTATGTGGATAATATTGTCTGACTGCACGGTGTGCCCCGTAGCATCGTGAGTGACCGAGATGGGCACTTCACATCTAATGACTGGAGTCTAGTAGGTCAACTATTGGGTACCAAACTGAAGATCAGTACGGCCTTTCATCCACAAACGGATGGTCAAACCGAGAGGGTGAACAGGATGATGGAGGACATTGTTCGTATGTGCGCCCTAGAATTTGGGATGTTGGAACTCAGTTCGGGAAGTTAGCTGTTTTAGCAGCATCAGATTGTCCAGTCGGGCTTCTAGCGGTTTGGCACAACGAGCTGTTGGATTGGTTGTCCAACGGGATAGTTTGAGCCCGTAGTTATTCCTTGGTTGATTAGCCACAGCGGTCTTGTTGTTTTGCCGCAGCGGTCTGGTTGGTTAGTCGCAACGGTCTGGTGAGTCGTAACAGCCTGTATGAAGCCGCATCGGTGATCTGCAGGAGGTTGCAGTTATAGTTTAAATGTTAGCCGCAACAGTCTTGTGAAGTCGTAGCGGTCTGATTGTAGCCACAATACCGTGTAATGGTTTGCTGCCAGTACGGTTAGGTGGCAGCCCGCAGTTTGCGATCAGGAGGATTGCAGAAGCTTCAGTTTGATGGATAGCCGCACTCCGGTCTGGTGGCAACCCGCAGGTGTGGGATGACGGCTTGTCTAGCGGTCTATCATAGATTATGGCGGTTTACTCTAGTGGTCGCAGGGTGTATTATTGTATTTTGTGTAGAGTGCGGTTTGTATATGTTAAATCGAACAAACCGCCTGTCTTAAGTTTAGTCCCACATCGTGTATTGTACTCTCTCACCACCCCCATTTTCTATAAATAAGAGGGAATACTTATGTAATGATTATCTATTTGGAGCAATAAAATTTGCGGTTTATTTACCTCTTGTCCATTTCTCTCTTATTTTTACTTGGCATGAGAGGAAAAACGATCCTTTGCTCCTATTTGTTTGCTCTGCCTTGCTTTCGGTTTGACTTTTCAAACCACGTGGTTTCCTTTTCCCTCCCTTCTTTCGGCTTCTCCCGACTTCTCCCCTCCCTATCTTCTGGTCGCGTTGTTTGTGGCTTGTTCACACGGTTTCTCTCTTTTGGTATCGCCTTTTGGTCGCAGCTTCTTTCCTACTGCTGTGGGTGTGTTGACACCAAGACTTGGATGTTTTTGCTCCTGTTTTCACTGGTTCTTTTCCTGCTTGTTTGCGCGGTTTGATTTCTTGACCGTGCGGCTTGTTCCACTTCTACATGGACACTCCGTCTTCTTCTGCTACTTTCTCTGCTCCTCTCTCCCTTGCTTCTCCTACTGTGTCTACTTCTGGTAATTTGGGTACTGTGTCCAAGATTACAGGCCCAAACTATCCTAACTGGAGTGTATCTGTTGTCTTTCTTTTACGCTCTCAGCGTAAGCTCTCTCATTTGACTGATGACCCCCTCCTATTGGCTCATCCACTTATGATGACTCAGATGATTCTAATGCCTTGGTCCGTACTTGGTTGGCTAACATTTTGTGTAACACCTCCATCAGTTACATGAAATATAATAAAGGGTCCGACCGAGGCCCCACACCATATTACACAAACAGGCAGCGGGGTTATAGGTTAATATCAAAGACTACTCGTGTAACGCCCCAGGTTCATGAAATGCTTTTTTGGATGGAACCGCGCGGCGGTAGCACTACCGCTGGCAGTAACTAAACGTCTTGATGCTCTCAGCATCTCAACGCATGCTAGCACCGGGCAGTAATGTATACCTTGCGGCGGTAGACCACTCGACGTTTGGGTCGAGGCACTCAGCACTAGACGTTCTCGAGAAGCGCCAGTGCGCGACAGTAGTGTTATTGCGCGGTTTTAGCTGTTCTCGAGAAGCGCTAGCGCTCGACGGTAGCGGTAGCGGGGGGCGGTAGCTTGACGATTTATTTGATAGAGCTCTCGGGTTACTACCGCGCGACATTAACCTTACCGCAAGCGGTAGCGTAGTTTTGTCGTTTCCTTCCAAATGCGTAAACTACCGCGCGGTGATAGTTTTCTACCGCATGGCGGTAGTATATCACATATGACGTGTCCACGTGTCACTGCCCAATTGGAGTTTTGAGCGGTGGCATCCTCGAGAAGCCGAACGATCGGGCTACCACGCGACGATAACTTCCTACTGCACGATGGTAACTTCCTACCGTACGACAGCAGCTCTCGTAAACTGAACTGTTGGATGAGTCATGTTCGTCCACTGGTTTTATTTGTAGATCTGACGGCTAGTGCGAGCCTCTGCGGGTATATGGCCTGGAGTTAGGTTTTCCCAACTCATTTCTTCATTGGCTCTCTTATTCTAAGTGCTGGAGAGAAAGGAGAGTGAAGAAGGAAGAAGAAGGAAGAGATCTCGCAGCCACTGGAGTTCCGAATCTCCAATTCACAAGACGAGTCCGGATTTGGGGAGGCAAGGTCATTGCGGTCGCGTCCATCCATCTAGATCTTGGGCATGGCACCGAAGAAATCACAAAGGGTAACGATTCTCAACTTGGAAATGGGAAGTCCTATTCCTTTTACGTAGGAAACCCTCTCCTGTGGGTGTGCGGTGAGCGTGAGGAATTCTTTCGGGTAGATATGGTTTATCCCCATAGTTTTGCATATAGAGTTCGGAATCCTAGTATGGACATAGGTATGGTGTGTGAAGCCCATCCGGACGGGTTGGTCTGGATTGGTGATGTTTTCATTATGCATGTATCTTCGGAGAAGTTTCCGTGCCGTTTGTTTTTCGGGTTTCTACGCGGCAGATTGCAGCAGGGAACTTTGGCGACTAACCCCAAGGAGCACCCGAAAAACTAGATAGAAACACATTTCTACAGGTACCGCACTGTGGTAGTGTTACCGCCGACAGTAACTCTATGAAAGAGCTGTTGTGAGGCCTGTCTCGCGGAGACCTGGGAGCCAGTGTGTGGGGCTGCGTGCTTTGGGAGCCCAACTTGGTGGCCTGAGAGCCTACCTTGTGCATAACCGGTTTATATACTATTGTTTGATCGATTTGTTGGGCCTCGGGGAAGCTTGATCTGCGCCGATGACTTAAATTGACATGGAAGTATGAGCAACGGGTTGAGTGGAACCGTACCCGCTCTTTGTGGTTCGGTTAAAGATACCTAAAGTACGCGACACTTACCGTTGGCATAAAGGGCGAGTCTTAGGATTCGGCCTGAAAGACTTAAATGCTCATGATGGTTGCCATCCTGGTGGTGGTTGTGACGACTTGGATTGGACCAGATTCACTGATAATGTGCCCTGAGAGCATAGGGTGTGTGGCCATTCCTGCCTACGCTTGTGGGGAAGTATGATTAAATTGCACTTTCATTTCTATGTTGTATTTTGTTAATACAAATGTAGGGAAGGAGCACCGCCGCCCCGAGTATGGGGTGGGGTCGTTATAATTTGGTCATCTTAGCTGACTATTGCTTTGTTTTGCCACCGCTCGGTGGATTGTTCTTATGCATGAATAGGTGAGCCTAGTGGTAAATAGCGGCCTGAAGCCCTTGTTGCTTTGATGGCCCTTGAAGGCCAAAGCGAAGTGTTTCCTTTTACGATTTTTCATGTATGGCCGACCTGCAAGCTGAAGTATGTAAAACACTTTAATTTAAGTTAAATATTGTAAGGACATAAAGCCAAGACTCTATGTGTATTTGTACTTTCATTCCTACTTCGGGTTATAGTGGACATTCATATGATGTGATGGGTTCTTATAACTTACTTAAAAGCTTCCGCTAGAATTCTCTGTGTTAGGTTTCAATAATGTTTCTTAGTAATTTGGTATTAATATGTAACTCCGCTGACTATCTGTGGAATATGTCATGGGGTCCCGCAGGACCTCCTGTTATATCCCATGTGACATATGGGGGTGTTATAATTTTGTATCAGACTACGGTGTCGGTCTTTCTTAGGAGAATTCGTGGTCAAAATCTTTTTAAGGGGTGGTGAGCACAGTCATGTGCGTCATCATTATAATATGAAGAGAACCCGTGAATGTCCACTTAGGAATGAAAATTACACATGTTTGAGGAACTTGAGTGTTCCTATGATTGCTTTTTGGCAATTGTTTGTCACCTAATTAAGTGTTTCCCGATTTTAGGTGATTAGGAGTGGTGAAGTGCAGTAGCAAGTTCAGCACTCTGTGGAGGGAAGTGAACTTAATGACGTGCCTACGACCCCTCCATCTGCGGAAACCATCTGAATGGTAGCAGAAGTAGTGTTCACTATGATCAATGCCCAATAAAAAAAACATGTGCAACCCCCTATCCCCGGGGTTGCTCCAATACCGGTTGGTTCTCTAGAGCAAGTGGAAATTATAAGATCATCCCATCAGCGATTGAACATGCTTTTGGCGCAAGGGACGCACTCTGTTGATGAGTATTTGCAAGTGTTTGTCATGTTAATGCTCTACCCAGGGGTTGAGTTGGATGAAGAGCAGAATATGGTAAGCAAGTTTTATAACGGTCTGTGTGATGATTTACGAATTCTATCGGTAGGACCAAAGTTATTGGGATTCCGAGCATTGGTGGAGTCGGCTAGATCGTTGTAATTAGATTTGGGAAAAGTCCACCAGATGCCAGTGTGCAGGGTACCGAACTCTGCAGATTCTACAAAGTCTAAATACCACGAGAGGTGACATATGAGGTCTAGCACCTCTACCGGTCAAGTTCCTTATGCTTGCCATACTTGTGGCAAGTTAGGACGCCTTACCCGTGATTGTCGTGTTGATGCCCAAAGACAAAGAAAGCTAAGTCAGGATAAGCTGTAGGGCGAGTCCCACTTACTCGTTATAATTGTGGCAAGCCGAGACATATGACCCGTGACTGTTGGGATAGCTTGCCGAAGAAAGAGAAAAAGGCAAAAAATTATAAAAAATATGACAAGATGATAGGTACGGTTTAGCTTATAGCTTTTATACTCATGACATGATTAGTTACTGGGTTATGATTTGTGTAAGTGGACTTTGTCCCACTCTTGGTGGTGGAGAGTACTATTTGTTACATAACTTCTCGCTCATTAGCACCCAAAATGTTGATGTGGTTCGTCGTAGTACTTCCCGATTATGGGTATTCAAACTAAACGGAAACATTGTCATTAAAGATTGTAGGTGGTTTGATTTTAGGCATGGACTAACAATCAGAGCAGCATTCATAGGTTGGTTATAACCCTAAGCAGGGTTACTCTAGGGCAAAACCCATAGGACATGAGACCAAGTTAGCAGTCCTTAAGGGGGAGGAGTTGTTATTAACTCTACTAGAGACTAAAAACCCCAAACCTGGGTTGGTCGATGTTTTGATGGTGTCGAAATTTGCCGAAGTGTTCCCCAAGCTCTCCCAAGAGCTCCTCCTAAGAAAGAGAGATTTAGTTCACCATTGAGTTGGTTCCTAGTGCCAAGCCCGTGTCACGGTCTCCTTACCTATTAGCACCGAGAGAAGTGGCTGAGTTGAAAGCGCAGCTTCAAGTATTGATTGAGCAGGGGCATGTGCGTCCAAATTCATCACCTTGGAGTGGCCCGGTCCTCTTATTAAAGATGGATGGTAGTTTGCGACTGTGTATCGATTATCAGGAACTCAATAATCTAAAAGAGAAGCATAAGTACCCGATTCTATGGATCGATAATTTGTTCGATCAGCTAGTCTGGATCGACTGTGTATTCGAAGCTGGATTTGAAGTCTGGTTATTTTCAGCCATGAATCAGTGAGAGTGATGTCCCAAGACAGCATTCAACTTGCGTAATGGGCATTATGAGTTCAATGTCCTGCCTTTCGGGCTGACGAATGTGTCATCAGTGGATATCAATCTAATGAACAGGATGTTTGTGGAGTATTTAGATTGGTTCATGACTGTGTTCATTGATGATATCCTAGTGTACTCCCAATCTCAGTATGATCATGCGACGCACTTGCATATTGTTCTGGAGAACAAGAGAAGTAATCAGAGTATGCCAAATTCTATGAGTGTGAGTTTTGGCTATCTTCTATGGCATCCCATGGTCATATAGTTGTGGTCAGAGTATCGCGGTGGATCCAGCAAAGGTTGCTGCAATACATGATTGACCTATGTTGTCTTCAGTAGTGGAAGTCCGGAGTTTTATAGGACTTGCTGGATATTACAGGCGCTTCGTGGAGAACTTCTCGTGGATAGCATTGCCCCTCACTACTCTGATAAGGAAGGACCAGAAATTTGTTTGGTCGCCTTAGTGCGCACAAGCTTTCGAAGAACTAAAGTGTCGTTTGACAACGACACCTGTCTTACGTTCGGCTTGTGGTTCTGAAGGCTTTGAGGTTTATAGTGATGCATCTTGGAGTGGTTTAGTCTATGTTCTGCTTCAGCACAGGTCAGTGATAGCCTATGGATCATCCCAGTTAAAGGTGCATGAGAGGAACTACCCGGTCCATGATTTGGAGTTGGTGGCCGTGGTATTCGCTCTCAAGCTGTGGAGGCGTTACCTTTATGGAGTAAAGGTTGATATATATATTCAGATCACAAGAGTCTGAAGTATCTGATTGATTAAAAGGATCTGAACATGAGACAACGTTGGTGGATGGAGTTCCTTGGGGACTACACCTATAAGATTCATTATATTCCAGGGAGGGGGAATGTCGTGGCAGATGCTCTGAGTCGTAGGACTCCTGTACGGGCCAACTGGTTACAGATGCACAACGAGCAACTTATTCAGGGCTTGGAGGCCTTAGAGATCGCTTGTGTTGACAAGGGATCTAGTACAAATGCATGTTTGAGTTGGACAGAGGTTCAATACGACCTACCACACAGGATTCGACAGGCTTTGGAGTTGGGTGTGAGCTTGAAATGTCACTGGGAGGAAGCCATTGATGGGTCTAACAACCAGTTCTCTATCAATGATGGCCTTTTGTGGAAAGGTAGTAGGTTGTGTGTTCCCAATTTGGCGAATTTACGAGAAGAATTGATGTACGAAGCGCACTTTACAAAGTACTCGATTCACCCCGGGAGCACCAATATGTTCAAGGACGTGAAGGAATCATTTTGGTGGCCGGGTCTAACGAAAGACATCGTGTTGTATGTGGCGAAATGTCAAACCTGTGCCTTGGTTAAGGCTGAATGCCAGAAACCTGGCGGATTCCTGAAGTCTTTGCCCATACCGAAGTGGAAATTTGATGACATCTCCATGGATTTCGTGCATGGTTTGCCGAGATCGCACAAGGGGAACGACGTCATTTGGGTGGTCGTTGATCGTTTAACGAAGGTGTCACATTTTATACCCAATAGGAAGGATGATTCAGTGGAGAAGCTGGCGAAGCTTTATGTGGACAGCATAGTCTGATTGCACGGCGTGCCCCGGAGCATAGTAAGTGACCGAGATGGTCGGTTCATATCTAATGACTGGAGGCTCATACATCAATTGTTGGGCACCAAGTTGCATTTCAGCACGGCTTTTCACCCACAAACAGATGGGCAAACTGAAAGGGTGAACATGACGATGGAAGACATGCTTTGTATGTGTGTGTTGGATTTTGGGAAAAGGAGGGAAGACCATCTTTACATGATTAGGTCGCTTATAATAACAGCTACCAAGCAAGCATTCAGATGACACCTTTTGAGGCCCTGTACGGAAGGAGGTGTCGTACACCATTGTCTTGGTTAGAAATAGGAGAATCAAAGCTG
The DNA here is from genome assembly GCA_039583875.1 of Platanthera guangdongensis. Taxonomy (NCBI): domain Eukaryota; kingdom Viridiplantae; phylum Streptophyta; class Magnoliopsida; order Asparagales; family Orchidaceae; genus Platanthera; species Platanthera guangdongensis. The sequence continues at coordinate 95,695,721 of CM077167.1, forward strand.
TACAAGCGAAGGGACGTTGAAGATGCTACTCAACGATACAAATGATACGAGAATGGCTACTGATCGCTCAAGATAGACAGGCCAAGTACATTAATGCCAAGCACCGAAACGTGGAGTTTGCGGTGGGCAATTGAGTGTACCTTGTAACATGCCAACTTTTACTAGCCACCAGAACCCTAATGGGTCCAATAAAAGTGGCCCGAACCCTACCCATGACCCAGGGGGAGATAACGCTAAGCGGGAAATAGAGCTAGAGAACTCCGAATTAAGTTCTGTCAGTTCCTGTGACCTTGTATAGTCAATGCGAGTGCATCGGAACTTGCTCAGTTGGACCTCGAGGTCATATAGTGAATGTGACCATTCCTCATAAAACGTAACGAGAGCAGATTTTGGATATCGAGCTAGAGAACTCTGAATTGAGTTATGTCGATTACTGTGACCTCATATAACCTAAACAGGTGCATCGAAACCCGTCGCGTCACCATTAAAGATCTAACGACAGTTTTACACACTTCGACCATTTTAGTGCGCTGCGATGCGCAAATTTTGGACTTTCGCCAAACGGACCTCGATTCAACCCCTGTCAGTGGCGTTGGGCTCGTGTGATCAATACGAGGTCAACAGAAGTCATCCCAGTCAATTTCGATGACAATTGGTCAACTAATGGTCAAATCAAGCGTAGTCGTGCTCTGAAAAGCGTGCGCACACCAATTATCACACGATACCCGAACTTTGACCCGACCCCGATGACTTGGACCCACTTTGACTTTGACCAGCAAGGGGGACCCACCCTAGGGTTGACTTGGTCAAAACCAACTTAAAAATCCATTTTTTGGATTTTTCTCCAAGTAGGGGCCCACCACCTCTCCAAGGGAGGCTATCCCATGCCCCCTCACTCTTTTTGGGCGCCCCCAACCAGCATACATCCATAGGTTAAATGGAGGCCCACCCTACCCTTCCTCTCCTCTCTTTTCCCCTCTCCTTTTTAAAGGCCTAATCCCATGAGGGTTTCTTCCTTTTTCCCCACATGGGGGAAAATATGGGACCTCCAGCTATACTTGGACAGCTGGAGGTTGGGGATTAATCCTTCCCTAAGGAGGGATTAATCCCACCTTGCCAAAGGGAGAGGAGCTCCCCCTCCCCAAACCTATAAAAGGCCACCCCACCACCTCCCCTTCCCCTAAGCCTCAAAGAACCTCCTTCCCCCTGCCCAACCCCCTGTCAGAGCCCTGGTGGCCGGAAAAAGACAAGCCAAGGAGCCTCCCCCTCCACCACGACCTTATGCATGGCCGACAAGGCCGGCCCCTCCCGAGCCCACAAAACCCTGGTGGAACCTTCTATCCCTTCCCCTCCCCATTCTGGATGTGGTGCAAGACCCTCCAAGCCGCCGGAGCGCCGCCGACGCCACCTGAGTCTTGTTCCATGCCAGGTGGCACCCAAGGAGGAAGGATCCTCCTCCACCAGCACCGGTGGTGTCACTGGGGAGTGTTATCCCACTGGGGGCAGCGGCCCCAAGCGGCGGAGTGCTGCGGTGCCACCGGAAAACGTAGTTTCGGCGGCACCCAAAAAAAATAGAGAATTCCTCTATTTAAAGCTGGCGGCGGCGTTCGTCGGCACATGGCCGCCGGACCACCACTGGTGAGAAGCCCAACCCCCGTGAAAGTTTGGGGGATAGATCTTAACTAACACTAATTAGAATTATTTCTATATTCTAAGATAAGAAGATCACAGCACAAAGAAAAAAAAGAAAGAGAGCAAGCAACCAGAAGACACAAGGATTTTATAGTGGTTCCCCAACCTGGGTACATCCACTCCTCTACCACCCTGGTAGGAATCCACTCAGAGTTTTGATCAGGTGCCTGACACCAATGAGCTTTTGATCGGGTGCTCAAAAACTAAACCTCAAGTCTTTTGGTCAGGTGACTTAAAATCAGGGGTTAACTTTTAAAGGGAGTTATAACCTTTTATACAGTGGGGGGAGATGATTTTGTCTTCTCTTTCTCAATGAACAACTGAGAAGAATTAAGTGGATATGATGTTAGCAAAGAGCTCCCCCTGAGATGTTGATGGTTTAGAAAGATGGAGCTTTGCTTCAGGGTGATAGGCCTTCAGAATGATGATGTCTCTAGCAAGCTTCTTAGACTGATATGAATGTATGTCTCTTGAGAAGCCTGGAGCAGATGGAGAACTCTGATGAATATGTTGATTGATGCAGAGTTCCTACTTCTTCTTCTGTAAACTGAAAAGCCTTCACTGTGTTCTTGTTTACTGTCTACAGGAAGAAGAGAGAAAATCTCTTTTATATTTCCTATCAAAAAATTCTCTTTCGAAATTTGAAATCCTGTACAACCAATGCTGACGGCCTTGAGAATAAACGGTATCGAATTATTTCCCCAACTGTCCCATGGAAAAATGGCAGGCAATAATCCTGGAGAAGAACATAATTAATGCTCTATCTAACGGTTATATTCCAGAGAATATTTGAGCATTAATTACTCAGGAATTATTTCAGTAAGAAGGGGACAGAAGGATGGAAAATAAATAAGTCTGGATTCGTCGAACTGATAACAGAAATCATCGAGCTGAGTTCCCAGTTTGTCGAGCTGAGTTGCTGAGTTCGTCGATCAGATGACTTTTGTTCGTCGAGCTGAGTTCAAAAATCGTATCGGCAGAGCACAGAACATATATTCTCTAGAAACTTTGCCTTTTATGTGTATGGAGTTCGTCGAGCTGATAACTGGTTTTGTTGACTAAAGTTCAGCAAAATATTTCTAGACTTAGAATAATTTCAGAAGCTTCTGGATTAAAGTGTTGAAGTGAAGTATCCAGAATTCGTCGACCTAAGAATTGGTTTCATCGAGCTGAGGATATGTTTCATTGACCTAAGAACCACTAACTGCTGCTGGATAACTCTAGCCAAAGTGGTCAAAGTTCGTCAAGCTGAGAATCCTGAGTTCGTCGACTGGAGATGATTTTGGACTTAGAGAAATAGAGAAGCTTCTAGCTATAAGAAGTTGAAGTAAATAATCCAAAAATCGTTGAACCAAGATCCAGAATCATCGAGCTGAGAACTTTAAAACTGATAACCTAAGCCTGCCTAGACTGTGGTCAAGTTCATCTCATCGAACTGAGAAACTAAGTTCGTCGACCAAAGTCTAACTCTGGACTTAGAATAAAGAGTGTTTTTGTTTCTGATCTTGAAGTATTGAAGTGTAGTGTCCAAAGTTTGTCGACCTGAGTAACAAGTTCGTCGAGCTCAACTCAGAGAATTTTCTCTAAGATCGATGAGCTGAGCACGACTATCGTCGACCTGAGTTCGACGATCGTCAGACTCATTTTACTAAGTCTTTGAAATCTCTAAGTGTTTGAAGTCTCTGGCAGTCTGATGATGGCTGGTCCTTGCAGTGTTGATTCTAAGGACTTGGCCTAGACTCTAGGACACAACACTATGACCCTGGCTATACATGTTGGGTCAAATAATCCTAACTTAGTGACCACCCCAGCCCCAATCAAACTAGGGATCCAACAATCTCCCCCTGGGGTGAGGTCACTAATTACAGACTCAGACTAATACTGGAAATAAACAAAGCAAGAAAGCATATATCTGGCAGAGATCAATAACACATACAACAGACATATATATATAGATAAGCTTTGTTTAGAAATAGAAAGCAGTTTTAAAAACATAACAGAAATAAAACAGACCAAAACTTATTTCTTTTGCTTCTTTCGATTTTCTTCTTTGCTCTTGTCTCCTGGCTTAGTGATGAGTCCACATTTTACACTGATTTTTGGACTCATTTGGGCTAGTTTTATCGTCTTAGCACCACACTTAAGAGCCTTTATTGCTTATTTGTGCTTATGTACCTATTTCACGATTAATGCACTGTAGCCCGGGCGCTTCTGTGTGCTTTCTGTATTTCCATTTTGTTGTTATTCCTTAGCCCTATCTCGGGGATGTGGTGTGCACGTTCTGGTGGCCTTCTGCCCCTTCTGCTGGTACAGTGGTCGCATGTGCGTGCTCCGGAACTACTCGGAAGACCGACGATGTAGGAATACTACGCACGACCACTAGACTTACTGCGCACGATCACTGGTCGTGCGCCACTGTTCGTGCGCATTACACCCCCTTTTTCATAACCCAGTCCCGGTAATCGCACGAGCACTGGCCATTGTGCGCACGACCACTGGTCGTGCGCCACTGCTCGTGCGCGTTTATGCTGATGCTTCTTGTCCAGGTTGCAGGTTTATTTGGAAAAGCCGCACGATCATCGACCTACAGTGCGCACGATCACTGGTCGTGCGCCACGGATCGTGCCCACTGCTTCTGCTGCTTCCATATATAAGGCCCTGCTCCGCGTTTAGGTCAACGCCTGTCATTTGCTGCGATCGGAGAGTGCGCGAGAATCGCCTTTTCACTTCTCCAGCTGCTCCATCACTTCCACCTTCGTCGGGAAGCCATTTCCAACTACTCGGAAGCTTTTCAACATTCTGGCGAAGCCCTCGGCCATTGATGACTTCAGCTCCAAGCTTTCCTGCAGAGTTGGTGAAGTAGATAACCTAGAGAACGGACTTAAGGCCTTCGAGTGACAGATCGTTGGTACCGAAGCCTCCTTGGACTGAGCCCGGAAGCGGATTGACAACTCGCTACTCCGGCCACGACCCGCGGTGGATCTCCATTCTCTTTTGGTTTACTCCTCTTCCCTTCCTCTGTGTTATGAATGTTTTGAGCAGTGTAACAAACATTACCATCCCTGAACATCAAGTTTACTTTCTAGTTAATGGAATGTTAGTTTCTTCTTATGCTTGTGAGTTCTGTCTGTGAATGCGCCTCGCTCACCCCACATCCACTTCATTCCTGTGCCTTGTCCGATTGCAATCCACACAAGAACGCTGCAATCCATTAGATTCCCTTCCACTCGCCCAACTGAAGTTCGGCATAGCAGCCGACAAACCCACTTCACCTTGCGAAGCGGGGCCATCGACCAGCATAGCTTTTACTAGTTCAGTAGATCAAACATCCACAATCTCCCTAGTCTGCTATTTCCTTTTTGTTCTATTTTTAACTCTCATAACGATATTCTCGGTACTGTTCCGTCTACGCTAATTGCATTCCTCAAGAGACCGACACTTGGGGATTATTCCCAAAACTTTATTACTTGTGCGACCGGTGCGCTTGCCGTATTACACGCATCAAGTTTTTGGCGCCGTTGCCGTGGAATGCAACAATAGAGCGACTCTAGATGACTGAGAATTTCGTTATACGAGTTGTTTTGTTGTTTTTGATCCATTCTCTCTTGTGTTGTTATTCCGTCAGATGGAATTGTTAGTTTTATTCGCAGAATCTATGCCAAGTAGTTGTATCCCTGATATGTGAAATCGCTGCAATGTGGGCCAATTTCAATATCAATTGCCGTCATTGTGGAGACATCTCTCATGCTAGCGACAGATGCCCTCAGAAGTATAGTAGCCAGGAAATCTATGAATCGACATATCGTCGACATAAGCCGGTTAGCTACCGACCTGCGGAGCCATTGCCGCACTACTTTTATTCAGCTTCAGTGCCTTTTTTGTCGAAGCTGGGATCATACATTGAAGGATTGCGCCGCGTACCTAACTGAGCTAGCGGTGGATGACGAGCCGGATTTTCGGATTGTCTCCACTTCAACCTTGGGCAGCACCCCTTCCGTATCGGGGTATGTGCCATTGCCATCTTTATGTTATGGAGAAGACATCTCAGGTATGTGCACTGATACATGTGCTTATCCCCATTTCGACACTGCTATTTATACTCCTGAAGTGCATACTTCACCTAGCATAGAATCTTTTAGTTGTGAAGAGCCAGCGCTCAACGTCCTACCGAGCTTCGTGCCTTCACCTTCTTCTTTGCATAGCATTCTTTCTTCTTCTGACAGTGTTGTTGAGATTGAATCGTAGGTGGAAATTAGCATTTCCCGTGTTCTGTTAGATCCAGTCGAGGAGGACGACTCCGTGGCAGAGGTTGCAACCTCCACCCCATGTGAGGATGCCCGAGGCAGGGGCGAGGCAGATGCAGCTTCAGAACATTCCTGCACTAGCTTAGACAACTGTTTTGAAGCATCCACAATTCCGCCGATGTGGGATGACTCCGGGATCATCCCCAAGATCGAGGTCCGTTTATGTTATTCTTCTATTTTATTTCTTGACCCTGCTCTCGTGTCTACTTCCATGCAGGACCACATTGTGGAATTAGTCCAATCAGTGCAAGGGCCTGTAATGCGGCCTAGGACTTTTTGTAACCAGATGCAGATGGAGTTGGAGCCGATGAGCTTCCCAAGTTACTGTCTGCCCATGCCTGACACTTCCGATAGATATACGTATACAGGTATTGGGGCTTATGTTCTATCTCCGTTCCGGTAGCCGCTACCGCAGCGCGACCATGAACCTCTGCCTGAGCATTTCCAGTTTCGTTCGCCCATCAGTTAGGAAATGCCCAAATTTTGAATAAGTCCTGTTGGGAGACAATAAACCCAACAGTTATCTAGGATAGTGTTTCTTTTGTTTTAATTTTTGTTATTTTCCGAGAAAGGAGACTACTATATTTTTGTGGGCGCCCATCTGGGAGCCGAATGTTTTTTCTATTTCCTATTTGAACTGCTAATACAGGTATTTGTTCCACCATTAGGACGGTAAACAAAAGGGCTTTCGGGAGACAATGCAAGTTGGACCGTTCGGTCTTATGCTGTATTTGAGTTCGTTTTTTCTTCATATATATATATATATATATATATATATATATATATATATATATATAATATATATATATATATATATATTATATATATATATATATATTATATATATATATATTATATGTCCAGATTTTGTTTGGCTTGCATCTTTAATCGCAGGTGCAGGAATATTTGAGGCGCGGCAACTTTGCCGCACTTGGACATCTCGTTCCCCCGACTGGTATGCTCAATTTTGAGCATAGGTACTTCCTACCCTAGATATTTTTTCCTATTTGGAATGCTTATTTTTACTCGTTGTCAACTTTAAGTCTGGGGGGGGGGGGGGGTAGTATGCCTGTGGTCACTACACCGCACTTTCTGTTGCATTCCAGTTTCCTATTTGCTTATTTCTTGCTGTTTGTTGCACACACTGAATCACCCACACGAGTGCGCCCTTACCCACGCGCACAACCCGAGTTAAATTTATTGCTTTTGTGTAACTTTAAATAGTGGTACTGGCTTAGGATTTCAGGATTGAGTAGTTCGAAACTCATGCAGTGCTCCTAATCGAATACTCATGGTTTGTGTAGAGTTAGGATAGAACTAATTTTTCTTTATGCTCGTAGATTTATTCTTTTCTGGTCACGTAAATATTGTTTGTACTGCTCAAAATCTGAATCTGGGATAATCGAACGATAGTGTAGGAATGTGTGTAGCCGCCACTAGACTCGTATTGCTCGAGTCGGGGGAAGGATCATCTTTCTCGGTGGTTAAGAACTTCCCTTCCTCATCTCTTCGCATTGGTGCCCTTCCTTTTAAGGTGAGCCCTGTCTCCCTCTTTTTCTCCTTTTTTTCCTTCCTCCCCCCCTGTTAACCATTGCCCAAATTTCCTACACTCCTTTTCTTCCACTCCTTTCACCTTTTCTTTCCTTCCGTCTTCCCCTCTATCCTTTT
>CM077167.1:95703884-95781384 GCA_039583875.1 Platanthera guangdongensis
GGCGTGCTCATGCTACCCTAGGTTCCCGGAAATATGATGGGAACTAGACAGTAGGTGGCTCAAGACTAACTTGGAACTAGCGTCTGCAATAACAAATGTGCTACCTGTTTGAGCATACTCACTTTTGAGCCTCTAATGTGTTCTACCTGTGGGACTAAAACGATGACTCTCAAAATCCCAGTTAATTTTGATCATTCAAGGACTTGTGTCATGATGCATCACCATTATAATTATATATATATATATATATATATATAATATATATATAATATAATATATATATATAATATAATATAAATATTTCTATCCTGTATACGTATACTTATGCTTATCATTATGTGTGCACCTCTACTGAGAGATTAACTCGAAGCATGCAAACCATTACACATCTATAATTGGTTAACGAAGTTATGTCATCATGAATCTCGACAAATCACAATTGATATCAAGAAGTGTTTGAAGTCTCGCTCAAATCCAAATAGATTGTCGTTACAATAAACATGTATTTATTAATCTTATATTAACTTGACATCAGAAGAATTTGAAAATGTTGCTATGCTTCCCAACGTGGAAATTCCCAGTAAGAAAAAACCCTTCAATTCGGAACCTCGGAACCTTTCAATTCCTAAGTAAAGATAACCCCTCAATTACAAGTGGTAAAGAAAAACCTCAATTTCACTTTATATACTAGGAATCCCGCCGAAGGAGCTCGCCGACCCTTGGCATTCACCCCGAATCCCGACGAATTAGAAAAATCCCGCCGAAAGAGTTCTTCCGCCCATTGACCTTCTTCACGAATCCCGCAAGAGCTCTCCCGACGACCCTCGCCTTCTCACGAATCCCGCAAGAGCTCTCCCGACGACCCGCAAGAGCTCTCCCGAATTCTTCCGTAGATTCGCCGCAACCCGCAGGAGCTCTCCCTCCGACTCGCCGAAACCCGCAGCAGCTCTCGTCGAATCGTGAAGTCTCCCTGTGACCCGCAAGGTTCTCGCAAGGTCCATCTCAAATCTAGAAGGTTTTCGCAACGTTCTAGCAAGGCCGAACCCCACAGGAAACCCCTTCCATCCACCGAAGGTCTTCACGACGCTCCTCACCTCACTTCCATATAAGTCCTCAGGTAACCTCTTCCTCACCCGCTCTTGGCCGCTCTCACTAGTGGTGCTTTCTTTTTGAAAGTTCATTAATGTTTTGAGTAGGGCTTCTCTCTAGATCTACAATGGCTCCAAGGACGACTGCAGGGTTGGTCTCTGGCTGCGAGCTGGTTCGAACTGGATTTTCTCACGCCTCGGACGAATTCCGCAATATCATTCTAATGCTGGAAGAGGCTGGCTAACCTACGTCCTGGAGCACCCTTGCAAAATTCTGGACAAAGAGGTGCTGGAGTTCTTCTCTACCGCAAGAGTCAGAGATAGAGACTCCATAATCAAGAGCAAGGTGGCTGGGACAAAAGTAAAGATGTCTGCCAGTAAGCTGACTCGCTACCTGCAACTTTCTAGTTCGGAGCAGGAGGACTATCTGGAGGACGAGGACAAAACCAGAACTCTCCTGTTCTGCGGTCTTCCTCGAGGAACTCGATCAATAAAGAGAAAGGAAATGAATGAAGAAGGGAAGCTCCTCTCTGACATTATGGAAAAGTGCTCATCTACAAGCCGGGCTCACATGACCATATCTCAGGTGATATGTTCAAGATTCTCATAGCTGTTGTCTGCCGCAAGAGGTTCAACTGGGGGGAGTTGCTATTCGAGAAAGATCAAGGACACTCTGGGCACTCATAGCTTCGCCGCATCATAAGTCTATATCTCAACCAGCTCAACGGAGACAAGTTCGACATGACAAAGGAGTCCCTCTCCACTACTTGAAAAAGATGGATGCAAGTGTGTTTGATCGATGGGAGCGGCGTATCGGGCAGCCTGCTGTGGAAGAGCAACAAGAGGTATCTCCAGCAGTCTCCCCCGGTGAAATTCTGATACCGTGACTACAGGAATCGAGGCGGAGACTCTACCCCCTCATACGATGTAGTTTCTGAAATTTGCCCAGGTGGCCCAGATGCGTGTGCGAAAATCAGAAGTAAGTGAACCTGAGCTGGAGGATGAGGAGGTCCTGAACAAAACACTCAAGAACCGAAGCTGAAGCACTGGAGACTGCTGACCGAGAATTGGAAGAGGCTGCTGATATAGATGAATTCTTGGATGAGGACGGAGAGGAAGATGAGAATGAGGGACATGAATAATTTGAGAGACTCCGGATCCTGTTGAACCTCCATCTGACAAGTCTGCACCAGTGGAGGGGGAGTTAGATAAATCTACAGAGACTGCCAACATTCTCCTGTAGAGACTGTGATTGTATCCAGCTCTACAGATGCGTCTGCTGAAATGCATGCCCACAAGTGCCTCCGACTATTCCGTTTACGAGATGAGCTAGCCACTCACACTGTCAATATCGTTCAGGCATTGTGAATGAACTTAAAGTCTCATTTTGATGAAGCCTAGAATAAACACTGCTGAACAGGATTAAGACTTCGGAAAATCTGATGCTCAAGAATATGGTGGAAATCAACCATAAACTGGACGTAATGGAGAAGAAATTTGAAGAGAAGTATACCGCGGCCGGCAAAGCTGTCACACTCTTAATGGCCGGCTTGAAAAGAATACTGATACTTGGCTGTCGTAAATCAGAACGCACACGTGGTAGCCAACAACATTCAGAAGTTTGATGGTAATATGGTCACTTTAAATGCCAATCAGCAGACCCTGATCACTGAATTTTCCAAGACCACCAAGCATATTGATGACTCCCTGCACTCATATGCCAACTGCATAGCTGTCGAAGCCAAAAAGGGGGAGAAAGAGTATATAGCTAAGTTGGCCGAGCTTCAAGAAAGCATGGACACAAACTTCGCACAATCAAGCAAATATGTCTATGAGAGCTGCTGGTGGATGCTCTAACAGGCGCTAGGTACGTTAGGCGTCGTTCTGCCTGACAACCCTGCCGGTATTCATGTCCCTGAGACATGTAAGGCTGTTGAGGAAGTAAGTGTTGCTGAGGATGTAAGTGCAAGTGCTGCTGCAGATATTCCCACACATGACGCTGATGCTAGGGCTCTCTCCAAAGCTAAATTGAGGAGCTTGTTTGACCAAGAGGCCTTAGCAAAAGCCAGGGGAAAGCGAAAAGTTCAAGAAGGGACCTCCAAGGAGACACAGGCTGCAAAGAGAACTCGAATGAATGAGGAGGATGTACGAAACGAAAGGTGGAGTCCAGTTTCAAGGAACATAATCTTAGACACCTTCTGGCTGCAAGAAAGAGGAGAGATCAATCGAAACGAAGTATATAGCCAGTATGAGTGGGAAACGCACAAAACGTTTGAAGCAAAACGCAACATCTTTTTCAGAAACAACAAGGATGCAGATAAGTAGTGCCCCTCCTAGGTATTACCGAAGCCCAAAGAATACATGGAGAGGCAAGCAAGAAGTACTTGGCTCAACATCTAAGGGTGACGTAGCTAAGGACAAATAATCAACACTTTAAAGCTTGTCACTGTGTCTTAAGAACATTTAATGATTATTATTGTCATATAAACAATTCTGGATTATATCTGAATATATTTATCTTGGTATATATATTTGAATTTGTGAATGACTCAAGTCTTGATCTGATTGCATATATTCTCTTGTGCTGCATGTTTAATTTCTGAATGCTATGTTTATTATTTGATAGGTGTTATTCATCTTAGCTATAGGGTTTTGGCTTCGTCAAATAGGGGGAGATTGTTGGGTTATTGTATCCACGATTACCTAGATTTGAGGAAGCCACCTGTCAAGCTAAGATGAATTCACAATGTATTTGATGAACATCTTAAGTTGTACTTGCAGCTCCTCCACGCTAAGTGCACACCAATGTCAGGGTGCAGTAGGTCAATATACACGGGTCTGCACGACGTAATCCCTCATTGAGCAGATCAGTGTGTTGGCCTACGTGTACTCTCTCTATTGGAGTGCACTTACTTTCAAGTACAGGGAAGTTCATATGCAAGAGAAACAAGGAGCATGGATGGATCAAGGAGCAGCTCCTGGGCGGAAGACGAAAAATTCGTCTAAGGAAAATTCGACGAGAATCACCAAGTGATTCTCGCCGATTCGGCGAGAATCACCAAGTGATTCTCGCCGATTCGGCGAGAATCACCAAGTGATTCTCGCCGAATCGACGAGATCATAGTGATTCTCGCCGACTCCTTCTGGCTACCTCAAAACAGTGCCAAGTAAGATTCGGCGATAATCACTAGTGATTCTCGCCGAACCAGTGGCCAAGCAGCCCATGTATACAAAGTGAAATTCGTTGAGAATCAATAAGTGATGCGGCGAGAATCACTAACGATTCTCGACGAGTCGCGAGAATCACTTGGTGATTCTCGCCGATTCGTCGAGAATCGCATGTGATTTCTCGCCGATTTTTCCTTGGCGTTTTTCTCTGGAATTTCTGAACCGGATTCTGCCGCTGTTAAATTCCTGGACGGGATTTGGGGATTTTCTATTGTGGGTCCCACAAACGGTCATTTGGAAAACTTCTACAGTATTTATATACAGTATTTTTGAACAGTAAAGACACGGAGAAAGGAAACCGAGCCGCCTTGTAACCCTAATTCCGCGACTCCTCTCCGCCGCCGCCGTCGCGCTCGGGATTGTTGGTCGCCGTCAACATTTGAGATTCCTTCGTAATCTCCGGCGACAGAAGCTTAGCAAATCTTGTGTCTCACGTGTCTATCAAGAGATCTCTGTCTCTCGATTTGTTGACCGGGAAAAAACTCCCCCGTCTGAATCGATCGAGATGAACGATCCTAGAGTGACCGTTGGTAGACCTAGTTTGCTTCGCTACGAAGTTTGGATATCCAAGTTCAGCAGCCGCTCATCATCGTAGCCGCCGATCCCGAAGCTAGCCGCCGCTCGTGTGCGGCCGCCGGTTCCGGGGAGATCCTCTCCAGAGAGACCAAGGTTGTAGACTCTTCATCGACTTCAAGAACACGTCGTCGAACAAGAGGAACACCGTAGTCTCCAAAAGAAGTTTGTATCACGTGTACATTCTAAATTTAATTTTGTTGTAAAGGAACTTTTGTTCCGTGTTGTAAGGGTTGGGTGCAACCCGTTTTGTGGGAGTGTTGACTCTCACGTATGGAAGGGCTCCTTCCGTTAGTGCAGGGATTGGATTTCAATCCCGTTGGAGAAGTGACCGAGTCGTCCCTTGTTGGGGAGATAGGTCGAAGGGGGAAAGTGGATGTACCCAAGTCGGGGAACCACTATAATTTGCTTGTGTATTCTGTGTGCTGTGCTTTCTATTTTATTGTGCAGGTACGTTCGTAAAATCCTCAAAAGCGCTACTCATCACCTATTCCCCCCCCCCATAGGTGCACATAGCTGACACTAGGTGGACTTTCAATTTAAAATGAAATCACCAGTAGTAATTAACTCTTCTGGGACTGCATCTTCCATATCCATGTCAGTGTCAATAAACTGAATTAAATCAATTAAATCTGTATCTGTATCTTCTGTTGTTGCTGCCTATGCATCTGCTGGAGCTGCTGAAACTGAAACTGAAACTGCTGCTACTTGTAGAGCTACTGCAGCTTCTTCATCAAGCATCTCCCCCTGCCTGGTTTCAGTAATAACTAGAGCCATGCCCCTAAATGAAGAGGGGGCAGCAGAAAGAGCAGAAATCTGGGCAGATAGAGAGTAAATGGAAGTAGCAAGAGGTGTAATGGCCTCTGCTATTAGAGTATTGAGGAGGGGTATGATGAGAGTAATGACAGATGAGATGGTGGAGGGATCCAGTAATAGAGTGGCAGATGGAGTTATAGATGGTGGTTGAGGGGAAACAACTGGAGGGATAGTAGTTCTTGGTGAGGATGGTGGGATGGCATCTTGCATGTAGTCATCTTGTGTGGATTGATGTTAAGGGGAAGGAGTAGAGGCAGGAGATGACAGTAGAGTGAAGGATGGTATGGAGGATAAGTGTGGTGGAAGAGGTGATCATGGTGGTGTTCGGGCTGGTATATCATGAGGGGATTGTGGTGATTGAGGTGGAGTGGGTTGTTGGTATTCCTGGGTGGGTGAGGAAGGGAAGTCAGTAAGGTCTAGGGGTGGAGAGGTGGCAGGTAATATAACTGTAGTAGGAACATGAACTTTTTGGAGTTGTTGTTGGAGTTGTGGATGTAGTTGATGTTGTTGTTGGAGTTATTGAGGTGGTTGAAGAGAGGGAGTATGAACTATGGAGGGGGATTGTTGTTGAGTTGCTGGAAGGGATGGAGGTGTGGGGATGATCTGTTCAGCAGGGTGGGAAGTGGCCCTAACAACCCTTGTGCTTTCAGAAGCTGGGGTGGAAGAGGTTGAAGCCTTGGATGGCTTGGATATGGTCCTCTCCCACCTGCCAAACAAGGAATATGTGAGCCTTTTGCTGGCATTAATGAATATGGTCGGGGAGACCAGTGATTCAACAACCTTTTCTTTCAAAAAGATCCCTAGGATCCTTCCAAAGCACAGTTCCTTTTTATTACACTTTTTTTTAATAAGATCAAAAATGATCTGTGCCCACTTCACCTTCTTCTTGTTAACCACTGCACACATGACCAAAAACTGATGCCTGGTAATATATTCATGTGCAGTGTGCTTGCCTAGCAAGACTTTCCCAACAATATCTGCCAGAAATTTTTATTCTGCAGATAAATGTTTCTTTAACAACTTATTGGGGTTATCTCTAGTATAACCCATCAAACTCAACATCATATCATATTCTTCAGAATCTAATTCCAGTTCTACTTCTCCATTATCCAAACTAAATATTTCAGTTAATATGGCGGGAGAGAGGGAGAAAACGTTACCCGCAACTGTTCCAATCATTTTATTTTCTTTTGTTGTCGATGATGTATATACCCATTCTCTTATCTCAGTTCCATATAATTTTATCCTTGTTGACATCAAATTTTTCAGTTGTTGCCCTTCTAAAAGTTGCAGAATGTTTAGAAATATCGGATCTGAATGCTGAAATGAATCAAAGTCAACATCAAATCCGGTGTCGAAATTCATCGCAGCCTATGTTCCCGCTGGAATCGCCATGAAATCACCTGCAAGAGAGAAAAACAACTATCAAGTGCAAAGGGAACAGAAAGTGCGGGACGGAGGTCGAAGAAAACCTAAATATATGGTTTTCAGGAATATGAATCGACAAACTCCGTTCCACGAAAGTTAAAACATTCTTCGATCTGGGTTCGACGAAATAATTTACAGTTAAACAATTCGTCGAGCTCAGTCTGAAGATTTGAAGACATTTCGTCGAGCTCCGTTCGACGAAAGTTTTCTGAAGTGGATTCGTCGATGTAACATCCCGAATTGTACTAGGCCCCTTGTGCGTGTTTTTGAGCCAAGAGAGCTGACTTGGGCTCAGGGGAGTGATGACAACTGGGAAGCATGTAGTAGCCAAAAAGTCAGGGATTGGCAAATTTTTGGGTGACACGGTGTGGGACATGGGCGTGTCCCAGGGCGTGTCCTGCTCGGGTACATAGAGCCGGTGCGGATTGTAGATAGCGAGACAAGAAAGTTACGCTGCAAAAGTGTTCCCTTGGTGAAGGTGTTATGGTCCAATCATGGGAAGGAGGAATATACATGGGAGCCGATGGATGTGATGCAAAAACACTATCCAGAGTTGTTTGCTCAAGGTAGTTTTATTTAAAAGAATATTATATTTCTGTTATGCTTTTCTCTTCATAGCCTAAGCCTGATTTCGGGGATGAAATCTTTTATTTTTTTATAGGATTTGTAACATCTCGAATTGCACTAGGCCCCTTGTGCGTGTTTTTGAGTCAGGAGGGATGACTTGGGCTCAGGGGAGTGCTGACAACTAGGAAGCATGTAGCAGCCAAAAAGTCTAGGATTGGCAAATTTTTGGGCGACACGGCCTGGGACATGGCCGTGTCCTATGGCGTGTCCTGCTCGGGTGCGTAGCAGTCGCGAGGTTGACGAAAATGGGTTCGATGAAGTGTTCGGGTGAGACACGCCCCGTGTCACGGGCGTGTCCCATCTGACACGGCTGTGTCGGAGGGCGGGTGTTCCCTCTGGTCGATGACCAGCGCTCGACGATCGTCGATTGTCAAGTATGAGGCACAAGATCTGTGATACGGGCATGTCACAGGGCATGTCTCGCTCATCCTCGAGTATTTCTCGTGTAGGTCGAAATATACTCGAGTAGGTGGAAACGTACTCGAGTAAGAGGGGGTGACACGGGCGTGTCATCCCTGTGACACATGCGTGTCCTATCCGGGTAATCGAGTAGTTGGTTTTCTCTCGAGTAAGTCCTCTCGAGTAAGTCTCGAGAGGGTTACACGCCCCATGTCACGGGCATGACTGGACTGTCATGGGCATGTCCAATCCGTGTACTCGAGTAGTTGGTTTTCTCTCAAGTATGTCATTTCGAGTAAGTCTCGAGTGGGTTACACGCCCATATCACAGGCGTGACTGGGCAGTCACGGGCGTGTCCAATCCGTTTACTCGAGTAGTTGGTTTTCTCTTGAGTAAATCCTCTCGAGTAAGTCTCGAGTGGGTTACATGCCCCATGTCACGGGCGTGACTGGGCCGACACGGGCGTGTCCCACCCGTGTGTTGTGTTGAGTATTGAACCGACGCGTAAAAACTGTCGTAACGCTTCGCCTAAGCAGGACACGGGTAAGGACACGGGCGTGTCCCTACTCGTATCACTTTTATATAAAAGGGGAAGTGATAACCCTAGCAGTTTTCACTCCCCATTCCAGCCGTTTTTCTGAGTGAAACTCCTGTTTAGAGAAGGAAGTCGCTGGATCTAGTTCTAGAGGAGAAGATCCGCTACCGTCGTGGAAAAGAGTATGCCGCCATGAAGAGTCACGAGATCCATGGACGGAAATGGTGGAAATGCCGGAAATGAGGTAAGTTTCCTACCCTCTCCCTTGATACTAGATCTTTAGTTATTTTCTTAGGAGAGATATCGACTCAAGAGAGTCTTGATGGAGAGAAGAAGTTTTCTAGGGATGGCCATGCTAGGACATGTGTTTTAGGTTTAGATGTCTCCAACCCCCCTTTCTTCTATGAGATGATGGGTGGATGGTTTCGTGAAGAATCATGGCCTTTTGAGGGTGATTAAGGGAGGAGGAATTTCTGGAGTGATTTGGAAGATCGACTTGAAGAGGAAGATGAACCAATGCAGTTCATTCCTCTTTAAGATGCATGCAGAATCTGTATTCTGCGCGCAACGATCGTCTTGCCCATTGTCAAGTAGTATATGTCCAGATCTGGGCGTCTGACAAAACACAACAGTGGTAGCCCCTGAAAATACCTTTCCAACGAGTGGTTGCACGTCTTCATGAGAAGTCTGTAGCCACGGGAAAGTCTG
This sequence comes from Platanthera guangdongensis, assembly GCA_039583875.1. Taxonomy (NCBI): domain Eukaryota; kingdom Viridiplantae; phylum Streptophyta; class Magnoliopsida; order Asparagales; family Orchidaceae; genus Platanthera; species Platanthera guangdongensis. The sequence continues at coordinate 95,713,287 of CM077167.1, forward strand.
AACGAACATGACGTCCGATAAATCCTGCATACAGAAATTGTGTTCTGTACGCAGCGGACTTCAAGACTGATTTCAACTATGATACACTCAAATCTGGGTTGTGGGCTGAATATGAAAGTTGTAACCCATGAAAACTCCTTTCCATCGAGGGATTACACATCTACACCGGATTCCTGTAGCTTCAGGAATCTCCGGTTGAAGTTGCTGTCCAGATTTATTATGCACTTAAATTATGGCGTTTATATAATATGAATATGAATTTGGTGGAATCGATGTTGCTGATTAACTCTAGACTTTGATGAACTATTTTATGCTGACCACCGTAGTAATATGAATGATAAATCTTGTTAATTAGATTTCATAAAACTGAATTGTGGAGCAAGCTTTAATGCATGATATGATTTACTAAAATTGATAGATTGTTATAAATGCGCACCATGTTTATAATATGATGAATGAAATGACTTGGTACAATTGGTAGATTATTATTAAGGCGCGTCATGTTTGTAATATGTTGAAATATTTTGGAATGACAAATAGAGGGTTAAGCCATGGCCATGAGTATGTATGATGTTTAGAATAAAATGTAGTAGTCCAATACTTAGAGCGTAGTCTCCCTACAGGTAGTATTGTGAATGGATGTAAGTACGGTGTTGACCGTCACTAGTTGGTTTGTGTTGAGATATGGTATAGATGGATGGTTGGGATGTACCCTCGTGCGTACTTCTAAGGCCCCTTCCATACCACGGTGTTGTGGAATTTGCATGTGGTGTGATTCGACACGTGGTGTCGTAATCCTAGGTTAAGGATAGTGTGGCAGGTCTACGGGCTCGCCGATCGTCACACTGATGGGAGTTGACGGTTAGACTTTGGGCGGTTGGGCTGTGTCTTCGGTGTTCATGTCCCGAGGCCACTTCCATGCCAAGTGAACGGTTGGGCTGTTTCCTCGTGCCTTCTTCTAAGGCCCCTTTCAAGTCACACCAGGCAAGTTCGGGCTGTGTTATCGGTGCACATCTACCCGAGACCCCGCTGGGCCATAGTACGCATGGGCTCTGCTGTTTTGTTCTTAGCATTGAGGCGTACGGAGGCCCAGGCGAAGTAGTGTGGATACCCGCCTAGTAGTAGAGATGCCCGCTCTACTGTCACCGCATGGCCACGGCGGCTGATGCCTGAGAGGTTAGCTACCTGCTCGAATAGTGGGAACTATAGTCTGTGTTGACATAGCAATTGCATGTGTGTGATCATGGGTGAGTCATTACATAGCATACATACCATTACATAGCATTGCACAAATAAGACCCTCATCGTATAAGTTTGTATGAGCACTCTTATACGATGAGTTACTTTTATGTAACCCGATCCTTAACTTATAAGTTTGTGTGGGCATTCTTATAAGTTAAGTTATTTTCCTGTTGTAGTTAGTTGTACTTGTTGATTTACTAATATTGTTATTCCAGTAGAATTGCTAGTTTATAATGTTGTTATTCATGTACTATTACCACCTGCTTGTACCTGCTTTACTACCTGTATTATACTTGTACCCTTGTTCCTTTCTCTGCCTGGTGCCGAGGAGTCGCCGGGGGAGCGGATGTGAAGCCACTTAGTCTTTCGACTAATGGTTGCTACGTCTTTCTTTTTTATGAGGTCACACCACAGGTAGAGCAGCCGCAGACTTTGCAGTAGGACAGCCAGGCCAAGACGACAGGGCCTGAAGTGACGGTGTCATCGCTACCATCGGCTATGGATGTGAGTGTTGTGAGATTCTATTGTAGCCTGTTTGGGCAAATTTTATAGCTGTACTCTGATATTGTATAAGCGTGTTTTAGCTTCTCTTATTTGATGTATTTGGACTCATATGCTTAGTGTGGATTTGACTTCTTCTTGCTTATATTATGGTTGGGTTGGCATGTATATATTGATATTGGTTGTAGCCGGCGGAATAGGCGTCTTGTGGTATAGGTTATCCGTGCACTAATGCTACCGTAAGGCGGCCCTTTCGGCATAAGACCCCCCTTCATGCCGTGTTTTAGGATCCGGGAGGGGGGGGGGTCTTACAAATGGTATCAGTTTGCCACGATCCTCAACTAAAGAAGTCATTTAACAATAGTACCACCCCCGCTCGATTAGTCAGTTTGTGGACAAACTGACTTAGCGGAAGCAGTGGTGTGCCCATATGTAATTCACATTAAGTTGTCCAACTTTGACCTTAAGATTAGCCAACCTGGCCTTAGGTGCGATCTTTATACATTGATCTCCTGAAGTTTGGATGACCCTAGGTATGTAAACCGATTGTATAAAGTCTTGCAATATACCCTAGGGCAAGCAATTTTGTTTATAGCGGATTTTGAATCTAGCGGAGATAATAGATATGACAGATTTCCTAGGGCAACCACTTTTGTTTATAGCAGACTCGAGCTTGGTGAAGATAATGGATATGGTAAAGTGGTTTGAAGCGGGTCTTTTGGGTATTCAGACAAGCGTTAAGAGACTCGCTGAAGGAGTAGTTGAAGCATGACCCAACTTCAGGACGAGGACTACGAGGAAGAAATTAAGCATTCGTCCTTAGTCTGCCTAAGTTGTTCTAGGAGTCTGGATTGACCCTTCACAATCTTTATACATATGTGTAATGGTTAGTGAGAAACTAGCCTACACTCTATTCGATCCCGGTGTCACACAGTCGTTGGTGTGACGGACTTCTTTTAAAACATAGAAGGTGTACAATACTTTACTGGTGTAGCTCAACGAGTCCGTCTACCGGATGGCTCAGAGATGATTTCAACCGCTAAGTGCGAGTTCGAGATATTTGTTGAAGGGAAGGCCTTCGATACACTTGCCACAGTCTTGAGAATGCCGGAGTTTCACATCATTTTGGGCATGGCGTGGTTGGACTGGCACTTTGCAATGATTGATTGTGCAGAGAAATGAATCTATTTGAGACATGGAGACTCCGACATCATTTTCCAAGGTATTAGCTTCGCACCTCGCATGTTTCTATCTTCAGTTCAGACAGTAAAAGCCCATATGAAGGGAGATGAAGTCTTCATGATCTGGTTCGAGTTGAAGGATAAGGCACTGGATATGAAAGACGTACAGGTAGTGCGGGATTTCCCTGAGGTATTCCCTGAGAAACTACCATGATTACCCCCGCATAGAGAGGTTGACTTCCAGGTTAATCTAGTACCGGGTGCCAAGCCGGAATCCAAGGCCCCTTACCGAATGGCCCCGAAGTAACTCGCAGAGTTTAGAGTTCAACTGCAAGAATTGGTGGAGTCAGGGTTCGTTCGCCCCAGTTCGTCACCCTGGGGAGCCCCTGTATTGTTCCTAAAGAAGAAGGATGGAACCCTACGTTTGTGCATAGACTATCGGGAACTCAATCGGCTGACGGTGCAGAACCCTTATCCGCTACCTCAGATCGACGAGTTGTTCGATCAACTAGTAGGAGCACATTGGTTTTCTAAGCTGGACTTGCGCTTAGGGTATTATTAGTTGAGAATACAAGAAGGTGACATCCAGAAAACGGCCTTTAGTTCAAGATATGGACTGTACGAGTTCACTGTAATGCCGTTTGGGCACACAAATGCCCCTTTGGCATTCATGAGCCTGATGAACAATGTGTTTGAACCTTATTTGGATGTCTTCATCATTGTTTTCATCGACGACATCTTGGTCTATTCAAAGACGGAGGAGGAGCATGTTGAGAACTTGACCTTGGTATTGAAGAAATTAAAAGAGCACGCCTTGTTCGCCAAGTTCAGCAAGTGCAAATTCTGGCTTAAAGAGGTTGCTTTCTTGGGGCATGTGATCAGTGGAGCAGGACTAGCGATGGATCCGGCCAAGGTGCATTCCAAGAAGGAGTGGTCGCCCTTGAAGTCGGCGGCTGATGTGAGGAGTTTCCTTGGACTTGTCGGGTACTACTGCAAGTTCGTAAAAGGATTTTAAAAGATTGCTCTTCCTCTCACTTCTTTGACGAAGAAAGGTGTGCCATTTGAGTGGACACCCCAATACAAAGAGGCGTTCCAGGAGCTGAAGGATAGACTTACCTCCGCCCCCATCCATGCACTTCCGTCTGGGAAGGAAGGATTTCAAGTCTACACTGACGCATCATATTAAGGGATGGGAGCGGTGTTGATGCAGCATGGACACGTGATTGCTTATGCTTCGAGACAACTGAAGAAACATTAAATCAACTACCCGGTTCACGATTTGGAGCTTGGTGCAGTGGTGTTCACCTTGATGGTTTGGAGGCATTATCTATACGGCGTCCACTGCGAGATCTTTTCAGATCACAAAAACATGAAGTATGTTCACACTCAGAAGGAGTTGAACTTGAGACAACGGCGGTGGTTAGAATTTCTATACGACTATGGGTTCACCATGAACTACCACCCCGGAAAGGCGAACTCGGTGGCCGATGCATTGAGTAGGAAGGTACCCGGCTCTAGCCTAGAGGCTCGATTGATGAGTATGGAGTTTGCTCGGATGATTGAGAAGATGGATATTACTTTGGTGTTTAAGGCTCCGTTGACAGAGTATACGGAGTACTTGGCAAGCATGAGCATAGTTTGTGATATCCGGGACCAAATCCGAGTGGAGAAAGGAGTGGATGCGGCCGTGGCCCCGACAATCAAGTCAATTGAAGATGGGACTACGAATGAGTATACGCTAAAAGATGGCCTCGTTTATTTCCGTGGTGGGCTATGCATTCCCAAGGGCGGTAGAATCGGGGAGGATATCTTGAGAGAGGCACATTGCTCTCAGTATTCAGTGCACCCATGAATTGCCAAGATGTACGCTGGCTTGCGGAAGACCATGTGTTGGCCGGGGATGAAGAAGTATGTTTGATATTTTATTACACATTGTGAAGCTTGTCAAAGAGTGAAGGCAGAATGCAAGAGCCCCGGTGTTTTGTTACAATCGTTGCCCATCCCCGGATGGAAGTTCGAGGATATCTCCATGGACTTCATCCATAGGTTACCTCGCTCACGCTCCGGGAATGATTCAGTGTGGGTGATAGTTGATCGCTTGACGAAAGTAGCCTGATTTATCCCAATGAAGAAAGAAGCTCATGTGGATGTCTTAGTACGCCTCTTTGTGGAGCAATTCGTACGGTATCATAGCGTGCCTAAGACGATCGTGTCTGATCATGATGGTCGGTTTACCTCCAATGAGTGGAAAGCGGTACATGCGTATTTGGGCTCGCGCCTTACCTTCAGCACCGTGTTTCATCCTCAGACGGATGGGCAATCTGAAAGGACCATCCGAACATTGGAAGATTTGTTGAGATTATGTGTGTTGGATAGAGGAGAGCCGTGGGGAAGACTCTTACCGTTGGTAGAATTCTCCTACAACAACAGCCACCAGGCAAGTATCGTCATGTCTCCTCATGAAGCTCTTTATGTAAGGAGGTGTAGAACCCCCTTGTCGTGGGTGCAATATGAAAACCTGAAGGCTTTGGGTGTTGAATATATTGAGTATACCAATGCGGTGGTTAGATTGATTCGGGATCGCATGTTGGAGGCTCAAAGTCGGCAGCCGAAGTATTATAATACAAAGCACCGGATGGTGGAATTTCAAGTGGGTGATAAGGTGTTCCTGAAAATCCGACTGATACATGGAGTGTCACGTGTGCGTGGTGTGAGAAAGCTCAGCCCAAGGTATGTTGGGCCTTATACTATATTGGAAAGGATTGGCCCACTGGCCTATCGGTTGGACTTACCGCGCGAGCTAGAGAACCTCCACGACGTGTTCCATGTGTCGTCGCTTCGGAAGGCGCTGTTGCGGCCCGATCAATACATCCCCACAATTGATGGTGTTGTGGCGTCTGATAGGTCTATGCGACTAGAGCCGGTGCGGATCGTAGATAGTGAGACAAGAAAGTTACGCCGCAAAAGTGTTCCCTTGGTGAAGGTGCTATGGTCCAATTATGGGAAGGAGGAATATACATGGGAGCCAATGGATGTGATGCAAAAACACAATCCGGAGTTGTTTGCTAAAGGTAGTTTTATTTAAAAGAATATTATATTTCTGTTATGGTTTTCTCTCCATAGCCTAAGCCTGATTTCGGGGACGAAATATTTTATTTTGTTTATAGGATTTGTAAGATCTCGAATTGCACTAGGCCCCTTGTGCGTATTTTTGAGTCAGGAGGGCTGACATGGGATCAGGGGAGTGCTGACAAATAGGAAGCATGTAGCAGCCAAAAAGTCTGGGATTGGCAAATTTTTGGGCGACACAGCCTGGGACACGGGCGTGTCCCAGGGCGTGTCCTGCTCGGGTGCGTAGCAGTCGCGAGGTCGACGAAAATGGGTTCGATGAAGTGTTCGGGCGAGACACGCCCCGGGTCACGGGCATGTCACGGGCGTGTCCCATCCGACACTGGCGTGTCGGAGGGCGTGTGTTCCCTCTGGTCGATGTCCAGCGCTCGACGATCGTCTAGTGTTATGTATGGGGCACACAGCCTGTGACACGGGCGTGTCACAGGGTGTGTCCCGCTCATCCTCGAGTAGTTCTCGTGTAGGTCGAAATATACTCGAGTAGGTGGAAAAGTACTCGAGTAAGTGGGGGTGACATGGGTGTGTCATCCCTGTGACACGGGCGTGTCCTATCCGGGTACTCGAGTAGTTGGTTTTCTCTCGAGTAAGTCCTCTCGAGTAAGTCTCGAGAGGGTTACACGCCCCATGTCACGGGCATGACTGGACTGTCACGGGCGTGTCCAATCCGTGTACTCGAGTAGTTGGTTTTCTCTCGAGTAAGTCCTCTCGAGTAAGTCTTGAGTGGGTTACACGCCCATGTCATGGGCGTGTCCAATCTGTGTACTCTAGTAGTTGGTTTTCTCTCGAGTAAGTCCTCTCGAGTTGTCTCGAGTGGGTTACACGCCCCATGTCACGGGCGTGACTGGGCTGACACGGGTGTGTCCCACCTGTGTGTCGTGTTGAGTATTGAACCGACGCATAAAAACCGTCGTAACGCTTCGCCTAAGCAAGACACGGGTAAGGATACGGGCGTGTCCCTATCCGTGTCACTTTTATATAAAAGGGGAAGTGATAACCCTAGCCATTTTCACTCCCCATTCCAGCCGTTTTTCTGAGTGAAACTCCTATTGAGAGAAGGAAGTCGCTGGATCTAGTTCTAGAGGAGAAGATCCTCCGCCGCCGTGGAAAAGAGGATGCCTCCGAGAAGAGTCACGAGATCCATGGCCGAAAATGGTGGAAACGCCAGAAATGAGGTGAGTTTCCAACTCTCTCCCTTGGTGCTAGATCTTTAGTTATTTTCTTAGGAGAGATATTGACTCAAGAGAGTCTTGATGGAGAGGAGTTTTCTAGGGATGGCAATGCTAGGACATGTGTTCTAGGTTTAGATCTCTTCAACCCCCCTTTCTTCTATGAGATGATGGGTGGATGGTTTCATGAAGAATCATGGCCCTATGAGGGTGATTAAGGGAGGAGGAATTTCTGGAGTGATTTGGAAGATCGACTTGAAGAGGAAGATGAACTGATGCTGTTCATTCCTCTTTAAGATGCGTGTAGAATCTGTATTCTGCACGTAGCAATCTTCTTGGACATTTGCAAGTAGGATACAACCAGATCTGGGCTTCCGACTATACATGAAAGTTGTATCCCCTGCAAATACCTTTCCAACGAGTGGTTGCATGTCTTCATGCGAAGTATATACCGACAGGAAAGTTTGAACGAACATGACGTCCGATAAATCCTGCATGCAGAAATTGTGTTCTGTATGCAGCGGACTTCAAGGTTGATTTCAACTAGGATACACTCAAATCTAGGTTGTGGGTTGAATATGAATGTTGTAACCCATGGAAAGACCTTTCGATTGAGTAGTTACACATCTTCACCGGATTCCTGTAGCTTTGGGAATCTCCGGTCGAAGTTGTTGTCCAGATTTATTCTGCACTTAAATTCTGGCGTTTATATAATATGAATTTGAATTCGGTGGAATCGATGTTGCTGATTAACTCTAGACTTTGATGAACTATTTTATGCTGACCATCGTAGTACTATGAATGATAAATCTTGTTAGTTATATTTCATAAAACTGAATTGTGGAGCAAGCTTTAATGCATGATATGATTTACTAAAATTGATAGATTGTTCTAAATGCGCACCATGTTTATAATATGATGAATGAAATGACTGAGTACAATTGGTTGATTATTATTAAGGTGCATCATGTTTGTAACATATTGAAATCATTTGGAATGACAAATAGAGGGTTAAGCCATGGCCATGAGTATGTATGATGGTAGAATGAAATGTAGTAGTCCAATACTTAGATCGTAGTCTCACTACAGGTAGTATTGTGAATGGATGTAAGTGCGGTGTTGACCATCACTAGTTGGTTTGTGTTGAGATGTGGTATAGATGGATGGTTAGGCTGTGCCCTCGTGCGTACTTCCGAGGCCCCTTCCATGCCACGGTGTTGTGGAATTTGCATGTGTGTGTGTCGACATGCGGTGTTGTAATCCTTGGTTAAGGAGAGTGTGTCAGGTCTACGGGCTCGCCGATCGTCACACCGACGGGAGTTGACGGTTAGAATTTGGGCGGTTGGGCTGTGTCCTCAGTGATCACGTCCCGAGGCCCCTTCCGTGCAAAGTGAACGGTTGGGCTGTGTCCTCGTGCCTTCTTCCGAGGCCCCTTCCTGGTCACACCAGGCCAGTTCGGGCTATGTTCTCGGTGCACATCTACCCGAGACCCTGATGGGCCATAGTACGCTTGGGCTCTGCTATTGTGTTCTTAGAGTTGAGACGTACAGAGGCTTAGGTGAAGTAGTGTGGATACCCGCCTAGTAATAGAGATGCCTGCTTTACTGTCACTGCCTGGCCACGACGGCTGATGCCTGAGAGTTTAGCTACCTGCTCGAATAGTGGGAACTATAGTCTGTGTCGACATAGCAATTTCATGTGTGTGATCATGGGTGAGTCATTGCATAGCATACATACCATTACATAACATTGCACAAATAAGACCCTCATCGTATAAGTTTGTATGGGCACTCTTATACGATGAGTTACTTTTATGTAACCCGATCCTTAACTTATAAATTTGTATGGGCATTCTTATAAGTTAAGTTACTTTCCTGCAGGTAGAGCAGCCGTAGACTTTGCAGCAGGACAGCCAGGCCAGGACGACAGGGCCTGAAGTGACGGTGTCGTCGCTACCGTCAGTTACGGATGTGAGTGTTATGAGATTCTATTGTAGCCCGTTTGGGCAAATTTTATAACTGTACTCTGATATTGTAGAAGCGTGTTTTAGCTTCTCTTATTTGATGTATTTGGACTCATATGCTTAGTGTGGATTTGACTTCTTCTTGCTTATATTATGGTTGGGTTGGCTTGTATATATTGATATTGGTTGTAGCTGGCGGAATAGGCGTCTTATGGTACAGGTTAGCCTCACGCTAATGCTACCACAACGCGGCTCTTTCAGGCATAAGACCTTCATGCCGTGTTTTGGGATCCGAGAGGGGTGGGGGTCTTACAGTCGATCTCCGTTCGACGAACACAACTTCACTCACAGAGAGTTCGTTGTCCTCCGTTCGACGAATATCTCCCGAACTTTCCCTAGTTCGTCGAGCTACGTTCGACGAACTCTGGAAAATTCGTCGAGTGCAGACAGAAACTAAACCAAATCTTCTCCATTAATTATTCCAAGCTTATTTATAAAGAATATGTGATTTCTCTCATCCAGAGGTTTGGTGAATATATCTCCTCTTTGTAAATTAGTGTAAATATAGAAAAGTTTAATTTTGTTTTTGTCTACACACTCTCTGAAAGTGTAGGTTAGATCTGATATACTCTAGAGGGGGGGGGGGGGGGGGGGGGAGGGGGGTGAATAGAGTATGGTGCTTGCTGAAAACTTTTTACAACTCTTGTTGTATTCCTAAGTGAACAGGAAAGCAAATGAGATACAACAAACACAACAACTATCTAATCAAAAAGCAATCACAAGACAATCACAAACCACAGCCAGAAAACAAAAGAAAATAAGCAACCAGATGACACAAGGAGCTATAGTGGTCCCCCAACCAATCTGGGTACATCCACTCTTCTACCACCATAGGTGGGAATCCACTGCAGGATGAGTTGATCAGGTGTCCTGGGCACCAATGAGCTTTTGATAAGGTACTCAAAAACCAAACCAGATTTTTTGATCAGGTGTCTTGCCACCACTGAGTTTTGACAAGGTCTCAGAAACCAACATAAACTTTTGAAGGGAGTTTGATAAAACCTTTATAGCATAGAGAGAGAGAGAGATGATCTTCTCTGTCAACAATCAGAGAGAAGATAGTGGATGTTGTCAAAGCTCCCCCTGAGTTCTTGAGTTGTTCAGGAAGTGAAGCTTTGTAGTAGGGTGATAGGCCTTCAGAAGATTTGATCTCCAGCAAAATATGATTCTAGCAGCAGCTGAAATGTGTGTTGTCTGGAGTCTTGAATGATAATGGCCTTTAAACACTGGAATCAAGAAGGGATCTGAAAATTTCAGTATGTTGATCTCCTTGTGTGATGTGTGTTCTTGTAAGAATTCTAAGACTGAGAATATCTGCAACTCCTTTGTTGTTGTTGTTGTTGTTGTTGTTTTTGATGATCTTATTGATGTTGATGATGTCCAGCAGGAATGAAAACATTGATCTTTTATTCCTTAGATCTGAATAGAATATTTCTCTGTCCAAGATAGCCGTTAGCCTGTCATAAATGACTTCCTTAACTACATTTTGTCTTCTGGAGAAAAGTCCAATAAAATATTCCTTTGAAAATCCCTTGAAACTTGCTCCAGATTAATTGAAACTGCTACAAGATCATTGAAATAAATGCTGGAAATAATTCCATAACTGTCTGAATTTGAATCTTGAAAAACGTCGATCTCTCCAGAAAAATGTCGACCTGAGCTCAACTACCGTTGAACTGAGCTCAGAGACTGGACTTAGACTGAAGCAGAAAGCGTTGATATGAGCTTAACTATCGTCGAACTGAGCTCAGAGATAGAGAAACAAACTAGAGACAGGAATGTCGATCTGAGCTCGAAGATCGTCTAATGGAGTTCGACGACTCGTTGAAGTTGAGCTCAGAGATCGTCGAATGGAGTTCAACGATTCATCGAGGTGAGCTCAGAGATCGTCGAATGGAGTTCGACGATTCGTCTTCCTGAGCTCGACGAAATGACTTAGTCTCCTGAACTGAAATATCTGGTCTTGAGGGTCTTGAGGGCAGCTTTCAAACCTAAATACTAACCCTTAGACTCAATCTAATTGACCTTTAGATCTATACAAGGAGGTCAAACCAAATTTCCTAAAGGACATAGTGATCCTTGCCCAAATCAGTAATAGGGTGTTCCAACAATCTCCCCCTATTTGGGTTAGGATTACTATTTACGGACATTGGAAAAATAAAAACATACAAAGCAGAAATGAAAAAAAAAACATTGCAGAAACACAGACATTATCACAGATAGTTCAGAAAACAAAATTTACTGTCATCTTACAGAATCATTCCTTTTCCTTGCTCTTTATGAGAACTATTTCTCTGTTGGGGTTGATAGCTTCTTTCTTGGATATTCTGTCATCAGCTGCACCTAGAGAAGTTTGATGTTTTTGCCTGGGGACTACAGCTTCTGGATGCAGCTTCATATAACTTTCTGAATCAAAGAATTTGCTGGAGGAGTATCTCTCAAGTTCTTTCTTTCTTTGATCTGATAGAGTAGTGATACTGGATGTATCTTTTCCTTGTTCTCTAGCCTTCTTGATTTGGTCTAGTTCAGCCAATTCTTTCATTCTTGCTGTCCATGAGGTGGGATTATTTTCTGGGTCTTCAAATGGAACAGGAGGCTCATATCTGTTTGAAGAATTATCAGGAGGAGCTCTGGAAGAGACTAGATCTTTAAACTTATAAGGGAAGGGACCAGAAGTAGTGTCAGAGGGACCTTGTCCTTCCCTTTAATAAGGACGTTGCCTGGAATATCCTTTAGAGTATACTTTGAGTTCTCTTTGATTTCCTCTGTACTGTCCTCTTCTTGACTGGTAACCTCTAGACTGATTTCCTCTATACTGGAATCTTCCTTGAGGTTGATATGAACTTTGGCTTCTAGCAGTAGATTGGAAGGCAGAACTTCCACTTGCACCTGAATCAGGTGAAGGAGGAGGAGGAGGTGGATTGAAATGGGATGATCCTTTGTCACACTTTCTTTTATTCTTCATGGCTTTCAGTTGATTCCTGGAGTACTGCATCCATGGTTCTGTAATAGGGCAATCATGCAGTATATAATATGGAATATCATTTGTATCTTTCACTTTCTCTAGGGGAACTCTCTTCATGGCCTTGCTTCTGTCTTTCCTTTTCCTTGCAATTGTTGCAGAGGAATCATCAGAGTCAGTTCTAAACTGATCATTGTCTGAGCTTTGTGGATTATCATACACTGCATCAATCCTTTTGAGATATTCTTTCTGTTGTTGAGACTGAGCAGAAGAGACAGCAGAAACAACAACAGGAGCAACAACAGCAGCAGGAATTGGAGTAGAAGCAGCACTGGCAGAAGAGACTGTAACAGCAGGTTCAGATACAACAATTTCAGAAATAGTAGGCTCAGACACAGCAGGCTCAAAAACAATTGCCTCTGTCATATGCATATCTTCAGAAAATGAAACAGCAGTAACAGAACTGGATGAAACATCAACAGCAGCAGTAGGAGGAACAGAAACAGAAGGAGCACTGTCCACATCATTGAAGGAATTGAAATAAGAACTTATTAAGTTGGGGTCACAGCTGGAAATAAGCACAATGACCTTAGTAAGATCTTCAGTATGCTGGGCTGGAAAGCAGTTGAAGTATACATGATCAAATACTGATAACAGTGACCTGAGGTCCACTTTAATGACTGCAACTAGAGCTAGGTCTGAAGTTACCGCAGCAGGTAATCTCTCAGCTTCATAAGGCATCTCCCCCTACCTAGATTCAGTGAGAACTGGATCAAGGCACCCAGAAGAAGGGATTGCCTGAGGAGGAAGAAAAGAGGATAGCCTAGCAGACAGCTCCTGAACTATTTTTAGAAGCGGAGCCAAAGAGGTCTCCAGCAGTAGTGATAGCCTTGGAGCTATCAGCTCATATAGCCTGTCTGCAATAGCTATAATGTCTACTTGCTCAAGAGGGACTTGAGTAGAGGTAGGGATGGAAGTTGGAGCATCAGGAGATGTTGTTGGAGAACCTGTGGATGGTGGAAGTGATGGTTGAGATATTGGAATTGTGGAGATGGAAGATAATGGAATGGAAATGGATGGTGTGAATGATGGTTGAGCAATGATGTCCTAAAGGAGTTGTTGATAAGAAGTGGATGAAGATGGTGGCTGAAGAGGGGATGAAGGAGAATCATCCATATAGGAATCATCTAGAAGAGTGAATGATGGAATATGAGATGATGAATCAATGTCCAGGTGTGGGTAGTGATGTAGTGGATGGAAGATTTCTTTAGTTAATGGTGGAGTTGGAGAAGGGATTGAAGTTGGAGATGGGATGGAAATGGGGGATGAAATTGTGATGGTGACTATTATAGATGAAACAATAGGTGGAGATGGAGGAGATGAAGCAGGCAAGTCTTCTTTAGGGGCAAAAACCTGAGGGGAAGATACTGAAGCAGTCCTTGTGCCTGAAGAAGAGATTGTAGAGGTCCTGCTGGGCTTTACAATCTGCCTATCCCATTTCCCAAATAGGTCACAGGTAAGCCTCTTGGAGGCATTGATGTGCATCCCACTGGAAACAAGCAGTGCAGGGCATCTATTATGAAGAAACAGCCCTAAAATCCTCCCAAAATTAACAAAGTTCTTGTTAATTTTCTTCTTGATTAAATCAAAAAAGACTTCTCCCTAGTTCAGTTGCTTCTTGTCCACCAGGGTACCCATTAAACAGAGCTGATACCTAGAGATGGTATTATGAGCTGAGTGTTTTGCCAACAGCACTTTTCCAACAACATCAGCAAGAAATCTATACTCAACAGACAGATTCTTCTTAAGCAATTTACTAGGGTTAGCTTCTGAATGTCCCATCCTTTCAAGCATATTTGAAAAATTCCTCTCCAGAAAGCTCAACAGAATCTTCTCCAGAATTCAATTGAAAAACCTCTGTCAAAGCAGCAGGTGTTAGAGATACCTGAGTTCCTGAGATGGTTCCAACCACTATGTTTTGATCCAGATTGTGGGCAGCATACACCAATTCCTTTATTTCATCTGCAGCCAATTTGATCCTTGTAGTCATTATGTTAACTAACTGTTGGTCCTTGAAAAGTTCCAGAATGTCCTTGAAGATTTGATCGCTGTTATTGAAGGAATCCATGTCTATATCAAAGCCTGCGTCAAATTTCATTGCAGCCAAGATTGCGACTGAAACTGCCATTGATTCCTGCAAAAACGAACAAACAAACGACCAAGTGTAGAAAAGTTTGGAGGGAAGGGGAAAATTTGCAGAGAGTATGAAAGTGCAAAGGGAGAACGACGGCCAAAAAATGAGTTTTATATTAGGGTTCGACGCAGAAAAGGAAAGATCGTTTAACTCTGTTCGACGATCTGGGCTTCTAAAGGAAACTGAAAGGTCATCAACATCGTCGATCTCCGTGTGACGATATTGGAGAGCATCGAGCTCCGTTCGACGAACGCTGACCTGAAGAAAGATAGTTTAGCACTATCTGAGAAGCGCTGAACTTTGGTCGACGATTTCTGAAATCGTCGATCTCCATTCGACGAGCTTGGGGAAAATCGTCGAGCGCAGTTCAGAGACCAGAAATATACTCTATACACAAAAAGAACATATTGATTTGCCTAGTCTTGGTCATTTTTATATTTTCAAAATCTTGGATCTTATTTTAGACTTCCTCCATCTAACATTCCTAACTGATTCAAGAAGAATGTATGTTTCTTTTCATCCAAGGGTTTGGTGAAAATATCTCCCCTTTGCAAATCAGTTTGGATATATTGAAGTTTAATTTTATTTTTCTCAACATTATCCCTTAGAAAGTGATGTCTAATTTCTATGTGTTTTGCCCTACTATGGAGGACCCGATTTTGTGCTATAGAAATATCACTGGTATTATCACAAAATATTTTAGACTTTTCTAAGTTGTAGCCATAGTGTAGGAGTTGGTTTTGGATCCACAAGATTTGTGAACGACGACTACCTGCAGCCATATATTCAGCTTCAGCAGTTGAAGTTGACACAGATGTTTGTTTCTTGCAAAACCAGGAGACAAGTCTGTCACCAAGAAACTGATAAGTTCCACTGGTGCTTTTCCTATCTATTCTGCATCCAGCATAATCAGCATTTGAAAATCCAGTTAAGTCAAATGCTGAATCTTTTGGATACCAGAGACCTAGATTTGGACAACTTTTTACATACCTAAGAATCGTTTTTACTAAGGTTAAGTGTAACTCTCTAGGGCTCACTTGGAATCTAGCACATATGCATGTAGCAAACATTATGTCAGGTCTACTAGCTGTAAGGTACAATAAAGAGCCAATCATTGCTCTATATGTTGTCTGGTCGATAGGTTTCCCATGTTCATCAGCATCTAATACATCATTAGTAGGCATAAGTATTTTCATACATGATGCATCAGACATACCAAATTTCTTAACCAATTCTTTTGCATACTTGGTTTGAGAAATAAATATGCCTTCATCATGTTGTTTGATTTGCAATCCTAGAAAGAAGGATAGCTCACTCATGCTACTCATTTCAAATTTCGAATGCATTAGGTTGGAAAACCTTCTGCACAAATTTGAATTAGTAGAACCAAATATAATATCATCTACATAGATTTGTACTAGTAGGGTATGGGACTTATGAGTTCTAATAAAAAGAGTTTTGTCTACTCTACCCCTTATAAACTCATTTTTCAGAAGAAAGCATGTTAGAGTCTCATACCATGCTCTAGGAGCTTGCTTTAGATCATATAATGCTTTATGTAATTTGAAAACATAATCAGGAAGAGTTGAAGAGATAAAACCTGGCGGTTGTCTGACATAGACTTCTTCTTTGATATCTCCATTGAGAAAAGCACTCTTTACATCCATCTGGTATACTTTGAATCCTTTGTATGCTGCATATGCTAAGAAGATTCTTATGTCCTCTAACCTTGTAACTGGTGCAAAGGTCTGGTCATAATCTATCCCTTCTTCTTGAGAGTACCCTTGAGCAACTAGCCTTGCCTTGTTCCTTACAATGACTCCTTGATCATCCAATTTATTTCTGAACACCCACTTTATTCCAACAATGGAGTGATCCTTTGGGCTTGTTACTAGTTCTCAAACTTTGCTCCTTTCAAATTGATGCAACTCTTCTTGCATTGCAATGATCCAATGTGGATCTTGCTCTGCATCTTGAAAGGATTGAGGTTCAATTTGAGAAATAAAGCTAGTGTGCATCAAGTTTTGGTTGACCTGATTTCTGGTTTGCACAATAGCTGAGATGTCTCCAATCACTTGGGAGATTGGATGGTCTCTTGATGTTACTAAATCAACAGGAGATGTTGATTGTTCACCAACCTGTGTTGTTGTTTCCTCTGGTGCTACAATAACTGGCTCTTCAAGAAGTTTCTCTTCAAGATGTTGAATGTCTTCTTCATCTTCACTACTTTCATCTTTTTGAATAATTTGTAACCTATCCAAGTCTTCTGCAAGAGAGTGTACCTGCAAAGGTTCTATGGTAGAAGTATTCTTCTCCTTGAAAGACATGTTAGACTCATCAAAAGATATATGAATAGATTCTTCAATTTTGAGAGTAGATTTATTATATACCCTATAAGCTTTACTGATCATGGAGTATCCCAAAAACACTCCATCAGCTTTAGCTTGAAATTTTGCTAAGTATTTCTTGTCATTATTATGAATGTAACAAATACAACTAAAAATTTTAAAGTAATCTACTTTAGGTTTCTTCCCTTTGAGTAATTCATAGGGATTCTTGCCCTTCAGTTTATGTATTAAACTTCTATTCAACACATAGTTGGAGGTGTTCATTTCCTCTGCCCAAAAGGATAGACGAAGGTGAGCATCTGACAACAATGTAGTAGCAGATTCAATAAGGGTTCTATTTTTCCTTTCAGCTACCCCATTTTGTTGAGGAGTTCTAGGAGCTGAGAAAGTGTGCCTGATCCCTTCACTCTGACAGAACTCTTGCATAAGAAGAGAATCAAACTCTGTCCCACGATCACTTCTGATCAGGGCAATGTGAGTATTGAACTCACTCTATATGCGTTTGAGAAACTCTGTCAAACATTTAAAGTTATCAGACTTCTTTCTCAGAAAGAACACCCATGTGAATCTAGAGAAGTCATCTACAACCACTAAAGTATAAGATTTCCCTCCTAAGCTTTGTACTGTAATGGGTCCAAAAAGATCCATGTGTAACAGATACAAAATCCTAGGTGAATCACTCTTATTAAGTGACTTGAAACTATTTTTGGTTTGCTTGCCTAATTGACAAGCCCCGCAGAGTCCTTCCTTCTTGTAGGGGCTAGAAGGTAGTCATCTAACAAGGTTGTCCTTGGATAGACTAGCAATGGTTCTAAGGTTTATATGTCCTAATCTCTTATGTCATAGTTCATTAGGTCTACAAATAGAGTTAAACAAGCAAATATCTACCTTGGTTGAAAGAAAATCTACAATATAGATGTTACCTTTCCTTTTACCTATCAACACTGTTGTGTTGTCCTCTAATTTGATCTTGCATAAGGAGTTTCTGAAAGTCACTTGGTAGCCTTCATCACACAGTTGACTGATGCTGATTAAATTGTGCTTCAGTCCTTCCACATAGTCTACTTTCTTGAATGTGACTGTGCCAATCTGGACTGCACCATATCCTTTTGTTAGTCCAAAGTTTGAATCACCAAATATTACTTTGGGTCTAAGCTTGGCTTTAAAGTTTGTGAAATTATCCTTGTTTCCTGTCATGTGCTTTCAGCACCCACTATCCAGATACCATTGCTGGTTTGATGTTGGATAGGTCTTCACCTGCACATAAAACAATTTATTTGTTTTTGACCCAGTTTACCTTGGGCCTAGGTTGATAACCTTCGAATTCAGAAATAAAAGACATCACTGGTTGACTCTTATAGCCTTCAGGATGATATCTCCTAGGAGGTATTATCCATTCAGTATAAGAGTTAAATCTTTGGGATGAAGGACCCCTAGGTTTGAAATTTGATTTACCTTTGAAATTTTTTTCAAAACTCTGATCTCTGCTCGACGATCGCTGAGCTGAGTTCGATGATATTGGGTCAGATCGTCGAGCTCCGTTCGAAGATCGACTGTGGCAGAGTTCAGGGTTTAGAGATCGTCGACCTGAGTTCGACGATTTAGCCTGATATCGTTGATCTTCATTCGACGATCGTCTAGCTCCGTTCGACGATTTCTGTTGAACTCTTGTTTTCTTAGGTAAGTCAGAATTCTTCCTAGCTACCTCTACAAATCCCTTACCTTTATCAGAGATAAACTTGATTGGGGTTGTTAATATTATAGGTTGGATAGATGAGGCACCCAAGCCCAGTGTACTGAATCTTGAGTTCATTGTTATTGTGATGTCCATTAGCTTGATAATTCTCCCATTGAGGGATTTTTCAAACGTTTTGGCCTCTGATAGCTCACCTTTCAGTGAGGCTATCTGCTCCCTACAGCATTCCAACTCCTCAGAGAGTTTGAGGTTTTCTGATTTTAAAGTACTGTGTTCAGATAACTGATTTCTGAGAGAAATGATTTCCTTCTTAGATTTTAATAAATCCAAACATAGTGCTTTAAACTCACACTTGAAGTCCTCAGAATTAAAATCAAAAGAACTTATTACCTGGTCCTCTTCAGATTGAGTCTCTGATTCTGACTCTGACTCTTCTGCATCAGAACTTTGTTGTGAGGCATTGATAGCCATCATGCAGAATTCTTTTTCATCAGCATCATCTTCATCATCACTTGAGCTGGATGAAGCTTCAAATTCTTCTTCTGTCTCACTCCAAGTTTCAGCAACAAACCCCTTCCTTGTATGTTTATTCTTGCTGGAGGAGGGTTTGCCATTGCTGCTCTTCTTGAAGTCCTTTTCTTTTCTCCTTTCTTTCCTGTCCTTCTTGTCCTTGGTTTTATTTTCTGGATAGTCAGGCACAATGTGGCCTAGTTTCCTGCATCCAAAACAAATAATCTCTTTGTTATTTGATTTGCCATACCTTGGCTTGTCATGCTCTCTGTGTGATCTTTTCCTGAAATCCTGCCTGGCCATTTTGTAAAACCTTTTGGCCAGTAGGCTTAGCAGCTCTTCATTGTCTGCGACCTTGTCTTCAGGCTGATCTTCAATGGCTTTGAAAGCTATTGATTTTTCTTTTCTTGTAGCTAGTGAGGCACCCTTCTGCTCTTCTTCTCTATTCTTGATGAGCAGCTCATAAGACCTGAGCTTGCCCAAGAGAGCTTCAATTGTGATCTCATTTAGGCTTCTGGCATCCTTGATTGGCCAGATCCTTGAGTCCCAAGTGCTTGGGAAGCACATTAGGATTTTATCATTGAGCTCAGTCAATGAGATCTCTTTGTCCAAAGTTTTCAGCTCATTAACTATTAGACTGAGTCTATTATACATATCTGCTACTAACTCAACTTCTCATTTCTTGAAGTTCTCATACTGGGTTATGAGATGAGATCTTCTATCTTTTCTCTCATCAGCAGATCCTGAGACTATATCAGATAGCTTGTCCCAGATGTCCTTTGCTGAGTTGCATTCAGCTATCTTTTGGAATATTTCATCAGACATAGTCTGGGCTAGAATGTTCATAGCCTTTGCATCAGCCATTTTCCATTTCTTGATTTCTGCATCTGTTCCTGAAGGAGGTGGAACAACACTCGTACTTGTATTTTCGGGGGGTCTTGGACACACTGTCAAAACAGAATCGAAAATGTCTTCATCAATAGAGTTCATGTACAGTATAATCCTTGTCTTCCAAAGTGCAAACTTAGATAGATTGCACACTGTAGGTCTGGTGCTAGCATAATCTTTGTTTTGGGCTATGTTCTGTGAAGAAATAAATCTAGTAACAAACTTAAACAAGCAGATCTAACTAGAGGCATCTTTGGGTTCAGGTGTTAGCCTGTGCAACCACTAAGGTGTGGTATTTTAACCAACCTCGCTTTGATGCCAATTGAAAGTGCAGGTTAGATCTAATATACTCTAGAGGGAGGTCAATAGAGTATGGTGATTACTGAAAACTTTTTACAACTCTTGTTGTATTGCTAAGTGAACAGGGAAGCAACTGAGATACAGTAAACACAACAACTATCTAATCAAAAAGTAATCACAGAACAATCACAAACCACAGCCAGAAAACAAAAGAAAATAAGCAACCAGATGACACAGGGAGCTATAGTGGTTCCCCAAACAATCTGGGTACATCCACTATTCTACCACCCTAGGTAGGAATCCACTGCAGGATGAGTTGATCAGGTGTCCTGGGCACCAATGAGCTTTTGATAAGGTACTCAAAAACCAAACCAGATTTTTTGATCAGGTGTCTTTCCACCACTGAGTTTTGACAAGGTCTCAGAAACCAACACAAACTTTTGAAGGGAGTTTGATAAACCCTTTACAGTAGAGAGGGAGTGAGAGAAAGAGAGATAGAGAGAGATAGAGATAGAGAGATATATATATATATATATAGAGAGAGATGATCTTCTCTGTCAACAATCAGAGAGAAGATAGTGGATGTTGTCAAAGCTCCCCCTGAGTTCTTGAGTTGTTCAAGAAGTGAAGCTTTGCAGTAGGGTGATAGGCCTTCAGTAGATTTGATCTCAAAAAAAGATGATTCCAGCAGCAGCTGAAATGTGTGTTGTCTGGAGTCTTGAATGATAATGGCCTTTTAACACTAGAATCAAGAAGGGATCTGAAAATTTCAGTATGTTGATCTCCTTGTGTGATGTGTGTTCTTGTAAGAATTCTAAGACTGAGAATATCTGCAACTCCTTTTTTGTTGTTGTTGTTGTTGTTTTTGATGATCCTGTTGATGTTGATGATGTCAAGCAGGAATGAAAACATTGATCTTTTATTCATTAGATCTGAATAGAATATTTCTCTGTCCAAGATAGCTGTTAGCCTGTCATAAATGACTTCCTTAACTGCATTTTGTCTTCTGGAGGAAAGTCCAATAAAACCATTCCTTTGAAAATCCCTTGAAACTTGCTCCAGATTAATTGAAACGTCTACAAGATCCTTGAAATAAATGCTGGAAATAATTCCATAACTGTCTGAATTTAAATCTTGAAAAACGTCGATCTCTCCAGAAAAACTTCGACCTGAGCTCAACTATCATTGAACTGAGCTCAGAGACTGAACTTAGACTGAAGCAGAAAGCGTTAATCTGAGCTCAACTATCGTCGAACTGAGCTCAGAGATAGAGAAACAAACTAGAGACAGGAACGTCGATCTGAGCTCGAAGATCGTCGAATGGAGTTCGACGACTCGTTGAAGTTGAGCTCAGAGATCATCGAATGGAGTTCGACAATTCGTCGAGGTGAGCTCAGAGATCGTCGAATGGAGTTCGACGATTCGTCGTCCTGAGCTCGACGAAATGACTTAGTCTCCTGAACTGAAATATCTGGTCTTGAGGGTCTTGAGGGCAGCTTTCAAACCTAAATACTAACCCTTAAACTCAATCTAATTGACCTTTAGATCTATACAAGGAGGTCAAAACAAATTTCCTAAAGGACATAGTGATCCTTGCCCAAATCAGTAATAGGGTGTTCCAACACTCTCTTATGAAATGATGCCTAATGTCTATATTCTTGCTCCAACTGTGATGTATTGGATTCTGTGCTATGGCAATAGGACTTGTGTTATCACAATGTAGATTTTAATTATTTAAGTTGAGACCATAGTCTAGTAATTGATTTTGAATCCACAGCATCTGGGAACAATAGATGCTAGCTGCAATATATTCTGCCTCAGCAGTTGAGGTAGACACAGATGACTGTTTTTTACAAAACCAGGACACTAATCTCATACCCAGGAACTGGAAGGTTCCTGAAGTACTTTTTCTGTCCACCCTGCATCCAGCAAAATCAGCATCTGAGTATCCAATTAACTCAAATTCTGATTCAGTGGGATACCATAGGCCTAGACTAGGACAACTCTTTATATATCTCAAAATCCTTTTTAAGAAAACTAAGTTAGATTCTTTTGGGTTCACTTGGAACCTAGCACAAAGGCATGTGACAAACATGATATCAGGTCTGCTTGCTGTAAGATATAGTAGGGACCCAACAATGCCCCTATATAATTTCTGATCAACAGGTTTCCCATGTGGATCAGAGTCTATTACGTCATTTGTAGCCATAGGTATTTTCTTTGCTGATGCATCAGCCATCCCAAAGTTTTTGATAAGCTCTTTTGCATATTTCGCTTGGGAGATGAAGATGCCATCAGGGAGCTGCTTCACTTGGATATCAAGGAAGTAGGAGAGCTCACCCATGCTACTCATTTCAAATTTTGAATGCATGAGGTCAGAGAACCTCTTGCATAATTTGGAATCAGTAGACCCAAATATGATGTCATCCATATATATTTGTACTAACAATATTTGATCCCTATGATGTCTAGTGAAAAGTATTCAATCTACCATGCGTCTAATAAATTTATGCTCTATCAAAAAGCTGGCTAGGGTCTCATACTAAGCTATTGGAGCTTGCTTGAGGCCATAAAGAGCTTTATGCAATTTGAAAACATGATAAGGGTGAGTTGGAGAGACAAAACCTGGAGGTTGTTCAACATAAACCTCTTCTTTTAATACTCCATTCAGAAAAGCACTCTTCACATCCATTTGATAGACCTTGAACTTCTTGAAGGCTGCATAGGCAATGAATATTCTGATTGCCTCTAACCTTGCCACAGGTGCAAAGGTTTGGTCATAATCTATTCCTTCCTCTTGCATATATCCTTGAGTAACAAGCCTAGCCTTATTTCTCACAATCACTCCTTGGGAATCCAGCTTGTTTCTATAAACCCATTTAGTTTCAATTACTGGGTATTCTTGGGGTCTTGGAACCAAATCCAAAACTCTATATCTCTCAAATTGGTATAATTCCTCCTGCATTGCAATGATCTAGTGAGGATCTTGCTCTGCATCATGAATGGATAGAGGTTCAACCTAAGAGAGAAAACAGGCATGCATCAAAACTTGGTTAAGTTGATGCCTGGTCTGTACACCTACTGATATGTCTCCAATTACTTGAGATCTGGGGTGATCCCTAAGTGTGACAAGATCAGTGGGTGGAGTTGGTTCTGCAACAGCATTAGGAACTAATTCCTCTTGTGGAATTATGTTTGCTGTTGAGGGAAGATCAATTCCTTTAGTGCTTTCATCTTCACTTTCTTCAATGTCTTGTGGAGAAGGATGTGTTGGAACCTCTTGGGTGAGGTTTATTCCATCCAAGCTCTCACACAAGTGAGGTACCTGCAAAGTGCTATTGGTAGAAATATCTTTCTCCTTGCAAGACATGTTAGCTTCATCAAATGTAACATGAATAGATTCATCAATTTTTAGTGATGATTTATTAAAGACCCTATAGGCTTTGCTTACTTGGGAATATCCTAGAAAAATTCCCTCTTCAGTCTTAGCCTCAAACTTTCTAATATATCTTTTGTTGTTATTGTGAATATAACATATACATCCAAATACTTTAAAATAGTTGATTTTAGGTTTCTTCCTTTAAGCAATTCATAGGGAGTCCTATTTTTTAGTTTGTGAATTAAACTCCTGTTCAGGACATAATTTGCTGTGCTCACAGTCTCTTCCTAAAAGGTTAGGGGCATGTAAGCACCTACAATCAATGTACATGCAGCTTCAATGAGTGTCTTATTTTTCCTTTCAGCTACCCAATTTTGTTGAGGAGTTCTAGGAGCTGAGAAACAATGCCTCATACCTTCCTTCTCACAGAACTCATGCATAAGAAGAGACTCAAACTCTTTGCCATGATCACTTCAAATCAATGCAACATGAGTAGAGAACTCAATATGTATGGTCCTGAGAAAATCTGTAAGAACCTTGAATGTATCTGACTTAGATCTCAGAAAGGATACCCAAGTGAACCTGGAGAAGTCATCCACAATAACTAAGGCATAGGATTTCCCTCCTAGGCTTTGTACAGCAATGAGTCTGAAGAGATCCATATGTAGCAAATACAAAATCCTAGGTGAATCACTTTTATTAACAGATTTAAAACTAGATTTAGTTTGCTTGCCTAATTGACAAGCCCTGCAAAGGCCTTCCTTCTTTTAGGGACAAGAAGGTAGACCTCTAACAAGGTTGTCTTTTGATAGCCTAGCAAGGTTTTTCAAGTTTACATGACCTAGCCTTTTATGCCATAAATCATTCTGGTTACTAATCAGATTGAGTAAGTAGATATCAGAATTGGCAGAAATAAAATCAACTAAATATATGTTACATTGTCTATTCCTAATTAAAACATTTTGTTTTTCTTTATTAGAAATAGTGAAAGAAGATGAGTTGAAGTGTACCTGATAACCTTCATCACATAACTGACTTATGGAGATGAGGTTATTCTTGAGTCCTCTGATATAAGTTACTTTCTTGAAAGTAATAGCTCCAATCTTGACTTCTCCAAAACCTTCTGATTGGCCACATTTAGAATCACCAAAGATTACCTTTGGACCTAGCTTGGACTTGTAGTTGGTTAAGATGTCCTTGCTGCCAGTCATATGCTTGGAGCATCCACTGTCCAGGTACCATGTTTGATTATTCACTGGACAGCTCTTCACCTGCAATGAAAAACAATTAGTTGTTCTTGACCCACAGGTCTAAGCTTCTTAGAAATAACTCTAATTAGCTAAAGAAAGAATAATTGAAAGATTGGGGGATAGATCTTAACTAACACTAATTAGAGTTATTTCTATATTCTAAGATAAGAAGATCACAACACAAAGAAAATAAAGAAAAAGAGCAAGCAACCAGAAGACATTAGGATTTTATAGTGGTTCCCCAACCTGGGTACATCCACACTTCTACCACTCTGGTAGGAATCCACTCAGAGTTTTGATCAGGTGCCTGACACCAATGAGCTTTTGATCAGGTGCTCAAAAACTAAACCTCGAGTCTTTTGGTCAGGTGACTTGCAAGCAGGGGTTAACTTTTGAAGGGAGTTATAACCCTTTATACAGTGGGGGGGGGAGATGATTTTGTCTTCTCTTTATCAATAAACAACTGAGAAGACTTAAGTGGATATGATGTTAGCAAAGAGCTCCCCCTGAGATGTTGATGGTTCAGGAGATGGAGCTTTGCTTCAGGGAGATAGGCCTTCAGAATGATGATGTCTCCAGCAAGCTTCTTAGACTGATATGAATGTATGTCTCTTGAGAATCCTGGAGCAGATGGAGAACTCTGATGAATATGTTGATTGATGCAGAGTTCCTACTTATTCTGTAAGGTGAAAATCCTTCTATGTGTTCGTGTTCACTGTCTTGTTATTATTTGCTGCAGTGCTCCGTGTTCTGTATGTCTCTCTCTATCTTTGTCTATAAATCTCTTATATCTGCTACAAACATTTGAATTCTTTAATCTTGAACACGGCAAAAGCATTCCCGAAAATAGAAGATGTCATGGGAATTAATCCTGAATTAATCCTGAAATAGCCCATATTTAATGCAGCATTTGAACTGCTATTTCCATATTGACTGTAATTAATACTTGAGTTGATCTGCCAACTGTAAATAAATAGGCATGGGATTAACTGCACAGAATTCGTCGACCTGAGCTTGCAGATCGTCGAGCTCAGCTTCTATTTCGTCGAGCTGGGAATCTGCTTTGGATTTAGCGTAGCGATCGTCGACCTGAGCTCAGAGTTCGTCGATTTCAGCTGGATTTCGTCGAGCAGAGCTTCTTGCTTGAGATAAGAGTTCGTCGACCTGAGTTTAGAGAAGGAAATCATAATTTATCGACCAGCGTTTGACGTTCGTAGAACGGAGTTTGACTATCGTCGAACTGATTTTCTGGCAACTACATTTCTTGGAATTCTACTGAGGCAACTCTGAACAAATACCTATGACCCATGACTATACATTTTGGGTAAATCTAAGAAAACCTAATAGTGATCCTTGCCCAAATCAGAACTAGGGTTCCAACACCTCGGCGCGTCCGCCGGGGGTGGGCTGGTAGGTGGCATTCCACTCGAGGAGTGGGGGTGGCTAGGTGGCGCCGGGAGCAGGGCCACCGCCACCCCAGGCTCTAGGGATGGAATTTCCGGCTGTGGCTGGCGGCGCCATACCGCCGGAACACCGCCCAGAGAATCATCGGCCCCTAGCGAGCTGATCGGGGCTGGCGCCGGCGTCTGCGGTGACCTGACGGCAGTGGTGGAGGCCTCTAATCCTTTGTACCATCGGCGAGGAGCAGCAGCCGCCCGATCTGGTGATGAAGATCGGGCGGCTGGGATTTTCTTAATCACTGCCCCGCCTTTATTTTTGTGCCCTACATAGCAGATCCGTGGCCATTTCGCTGTGGGGAAGCGCTGGCCGATTGCACCTTGTGGCTCAATCTCAGCCGCGGGATCTCTGTGATCTGCTAAATGCAGACCATTTCCATACCAGAAATTTCGAGAAATTTCTGGGCCAAATCTAAGCCTATAGGAGAAAAATGACCAACATGAAAAATGTTCCCCATGATGAGGGATACCTCCACAAAAATTGTGAGAATTCTTGGAATTAATTTAGTATTTTTAAAAGCCAAAATAAAATTGTTTGGCTAAATTAGATGACCAAAACATCTTGGAAAATTATAAAAAATTACTATGCTCATTTTAGGCCCTCCCAAGGGTTATATCAAAATTTGGGGTCATGGGGTTAAGTTCTGATATTTTTCCTAAAATATTGAAGCCTAGGGTCGCGCACGGATCCTTTTTCCACTCGTCTTCCCTAAAAGACAGAAAATGGAGTGCGCGACCACTCTTATTAATCAAACAAGTACTTTAATCTATTTTATCGACGAGAGCGGCCGAGGCAATTGACTAAACTCTGAGTTTTTTGAGATTTCGTAAAATTGTTGAGCACCTCGACTCTCAGGTAAATAGGGCACGCTAGGAAGGTTAGAGTACGAGTAATGACTTGGAGTTGTCCCTGACGACTAATAAGAATGTAACTCCTAGCCAACCCTTGATCTAATTAACCCATAATAAATATGGCGCAACCAAATTAATTGGATCTTAATAGTTGATGTAACCCAATAAAATCTCCTTTATATCTCGATGGAATCGAAGCCTCCTGAATAGGAGTGATTGGACTACTAACCATTTTCTTTGTGTTTTCTCCAGTCTCGTACTGGTCAAGCTTATTTTAGTACTTTCTATTCATTACTACTCCAGTCTCGTACTGGTCAAGCTTATTTTAGTACTTTCTATTCAGTACTACTCTAGTCTCGTACTGGTCAAGCTTATTTCAGTACTTTCTATTTAGTACTACTCCAGTCTCGTACCGGTCAAGCTTATTTTAGTACTTTCTATTCAGTACTACTCCAGTCTCATACTAGTCAAGTTTATTTCAGTACTTTCTATTCAGTACTACTCTAGTCTCGTACTGGTCAAGCTTATTTGAGTACTTTCTATTCAGTACTACTCCAGTCTCGTACTGGTCAAGTTTATTTCAGTACTTTCTATTCAGTACTACTCCAGTCTCGTACTGGTCATATTTCTTTCCAGCACTTTAAATAAGTAGCATAAACACCGTACTTATCCTCATTGCAATTTACTATTATAATCACTGGGTCCTGTTATGATGAGCAGTCATCGAGCCTTAGTTGGGGATAATTGGAGTCGAAGTAGTCCACCAGGTCTAGCTTCAAATAATGCGCTCTTACGCTCCTTGTCAAAGGTAGAGCTGAGTGCCGACACCCGAAGTCTAAAGCCTAGTATTGCAGTCCAACGTAGACTCGGTGTATATATATTGTTAGCCTTTTGTTTGATTGTTCGTAAATTGCTTGCGGTGAAATAGTGGTGGGTCAGTCCCTCCTGCAGACCACTCGTACCGGTGTGGGAAGGTTGACGACTCAAGGCGACGTGGAGATGAGTACCACGTGTGACCGGCCGTTATATTCCCCGTCGGGTTTCCTCCGCTGGTCGGCCAAAATGATTCGCCAGATGTCGTTTACATCCAAGATTACACAAGGTTGTATGTTAGGGCCTGGGGTTGTGCGGTACGATCATCCCTAGAAGTGGCAGGACTAGCCACTATCACAAACGACCATATCGGTGAGGCCCGCGGGGCTCTCTACCCTGCTGGAACAGAAGCGGTCCAAACTATATCGACATAGGGTTTATGCGTGCGACTATGAATGCCTGCAGTGTGTGCGCGGCTGTGAATGCCTGCGATAGAGTTCAGGATATGAAAACCTGATGTGCTGATGAGCTAGCAGAGCCTTGTTATAACTGATTTATACTACTGCTGATTTTTCCGGTTATACTGCACTCTTTTATAATTGCTCCTAGCTGTTCATATATGAAATGTTGTGCTAACCCTCTTTTTCTTCGGCTATTTACTTTTGTTGGGTGGGTGCGTGCTCGTCCCCAGGATGTGGATCTGGGGAGTAGATTTGTTTCCACTTAGTTCTGT
This sequence comes from Platanthera guangdongensis, assembly GCA_039583875.1. Taxonomy (NCBI): domain Eukaryota; kingdom Viridiplantae; phylum Streptophyta; class Magnoliopsida; order Asparagales; family Orchidaceae; genus Platanthera; species Platanthera guangdongensis. Next base: position 95,741,911 of record CM077167.1, read on the forward strand.
GACTAACAGTTATTTAAATAACCATTCAAAGAAAATGGAGCACCGTAGTGACCCGCTGCCACAAGAGATTTCGCCAGCAGCTAGGAACACTCGAGCATATGCACCCCCGCCATCCCCAGAGTTTAAAGACGTGAGTACCTCCGAGCAACGTATCGAGAGAGAGAGTATGAGTGATATATGTAGTACATGTATAACCAACGGGCTTTTATAAACGCTTAGGCTTCGGCCCTAGAACCTCTGTATTCTTATGATGTGATATATAAATCTACAGTGGTTTCCTGTTAATTCTTTCACTATACTTTGATGGGTTGTGAATGTTATGATTCGAGCCGAGCAAGGAGGCCATCTAGTGCTTGGATAGGGTGGATCGTTTCCCCTAAGAGCACTGGGTGGACATCTTAGGCCAGTAATACCCCTCCGGCCTGGCCCAGGCAAAAGGTTTGGGGGCACTACAAATGGATCAGAGCCATCACGATTCTTCCTTGTGGAGCAGTCTCAGGATCCCTCCGTCCCTCGCTTCGTTCTAGGTTCGGGACGAACCTTGCAGTGGAAGCCTGGTGTACCCTAGGGTAGAGGCTTAGGGATTCTAGACTGTACGATAGTACACCCATATACCGTTGTTTTTCGCTTGGGTTGTCGTTTTTGCAAATTTCCCCTACTTTTGCAAAATAGTGACACTCTTTCCTATTACTTCTCCAGGTACCAGAGTACAGTAACGGGGGATCCTCGTCCAGAGGATATGTTCCAGCTACCCCACCACAAGACCCAGTCGCTCCCGCGGCCGTACCGTTTGCTGAGACAGATATGGAGTAGACACTGACGACTATTCTAGCAACTTTCTGGGATGCCCTGGCACTGCCACCGCGAGAGATGACCGCACCCACCGATCTGCTGATGACTTTCCAAGGACTGAGGCCTCCCCATTTCAGAGGTATAGAGATGGCTATCCAGGTAGAGGAGTGAGTGGAGCGGGTGGAGGAGCTGTTAGTATGAATTATGTGCCCAGCTATGGCTGCAGCCTCTTTGGTGGTAACCCTTTTGGAGGGATACGCAAGGGATTGGTGGAGAGCGGCTAGTCACTCTACCTTTCGAGGTCGGCCATTGAGCATGATCCATTGGGGTAGGTTCTCCGTAGCTCTATTAGAGTTCTTCATCACAGATGCAGACTGAGCCACGATGCAAGAGAGGTTCTTACTCATTCGACAAGGCAGTCGCACAGTGGCAGAGTACGAGAGAGAGTTTATACACCTGGCACGCTTAGCCGGGAACCTGGCCGCCTCCGACAAGGATAGAGATTCTCGGTTCTACCGAGGACTATGAGATGACCCGAGGCAGGCCTTGATCATGCTCTCTCAGGCCACCTTTCACACCATATGTAACGCCCCCGATTTTTTTTATGGTCATTGTGTAATTTTGTTTGGCGTTACGTTGGCCTTTGCTGGTGTTAGAGCGTAATCTTCGCTCTTTAGGCCTTTAGTGGCTTGGTTGTTAGCCTGTTTGCAAGATTCCCTAGCAAGTCGGAGTCTGTTTTGGCGACTCGGTGATGCCTCTTCGGGCATGCATATGTTTTGGCTTCGGGCAAGGTTAGCCCAAGTTTTGTTTGTCGGATGCTGAGTTCGACTTCGCCACTAGAATTGGTTGGCTCGGGAATAACATGAGTAAGAACTTATAACATATGGATATGTAGCTATGCTCTATTGGTTGCTGGTTAATTCCCCCTAGGTGCTAACGGTGTGGCTGCAGTTTCTTGTAGCAGGGGAGAGGTGTAAGAGGTCAAAGACCTGGAGCGCATTTGGGTGACACAGACTGGGACACGTGCGTGTCCCAGGGCGTGTCGGGGTACACGGCCTGTGACACGGGTGTGTCACAGGGCGTGTCCCGTGTGTTCGACGAATTTCGGTCGACGAAGTTCACTCAACGAGTGTCGAGTGTCGAGAGAAGGGGTACACGGCCTGTGACACGGACGTATCACAGGGCATGTCCCGGTGTCGACGAACTTCGCTCGACGAAATTCACTCGACAAGTGTCGAGTGTCGAGAGAAGTGGTACACGGGCATGTAACAAGGCGTGTCCCACTCTCGACGAACTTCGCTCGACGAAATTCACTCGACGAGTGTCGAATGTCGAGAGAAGGGGTACACGGCCTGTGACACGGGCGTGTCATCGGGCATGTCCCGTGGTCGACGAACTTCGCTCGACGAAGTTCGCTCGACGAGTGTCGAGTATGAGGTTACACGGCTTGGGACACGGGCGTGTCCCAAGGTAGTGTCCTTCTCGGGTTGGTTTGCTGGGTGCTCTGTGCTGTGTCACGACCAGTGACACGGCCGTGTAGGTAGGCGTGTCCAGTGACACGGCCTGTGACACGCCCGTATCACAGGCCGTGTACTGTTTGGATGTGAGGCGGTTTCCCACCGCTTAAGTGACACGGCTTGTGACACGGGCATGTCACAGGGCGTGTCAGGGCCGAAATGCGAAATTTCAGCAAAATTTGCTGCAGTTCAATTTCTTTATTGTTTTCATCCAAGGGATCAAACTTCTTCCTTGGGAATAAGGCCGAGGTTAAGCCTTTCTCCTTCCCTTTTGTGTTCATTCTTCTTCTTCTTCTTGTCATTTTCCATTTCCAAAGAGGGTGAGTGCAAGAGAAAGAAAGGAAGAGGGACCAGCTGCTCGGAATTTGCCCCTTAGGTAACGTTTCTTTGTTTTTGGATTAGTGGAAAAGAAGATGGGTTGTCAAATTTCTTAGTTGTTTGTTTCTCCTATGTTGTTCACCTCAGGTTTTTCTTCTAGTTGTACTATACCTGTGATAGCGGCTATTGTGCTTGAGGTTGAGGCAAGTGGTGTTCTTGCCCTTGCCAAGTTTTGCTTTTCTTTCATCTCTTATGGTTATATGATTATGGTATAGTTGAAATTTGGGTTATTCATTTATGCCCAAATCTTGGTTGAAAGTAGACCTATGAAATAGGAACTTAGATCATGTTGCGTACGTGCTTAGGATGAACGTTCTGATTTGTGGTTACGTCGGTATTCCGGGTTGTTGGTGTGTTTCGGCGTGTTTTGCCGATTGAATCGTGGGGTATGGCACGTGGTTTGTCTGATGGCTCTGTAAGGGGTGGTGTGGTGTAGAGCCTGGTGGTTTTATGGTGTAGATAGCACCTTTTGGCCCCGTATAATGGGCTGGTTGTTTTATGGTGTAGAGAACACCTTTTGACCCCGATATGGGCTGTTTTTGTTGATGTGTTCCACCTTAAGGCCTGCCACCATTGAACCCTTGAGTAATGACTCTACCACTGTTAATACATCACCAATTAGGTCTGTTCATTCTTTTGATATTTTGGCATATGTTGGCTTTATTGCTCCTGCAAGTTTTAGCAGGCTATGTGGATATCTCTTGCACGTGGTGCATTGTGTACTCCTTTTGGATGAAATGCTCCATTTCCTTTATAAAATTGCTGAGGTATTCTTTTCTTTGGAATGCCTCAGGTCCAGGTGATAGCCGATTGAGCGGCTAGTGTTCTTTTGGTGGAGCTTGCTTGTGGCCGCTGAGGTTGTTGTTCCTCGTTTTGGCGAGGTAGTTTTCTTCTTTCTGTACAGACATACACACCCACCAGTGGGTTCGTGTCAGGTTGTTGATGCCCCCTGATGGTTCCTTTTAGTGATGTGCTATGAACTAAAGACTGCTAGTTTTACCTTTTGTTTGGAGGTTGTTTGCTTGCTTCTGAGAATGTTTTATGCTAGGTTGCACGTTAGTTATGTTAAACCTTAAAAGTAATAGTATATGTATCTCATGCATATCATGTTTTAAAACACTAACGCACTATTTTTCAAGTACATAACAAAAGCTATTTTCTATATATTATGAGTCACCTAGAGTCCTGCATTCCATGAGAGGTCCTTTGGGGACAATTTTACTCATGTAGGATGTCAACTTACCTTAACTATGTATTTCCGCTGCGTATAAAATTATAGTTTTGTTATGTGGACTAGTTGATCCACAGTGCCGAGGGATACAACCATCAAACTGTAACTGGTTTACTTGCATAAGAAATGATGATTTATTCCACAAGTGTGCGTTTAGGTTTTGCCTGAGCGCGTGCAGTTATCCCCTGCACGGCGTGGCATCACGACACGTATTTTCTCATGCCCTGATATTCTATAAATGTGTGAGAAAATGCGGGTTGTGACAGTTGGTATCAAAGCCAGGTTTGCTTGACTTTGGGTCGGGCAGTGGCATAAAATACACACACCGAGGTGTCATCAGTTCATCTTGGCAAAAGCACGAGCACTTCACTCATAGCATAACATGAAGTATATGGGGCATATTATGTAGTATGAGATGCATAATATGTGTTTGTATATGGATCCACCATAGGGGCAATATGTGAGGGTTATGTAGTATGAGATGCATAACCTCAACACATGAATGCAACGAGCACGTTTCTTTTTCGTTGCATGAGAATGTCATGTAGTATGAGATGCATAACATTTTCATGCGTACCCACCCATGACATGCATTAGGGCTTTTTTTAGAATGCATATCACAACATGCATAGCATAATATTGCATAAGCACAACGTGCCAAGCTAAAGATTGACATGATGACGCTTGTACACATATGGTTTTGAGTCAACAGGAATATAACTTCATGCATACATGGTATAGGCACATGAATTAGTGTGATGAGGGTGACTCATCGTAGGTTAGGCATAACATCATTTAAAACTCCCAGAGAAAGTTAGCAGTTGAAGTTCATATGTGTATGTGTGTCTGTCCAGAGTCATTTTATGCTCGGTAGGGCTAGTTCTTGATTCATGTTGATTGGAATATAGGATGTCAAAGCGTCCTGTGATGAGGCAGACTCACTAGTCTGAGGGCGAGTCTTCGGGTGCCCAGAACAATTCAAGTATGGAAAGTTTGCGACAGAGTAATGAGGCCTTGGTAAGGCAAATAGGGGATGTGCAGTCCCAGATTCAGTCTATGTTTTCCATGATGTCTGGGCTTGCTCCGAGTGTGTCGAACCCTGCTGTGGGTCCAACTGTTCCTGCCCCTCCTGCTCCGTTGGTGCCTCCCGTAGTGGTTCCATCTGAGATGACATTTATTTCGTAGTTTCAGCGACTTGGAACACCTACTTATGATGGCAAAGCGGATTTCATGGTGTTGGATGATTGGCTGATAGTAATGGATGAAATGTTTTCTTACTCTGGCATCACTGATGATCAGCGAGTGATGATCGCTGCATATCAACTAAAGGGATTAGCAAAGAGTTGGTGGATGCGAGAAAAGGAGAGCTTGACAGAAGGATGCTCTTGGGCGTCGTTTAAGGGGATGCTCCTAAGGAAGTTTCACCCTCGGTCGAGCGGGACCGTTTGATGTATGAGTTCTTACATTTGAAGCAAAGGCAGCTCACAATAAGTGAGTATGAAATTGAGTTCAGTAAATTAAGTCTGTTTGCCCCCGGCATGGTAACTTCCGAGGCAGATCGAGTTAAGCGTTTTCTTGGTGGCCTACGAAATGAGGTGCAGCAGTTAGCAAGTGCATATGGAGCAACAAGCTATGCTGCCTTAGTGGAAGCTGCCTTGAAAGTTGAGGCAATTGAAACTGCGAAGAAAAAAGGACAGTGGATGAGGAAAGATAAGAGGAAGTTACTCGAAGGGAAGAGCTCTCAGGTGCCTGATGCTGCTTCCAGGAAGAAGAGCAAAGAAGTTTGTAGCTTCTGTGGCCGATCAGGCCACCCTTTCAAGTGATGCTTCAAAAGGTTAGGTGTTCAAAAGAAGGAGCATGTTCATGCACTTCAGGGTGCGCCTCAGAGGGACTTGTAGTGTACGATATGTATGAGGAAGGGGCATGATGTTGCCCATTGTTGGTCAAAGAAAGTGTGTTATCATTGTGGACAAAAGGGGCACATCAAGATTCAGTGTCCGCAAGTGCAACCTGTGTTGCAGCCAGTACCACTCCAGGCATTGCCACCTCCTCAGCGATTGGATAAAGGCAAAGGAAAACTTAATGTGATTACTTCTGACGACGCTCAGACTTCTACTCAAGTTGTATCAGGTTAGACTCCTCCCGCGTTCTCCTGTTTCGTTCATCCTTATTGTAGTTCATTTGTTTTCGTAGATATGTGATCGGTGTGCACTTTTTTAGGAACGTTTAAGGTAAAGAACCGTTGGGAGAGTGTTCTTTTCGACTCTGGCGCTACCCACTCGTTTGTGGCTAGAGCCTTCGTGGATCGATATCGTTTGGAACCAGATCGAGTGAGGGATGTCTTTTGCATCAAGTTCCCTTCTGGTGATTCTGTGGTTTCCGATTTGGGTATTTTGGCTTGTCCGATTGTGTTGGGGGATTTCATAGCTACAACAGATTTGAAGGTGATTGACCTGGAAGATTTTGATGTCATCTTATGCATGGACTGGTTGTCGAAGTATGATGCTGTGATCTAGTACAAGGGTAAGCGCTTGGACTTCCGAAAGGACAACGGTCAGCCTGGGAGTATTTATGGTGATTTATGCCAGGATTCTCCAGCTATTTCTGCGGTATGTGCTCCGACGTTGCTAGGTTCCGGCTGTTTTGCTTGTTTAGTCTCAGTTTTGGAGACCGTTGGTAGTTTGCCGCATTTAGCAGAGATTCCTGTTGTGCGCGAGTTTTCAGACGTTTTTCCTGATGATCTTCCTAGTCTTCCGCCCGACAGAGATGTTGAATTTGTGATAGAAATGGAGCCAGGTACGCGTCCTATTGCAAAGGCGCCGTACCGGATGGCCCCTCGAGAGCTGGCAGAGCTGCGGAACCAGCTGGATGAGTTGTTAAGAAAGGGTTTTATCAGGCCAAGCTCGTCACCTTGGGGTGCACCTATTCTATTTGTTAAAAATAAAGATGGGTCGATGCAACTTTGCACTGATTACCGAGAATTAAATAAAGTCACTATTAAGAACAAGTACCCCCTGCCAAGGATTGACGATTTGTTTGATCAACTGCGCGGTAGCTCAGTGTTCTCTAAGATTGATCTCCATTCTGGTTATCATCAGCTTAGGGTCCGTGAGTCAGATATTCCACGGACTGCTTTTCGATCAAGGCATGGGCATTTTGAATTCTTAGTAATGTCGTTTGGTTTAACTAACATGCCTTCAGCCTTTATGGACATGATGAACCGAGTGTTCAAAGACTTTTTGGATAAGTTTGTAGTTGTATTTATCGACGATGTTCTTGTCTATTCCCGCAATGCTGAGGAGCATGATCAGCATTTGCGGTTGGTTTTGTCTGCTTTGAGGGACCATAGATTATTCGCCAAATTGAGTAAGTGTGATTTTTGGTTCTCTCAGGTTTCGTTTTTAGGCCATGTGATAAACATACATGGCATTTCAGTTGATCCAGAGAAGATAGCTGTAGTGATGGAGTGGCGAAGATCGGATACTCCCAAGGAGATCAGGAGCTTCTTGGGGTTGGCCGGCTATTACAGAAGATTTGTGGAAGGCTTTTCTACTTTGGCTGCACCTTTGACTCGATTGATGTTGTGGGTACGTTGAAGTACCGCGACAGATTTTGTATTCTGGCTGTTATAGCCATCCGAGATATGTTATGCCGAGAAGCTCATGATTCGAGCGTTGCTTACCATCCAGGGTCTACGAAGATGTATCATGACTTGAAGCAAATTGCCTGGTGGGATGGGATGAAAAGAGACATAGCTAAATTTGTGTCAGAATGCTATATGTGTAAGCGTGTGAAGGCCGATCATGGAAGGCCTGGTTGCAAGTTGACACCATTGGAAATTCCAACCTGGAAATGAGAAAGTATTTCGATGGATTTCATTACCGGTCTACCGAGATCTCCTAGAGGGTATGATTCCGTGTGGGTGATCGTGGATCGATTAACGAAGTGTGCTCACTTCATACCGTATAAGATTAATTATCACATGAAGAAGATCGCTGAACTGTATGTGAATGAGATTCTTCGCCTTCCTGGTGGTTTGGGTACGGATTTGCGATATTCGACCGCATACCACCCGCAAACGAATGGTCAAACAGAGTGAGTAAATCAGATCGTAGAGGATATGATTCGATGTTATATCTTAGACCACGGAGGAGCATGGGATGAACATTTGCGGCTTATGGAATTTGCGTATAATAACAGCTATCAAGCAAGCTTGCAAATGTCTCCGTTTGAGGCCCTATATGGGCGCCGTTGCAGAACTGCTCTCTTTTGGGTTGAGGTTGGCGAGACACCTTTACTGGGTCCAGATGCATTAGAAGAAATGGAAGTTGCTGTAAAGCGTATTCGAGAAAAGCTTCGGATAGCGCAAGAACGTTATGAGAAGAACGCCAATCAGCGGAGATCAGATTTGGAGTTTGGTGTGGGGGACTTGGTATTCCTTAAAGTTTCCCCGATGGTTGGCATAAAGAGATTTGGGAATGATCGGAAGTTGGACCCAATGTTTGTGGGACCATTCAAGATTGTTGAGCGGGTTGGTGTATCAGCTTATAAGTTGGAATTGCCCGCAACTTTTCCCGGTGTTCACGATGTTTTCCATGAAAGCCAACTCCGCAAGTGTGTGCGAAATGACAGGCAGGTGTTAGAATCTATACCTCAATTGGAACCAAATCTTTCTTATGTGGAGGTGCCTGTCCGCATTTTGGATTCACAAGATCGTGTATTGTGAAGAAAGAAAATTCCTTTGGTGAAAGTGTTATGGAGGAACCAAGATGTGGAAAGCGCTACTTGGGAATTAGAGTCGGCTATGAGGGCAGCTCAACCTCATCTGTTTTCTTAAGCTTGTCTGGTATGGTTTCTTCCATTCACTTCTTTCCTTGTTATGTCCTTGTTGTGTAAAGTTTCGAGGCGAAACTTTCTTTTAGGGGGAGTGACTGTAACGCCCCCGATTTTTTTATGGCCATTGTGTAATTTTGATTGGAGTTACGTTGGCCTTTGCTGGTGTTAGAGCGTAATCTTCGCTCTTTAGGCCTTTAGTGGCTTGGTTGTTAGCCTGTTTTTAAGATTCCCTAGCAAGCCGGAGTCTGTTTTGGTGACTCGGTGATGCCTCTTCGACCATGCTTGTGTTTTGGCTTCGGACAAGGTTAGCCCAAGTTTTGTTTGTCGGATGCTGAGTTCGACTTCCCCACTAGAATCTGTTGGCTCGGGAATAGCATGAGTAAGAAGTTATAACATATGGATATGTAGCTATGCTCTATTGGTTGCTGGTTAATTCCCCCTAGGTGCTAACGGTGTTGCTGCAGTTTCTTGTAGCAGGGGAGAGGTCTAAGGGGTCAAAGACCTGGAGCGCATTTGGGTTACACGGCCTGGGACACGGGCGTGTCCCAGGGCGTGTCGGGGTACACGGCCTGTGACACGGGCATGTCACAGGGCGTGTCCCGTGTGTTCGACAAATTTCGGTCGACGAAGTTCACTCGACGAGTGTCGAGTGTCGAGAGAAGGGGTACACAGCCTATGACACGGGCGTGTCACAGGGCGTCTCCCGGTGTCAACGAACTTCGGTCGATGAAATTCACTCGACAAGTGTCGAGTGTCGAGAGAAGGGGTACACGGCCTGTGACACGGGCATGTCACAGGGCGTGTCCCACTCTCGACGAACTTTGCTCGACGAAATTCACTCAACGAGTGTCGATTGTCGAGAGAAGGGGTACAAGGCCTACGACACGGGCGTGTCACAGGGCGTGTCCTGCGGTCGACGAACTTCGCTCGACGAAGTTCGCTCGATGAGTGTCGAGTATGAGGTGACACGGCTTGGGACACGGGCGTGTCCCAAGGCCGTGCCCTTCTCGGGTTGGTTGGCTGGGTGCTGTGTGCTGTATCACGACCAGTGACACGACCGTGTAGGTAGGCGTGTCCAGTGACACGGCCTGTGACACGCCCGTGTCACAGGCCGTGTACTGTTTGGATGTGAGGCGGTTTCCCACCTCTTAAGTGACACGGCCTGTGACACGGGCGTGTCACAGGGCGTGTGTCAGGGCCGAAATGCGAAATTTCAGCAAACTTTGCTGCCGTTCAATTTCTTTATTGTTTTCATCCAAGGGATCAAACTTCTTCCCTGGGAATAAGGCCGAGGTTAAGTCTTTCTCCTTCCCTTTTGTGTTCATTCTTCTTCTTCTTCTTATCATTTTCCATTTCCAAAGAGGGTGAGTGCAAGAGAAAGAGGCTCTAGATTTGCCCCTTAGGTAACGTTTCTTTGTTTTTGGATTAGTGGAAAAGAAGATGGGTTGTCAAATTTCTTAGTTGTTTGTTTCTCCTATGTTGTTCACCTCAGGTTTTTCTACTAGTTGTGCTACAACTGTGATACCGGCTATTGTGCTTGAAGGTTGAGGTAAGTGGTGTTCTTGCCCTTGCCAAGTTTTGCTTTTCTTTCATCTCTAATGGTTATATGATTATGGTATAGTTGAAATTCGGGTTATTCATTTGTGTCCAAATCTTGGTTGAAAGTAGACATATGAAATAGGAACTTAGATCATGTTGCGTACGTGCTTAGGATGAACGTTCCGATTTGTGGTTACGTCGGCATTTCGGGTTGTTGGTGTGTTTCAGCGTGTTTTGCCGATTGAATCGTGGGGTATGGCACGTGGTTTGTCTGATGGCTCTGTAAGGGGTGGTGTGGTGTAGAGCCTGGTGGTTTTATGGTGTAGATAGCACCTTTTGGCCCCGGATAATGGGCTGGTTGTTTTATGGTGTAGAGAACACCTTTTGGCCCCGATATGGGCTGCTTTTTTTGATGTGTTCTGTTGGAACACCCTATTACTAATTTGGGTCAGGATCACTATGTCTCTAGGAACCTTTGTTTGACCTTCTGTATAGCTTAATAAGTCAATTAGAATTGAGTCTAAGGGTTAGAAGTCTAGGATTGGAAGCTGCCCTGAAGACCAAGTTTTTCTGTCTGGAGACTAAGTCTGATCGTCGAGCTCAGCACGACGATTCGTAGAACTCAGATCGACGATCGTCGAGCTCAACTTCGGCAGATCGTCGAGCTCCACTCGACGATCGCTGAGCTCAACTTCATAATATCGTCGAACTCCATTCGACGATCGGTGAGCTCAGTTCGACGATTTTGACTCTGCCTTGGATCTTTATCTCTGAGCTCAGTTCGACGATCTTTGAGCTCAGATCGACGATTATTTTGCTGCTTGAGTTTTCCAGTTCGCTGAGCTCAGCTCGACGATAGCAGAGCTCAGTTCGACGATTTCAGATAACTTCCAGAATTCAAATTCAAATCAGACAGGAGTTATTATGCAATTAATTCAGAGATTTGCTAGCCGTTTTCATTTATTTCTGGACCAAGTTTCAAGGGATCTTTCAAGGAATAATTCTGTGGACTTTCCTCCAGAAGAGTTTTTGCAATTAAGGATGCAATCAATGCAGACCAACAACTATCTTTGACAGAGAATGATATTCTATTCTGGAACAGAGAATAAAAGACAGAATGTTTTTTGAATCAATAGACATTAACAAGAAGAGAACACACAATACAGAATACAGAGACTCTTTCAAAATCTTCTATCAAAAAGAATTCTGAAGAACACTCATCAAAGAGATCAAGCTTTCAAAAATCTTTAGATCTCTTCAGCTCTCAAAGTGTTCAAGGCCAACATCATTTCAAGACTCCAGACACTCAACATTTCAGCCATTGCTGAAACCATCTATTGCTGGAGTTCTACCTTTGAAGGCCTATCACCCTCAGTAAAGCTTTTCTTCCTGAAGATTTCAAGGATTCAGGGGGAGCTTTGACATCAATCCACATAGTCTTCTCAATTGTTTGAGAAAGAGAAGACTGCCATCACTCTCTCACCCCCAGTTTGTAAAGGGTTTCTCAAACTCCCTTCAAAATTTTGAATCTGGTTTTTGAGCACCTTGTCAAAAGCTCATTGGTGGCAAGACACCTGATCAAAAAATCTGCTTTGGTTTTTGAGCACCTTATCAAAAGCTCATTGGTGCCCAGGACACCTGATCAACTCATCCTGCAGTGGATTCCTACCTAGGGTGGTAGAAGAGTGGATGTACCCAAGTTTGGGGAACCACTATATTTCCTTGTGTCCTCTGGTTCTGCTTGTTTACTTTTTGTTTCTGGCCTTGATTTTTCTGTGCTTAGTTTTTGCATAGCTTAGTTCTGTGATTAGATTTATATTTGCTTCCCTGCTCACACTTATTACAACAATTGTTGTAAAAGTTTTTAAAAGTACTAAAACACCATATACTCTATTCACCCCCCCCCTCTAGAGTATATCAGATCTAGTTGCACTTTCAATTGGTATCAGAGCGAGGTTGGTTAAACATACCATATCTGATTGGTTGTACAGGCTAACACCTGAACCCAAAGATCCCAAACTAGATCTGTTTTCTTTTGTATTTTATTATTAGATTTTGTGTGCACAAATCATGGCCCAAAACAAAGATTATGCTAGCACCAGACCTCCAGTGTGCAATCTTTCCAAGTTTGCACTTTGGAAGGCAAGGATTAGACTTTACATGAATTCCATTGACGAAGATATTTTCAATTCTGTTTTGACAGTGTGTCCAAGACCCCCAGAAAGCACAAGCACAAATGTTGTTCCACCTCCATCAGGAACAGATGCTGACATCAAAAAATGGAAAGTAGCTGATGCCAAGGCTATGAACATCCTAGCCCAGACAATGTCAGATGACATATTCCAAAAGGTAGCTGAATGCAACTCAGCCAAGGAGATTTGGGACAAGCTCTCAGAAATTGTCTCAGGCTCAGCTGATGAGAGAAAGGACAGAAGATCCCATCTCATCTCCCATTATGAGAATTTCAAGAAGGGAGAGACTGAGTCAGTGGGAGACATGTACAACAGATTGAGTCTAATTGTCAGTGAGCTAAGGACATTGGACAAAGAGATTTCTCTGACAGAACTTAATGACAAGATCCTAATGTGCTTTCCCAGCACTTGGGATTCAAGAATCTGGCCAATTAAGGATGCCAGAAGTCTAAATGAGATCACCACTGAAGCCTTGTTGGGTAAGCTCAAATCTTATGAGCTACTCATCAAGAATAGAGAGGAAGAACAGAAGGCTGCTTCACCAGCCACAAGGAAAGAGAAAACCATAGCCTTCAAGGCAACTGAGGATCTGCCTGAAGACAAGAGCACATGCAATGATGAACTACTCAGCTTGTAGGCCAAAAGATTCTACAAGATGGCCAGAAAGGACTTCAGAAGAAGATCATACAAGGAGCAGGACAAGCCAAGGTATGACAAGTCCATTAGCAACAATAAAGACATTATCTGCTTTGGTTGCAGGAAACAGGGCACATAGTTCCTGACTGTCCAGAGAACAAGACAAGGACAGAAGGGACAGAAAAGAAAGAAGAAAGGAGAAAGACTCCAAAAGAAATGGAAATGGCAAACCTCTTCAAGCAAAAATAAGCATATAAGAAAAGGGTTTGTTGCTGAATCCTGGAGTGAGACAGAAGAGGAATCAGAAGCCTCATCCAGCTCCAGTGATGATGAGGATGATGCAGAAGAAAAGGAGTTCTGCATGATGGCAATTAATGCCTCACAGCACAATTCAGAGGATGAAGAGTCAGAGTCAGACTCAGAGACCCAACCTGAAGAAGATCAGGTAAATAGCTCTTTTGATTTTACTTCAGAAGATTTTAAATCTGAATTTAAAACACTGTGTTTAGACCTGCTAAAGTCTGAGAAAGAGATTATCTCTCTCAGAAATCAATTATCTGAACACAATGTTTTAAAGTCAGAAAACCTCAAACTCTCTCAGGAGTTGGAGAACTGTAGGGAACAGATAGCTACACTGAAAAGTGAGCTCTCTGAGGCCAAGAAGCTTGAAGAATCCCTTAATGGGAGAAGCATCAAGCTGATGGACATCACAAGCACAGTGAACTCTAGATTCAACAGTACACTGGCTTGGGTGCTTCATCCAGCCAACCTATAGTCCTAACAACTCCCATCAAGTTTATTTCTGACAAGGGAAAGGGAGTTGTAGAGGTTGCCAGGAAAAATTCTGATCTGCCTCAGAAAACTAAGTCCCAGCAAAAATCGTCGAACGGAGATCGACGATCGCCGAATGAAGATCGACGATCGCCGAACGCAGCTCGACGATCTCAGGAAAAATCGTCGAACGCAGATCGACGATCTCAGCCAAAGTCGTCGAACGCAGGTCGACGATCCCATATACCTGACCTCAGCCATAGTCGAACCGTCGAACGGAGCTCGACGATCTGACCCACGATCGTCGAACGCAGCTCCAAGATCGTCGAACAGAGGTCAGAGCTCTGGAAACTTTTTCAAAGGCAAATCAAAATTGAATCCTAAGGGTTCTTCATCCCAAACCTTTAACCCTTATACTGAATGGATTTTACCTCCAAGGAGATATCATCCTGAAGGATATAAGAGTCAACCTGGGATGTCTTTCATTTCTGAATTTAAAGGTTATCAACCTAGGCCCAAGGTAAACTGGGTCAAAAACAAGTGAATTGTTTTATGTGCAGGTGAAGACCTATCCAACATCTAACCAGCAATGGTATTTGGATAGTGGGTGCTCTAAGCACATGACAGGGAACAAGGACAACCTCACTTCCTTTAGAGCCAAGCTTGGACCCAAGGTTATCTTTGGTGATTCCAACTTTGGACAAACTAAAGGATATGGTGCAGTCCAGATTGGTTCAGTAACCTTCAAGAAGGTAGCTTATGTGGAAGGACTGAAGCACAATCTAATCAGCATCAGTCAGCTGTGTGATGAAGGCTACCAGGTGACCTTCAGCAAAACCTTATGCAAAATCAAGTCAGAGGACAACACAACTGTGTTGACAGGTAAAAGGAAAGGTAACATCTATCTAGTAGATTTTCTTTCAACTGATGTAGATATTTGCCTGTTTAATTCAGTCTGTAGACCAAATGTGTTATGGCATAAGAGATTAGGACACCTAAACCTTAGAACTATTGCTAGGCTATCCAAGGACAACCTTGTTAGAGGACTACCTTTCTGGCCCCTACAAGAAGGAAGGACTCTGCAAGGCCTTGTCAATTAGGCAAGCAAACTAAAAACAGTTTTAAGTCACTTAATAAGAGTGATTCACCTAGGATATTGTATCTGTTACACATGGATCTATTTGGAACCCATCACAGTACAAAGCCTAGGAGGGAAATCCTACACTTTAGTAGTTGTAGATGACTTCTCTAGATTCACTTGGGTGTTCTTTCTAAGGAAGAAGTCTGATAACTTTAAGTGTCTGACAGAGTTTCTCAAATGTATACAGATTGAGTTCAATACTCACATTGCCCTGATCAGAAGTGATCATGGGACAGAGTTTGATTCTCTTCTTATGCAAGAGTTCTGTCAGAGTGAAGGGATCAGGCATACTTTCTCAGCTCCTAGAACTCCTCAACAAAATGGGGTAGCTGAAAGGAAAAATAGAACCCTTATTGAATCTGCCACTACATTGTTGTCAGATGCTCATCTACCTCTATCCTTTTGGGCAGAGGCAGTGAACACCTCCAACTATGTGCTGAATAGAAGTCTGATACATAAACTGAAGGGAAAGACTCCTTATGAATTACTCAAAGGGAAGAAACTAAAGTTGACTATTTTAGAATTTTTGGTTGCATTTGCTATATTCACAATAATGACAAGAAATACTTGGCAAAATTTCAAGCCAAAGCTGATGAAGGAGTGTTTCTGGGATACTCCATGATCAGCAAGGCCTATAGGGTCTATAATAAATCATCTTTGAAAATTGAGGAATCTGTTCATATTTCTTTTGATGAAACTAACATGTCTTTCAAGGAGAAGATTTCTTCTACCATAGAACCTTTGCAGGAACACTCTCTAGTTGAAGATATGAACAAGCTACAGGTTGCTCAAGAAGAAGAAAGCAGTGAAGATGAAAGCAATACTCAACATATTGAACCACCACTTGAAGAGCCAGTTGTTGTACCACAAGAGGAAACAACAACACAGGTTGGTGAACAATCAACACCCCTTGTTGATTTAGTAACATCAAGAGACCATCCAATTACCCAAATAATTGGAGAAATCTCAGCTGGTGTGCAAACCAGAAATCAGGTCAACCAAAACCTGTTGCACACCTGCTTCCTTTCTCAAATTGAACCTCAGTTCCATTCAAGATGCAGAGCAAGATCCACACTGGATCATTGCAATGCAAGAGGAGTTGCATCAATTTGAGAGGAACAAAGTATGGGAACTAGTGCCAAAGCCTAAGGATCATTCCATTGTTGGAACAAAATGGGTATTCAGAAATAAACTGGATGATCAAGGAGTAATAATAAGGAACAAGGCAAGGCTAGTTGCTCAGGGATATTCTCAAGAAGAAGGAATTGACTACGACCAGAGTTTTGCACCTGTTGCAAGATTGGAAGCCATCAGGATATTTCTAGCTTATGCAGCTCACAAAGGCTTCAAGGTTTATCAGATGGATGTCAAGAGTGCTTTCTTAAATGGAGACATCAAAGAGGAAGTCTATGTCAGACAACCTCCAGGTTTTATCTCTCCAACTTATCCTGATTATGTTTTTAGACTGAACAAAGCATTATATGGTCTCAAGCAAGCTCCTAGAGCATGGTATGAGACCCTAGCATGCTTTCTCTTGGAAAATGGTTTTATAAGGGGTAGAGTAGACCAAACTCTTTTTATTAGAACCCATAAGTCCCATACCCTACTAGTACAAATTTATGTAGACGATATCATTTTTGGTTCTACTGACTCAAAATTGTGCAGAAGGTTTTCTAACCTGATGCATTCTAAATTTGAGATGAGTAGCATGGGTGAGCTATCCTTCTTTCTAGGATTGCAAGTCAAGCAACATGCTGAAGGCATCTTTATTTCTCAAACCAAATATGCTAATGAACTGGTTAAGAAATTTGGTATGTCTGAGGCATCTTGTATGAAAACACCCATGCATACCAATGCTGTACTGGATGCTGATGAACATGGGAAACCTGTTGATCAGACAACATATAGAGCAATGATTGGCTCTTTACTGTATCTTACAGCTAGTAGACCAGATATAATGTTTGCTACATGTATATGTGCTAGGTTCCAAGTAAGCCCTAGAGAGTCACACCTAACATTAGTAAAGAGGATTCTCAGGTATGTTAAAAGTTGTCCAAATCTAGGTCTCTGGTATCCAAAAGATTCAGCATTTGATTTAACTGGATTCTCTGATGCTGATTATGCTGGATGAAGAATTGACAGGAAAAGCACCAGTGGAACTTGTCAGTTCCTTGGTGATAGACTTGTCTCTTGGTTTTGTAAGAAACAAACATCTGTGTCAACATCAACTGCTGAAGCTGAATATATGGCTGCAGGCAGTTATTGTTCACAAATATTGTGGATTCAAAACCAACTCCTAGACTATGGTTACAACTTAGAGAAGTCAAAAATCTTTTGTGATAATACAAGTGCTATTTCTATAGCTCAAAATCCAGTCCTCCATAGTAGGACAAAACACATAGAGATAAGGCATCACTTCTTAAGGGATAATGTTGAAAAGAATAAAATTGAATTACAATATATCCCAACTGATTTACAAAGGGGAGATATTTTCACCAAGCCTTTGGATGAAAAGAAACACACCTTCTTCCTAAATCAGTTAGGAATGTTAGATGGAGGAAGTCTTAAATAATCTCCAAGATTTTGAACGGTAAAAATTGACCAAGACAGGGCAAAAATTCTGATTTTTCTTAGTGTCTAGAGTTTCTCTGATCTCTGAACTGCGCTCGACGATTTCCCCTAAGATCGTCGAACGGAGATCGACGATTTCCAGAATCGTCGAACTGAGTTCAGCGCCTCTCAGATAGTATGAACTATCTCTTCCGGTCAACGATCGTCGAACGACGCTCGACGATTATGTTCACTGAACGATCGTCGAACGGAGCTCGACGCCTTTCAAGATCGTCGAACGGAGATCGACGATGTTGGAGTCTCTTCAGATTCCTTTAGAAGCCTCGATCATCGAACTGAGTTCAACGATCTTTCCAATTCTGCGTCAAACCCTAATATAAAACTCATTTTTTCGCCGTCGTTCTCTCTTGCGCTTTCAATTTCTCTGCAAGAATCTTCTTCCCTCCAAACAGTTCTACACTTGGTCGTTTTGTTTGTTGAATTTATGTAGGTACAATGGCTGTATCAGTTGCTGTTCTAGCCGCAATGAAGTTTGATGCAGGCTTCGACATAGATATGGAATCTTTCAGCACTACTGACCAAGTTTTCCAAGACATTCTGAGTTTATTCAAGGATCAGAACTTGTCTGCCCTCATGACCACCAGGATAAAGCTGGCCTCAGATGAAATCAAGGAATGGGTTTACACTGCCCATAATCTGGACAACTCTACTATAGTTGGCCCCATTGCTGGAACTCAGGTACCTCTGACCCCCACCATTTTAACAGAGGTTTTTGGACTAAGGACTGGAGATGATACTGCTGAGTTATCTGGAGAGGAGTTTGCTGACATACTTGCCAGGATGGGTCATCCAGAGGGAAACCCTAGCAAGTTATTCAAAAGGAACTTGTCTGTTGAGTACAGGTTCCTAGCAGATGTTGTAGGAAAAGTGCTGCTGGCAAAGCACTCTGCACATGATACCATATCCGGATACCAGCTCTACCTCATGGGAGCTCTGGTGGATAAGAGAAGTTTGAACTGGGGAGAGGTCTTCTTTGACCTAATAAAGAAAAAAATAAACAAAAGCTTTGTAAACTTTGGAAGGATTCTTGGAGTCTTCCTGCAAAACAGGTGCCCTGCCTTGCTGGTCTCCTCTGGAGTGCACATTAATGCCTCCAAGAGACTCACCTGTGCCCTCTTTGGCAAGTGGGACAGGCAAATCAGCAAGCCAAGCAGGCCCTCCTCTAGTGCTCCTTCAGGCACCAGGACTCAAAGAGTCACTCTCCCACAGGTCTCTGCTCCTGCAGAAGACCTGGTTGCTGCTGTTGCTGCCTCTTCTCCTCCTCCAAGTCCAACCCTACCTCTTCCATCCACCATTCCAGCTCCATCCACCATTACCATCTCCAGCCCATCTCCAACATCAATCCCATCTCCAGACCCAATTCTACCTCCTCCAGCAGACCATTTCCACCCTCTGTTCTCCTATCCACCACCAGATGTCACTTCTTCTCCATCCATACCATCCTTCACCCTTCTGGATGACTCCTACATGGATGATTCCCCCTCATCTCCTCCAGAATTACCCTCCTCCTCAACATCATTCCAAGATCTCCTCCACCACATCATTGACCAACCAACTTTCACCCCATCCATATCCATCCCCTTATCCTCCATATCCAATATCCCCACTCCTGAGCCATCCTTTCCACTATCCAGCACTCCACTTCCAGCATCCTCAGCCATCCCTATTCCATCCACCTCTGCTCCTGCTGTTGAGCATGTAGACCTCTCAGCCCTAGCTGACAAGTTGTATGAGCTAATTGCCCCCAGGCTCTCTCTGCTCTTAGAGACCTCTTTGTCTCCTCTACAACTGTCAGTGGCAGCTCTCTCTGCCAGGCTTTCCTCCCTCCTTCCTCGGGCAGCACCTCCAGCAGTGTGCCTTGATACAGATGTATCTGCATCTAGGCAGGGGGAGATGCCATATGAAGCAAGCCTTCACGCTGTTGCTGCTGCTGCTTCTGCTCCTGCTGCTGATGATACTGCTGCTACTGCTGAGATTTCTGTGTCTGCTGCCTCTTCTACTACTGTTGCTGTGCCTCCAGAATGTCAGGCTCCCACTGCAGTTCTGGCAATAGACCTACAGTCTTTGCTTTCTGCCTTTGATCCTGTCTTCTTCAGCCATCTCCCAGAGGTTAATGCTGTCCAGCCCTCAGAAGACCTATCTAAGGCACTGGTGCCTTTCTCTGGCTGTGACCCCAGCATCATCTCTTCTTTTGTACACTCAGTGATTGTTGCTGCTGCTGTTGTTGAAGAAAGGACTGCCTTTGCTTCTGAAATTGTTGATGCTGCTGCTGAACATGTTCTCACTGATGCTGAAATCCCAATTACTTCTGATGAGCAAACATCCAAGGATCTTCTGATGACAGAGGCCATTGATGTTGAGCCTGCTGCAGATTCTGATGATATTACTGCTACTGTCACTACTCCAGCTTCTATTGCTCCTTCTGTTGCTCCATCTGTTGCTCCATCTGCTGCCCCATCTGCTGTTGTCCCTGCTGCTGCTACTTCTGCCTCTGCCTCATCTGCTGCTGTTCAGTTGAAGAAAGAATTGATGAAGAAAATAGATGCTATATATGATGACCAGAGTTCTGAGTCTGATGAATACAAAACAGACTCTGATGATTCATCTGCCACTATTGCAAGGAAAAGGAAAGCTAGGAGCAAGGCAATGAAAAGGGTGCCTCCTGCAAAAGTCAAGGATAATAATGATATTCCTTATTATATTCTGCATAACTGCCAAATTATTGAACATTGAATGCATTACTCTAAAAATCAGCTGAAAGCAATGAAGAAGAAGAGAAAGTATGAGAAGGGCTCCTCCCAGTTCCAGCACCCTCATCCTCCTCCACCACCTCCTCCTGATGCAGGTGCAGGTGGCAGCTCTGTAAGTCAAGCCCCAGCTAGAAGCCAGGCTCCCTATCAACCCCATGCCAGATCCTATCAAAGGGAAAGCCAATCTAGGGGTTATTATTCTAGGAGAGGAGGATACAGGGGAAGTCAAAGAGATTTTCAGGTTTATTCTAAAGGGTATTTCAGGCAGCACCCATACTCCAGGGGAGGACATGTTTCATCTGATACTACTTCTGGTCCATTCCCCTACAAGCTAAAAGAGACAGTGTCTGCTAGGCCTCCTCAAGATAATTCTTCCAAAAGGTATGAGCCACCTGTACCATTTGAGGACCCTGAGAAGAATTCAGCTGCTTGGACTGCTAGGATGAAGGAGTTGGCTGCATTAGACCAGATAAAGAAAGCCATAGAGCAAGGCTTAGATACTTCAAATATTTCTACAATGTCAGAGCAGAGACAGAAGGAACTAGAGAAATATGCCTCCAGTAAATTCTTTGATGCAGACAGATATATGGAATTGCATCCTGCTGCTGTGGTTCCCAGGACTTCAAAGCAAACTTACTTGGGTACAGCAGATGACACCAGATCCAACAAAGAAGCCCTGAATCCAAACAGAGAAATCAAAATGGTTAAAGGCAAAGAGAAGAAATGACTGTGTAAGGTGACAATCTTTGGATTTTCTGACTGCTATCTGGATGCCATATACATATACATCTATATATATATATATATCTGTGATGTTTCTGCATGTCTAGCTGCTGTTGTTTTTATGCTTTTCTGATTATATGTTGTTATTTGATTTTCCAAAGTCTGTAAATAGTAATCCTAACCCAAATAGGGGGAGATTGTTGGAACACCCTATTACTAATTTGGGTCAGGATCACTATGTCTCTAGGAACCTTTGTTTGACCTTCTGTATAGCTTAATAGGTCAATTAGAATTGAGTCTAAGGGTTAGAAGTCTAGGATTGGAAGCTGCCCTGAAGACCAAGTTTTTCTGTCTGGAGACTAAGTCTGATCGTCGAGCTCAGCACGACGATTCGTCGAACTCAGATCGACGATCGTCGAGCTCAACTTCGGCAGATCATCGAGCTCCACTCGACGATCGCTGAGCTCAACTTCATAATATCGTCGAACTCCATTCGACGATCGGTGAGCTCAGTTCGACGATTTTGACTCTGCCTTGGATCTTTATCTCTGAGCTCAGTTCGACGATCTTTGAGCTCAGATCGACGATTATTTTGTTGCTTGAGTTTTCCAGTTCGCTGAGCTCAGCTCGACGATAGCAGAGCTCAGTTCGACGATTTCAGATAACTTCCAGAATTCAAATTCAAATCAGATAGGAGTTATTATGCAATTAATTCAGAGATTTGCTAGCCGTTTTCATTTATTTCTGGACCAAGTTTCAAGGGATCTTTCAAGGAATAATTCTGTGGACTTTCCTCCAGAAGAGTTTTTGCAATTAAGGATGCAATCAATGCAGACCAACGACTATCTTTGACAGAGAATGATATTCTATTCTGGAACAGAGAATAAAAGACAGAATGTTTTTTGAATCAATAGACATTAACAAGAAGAGAACACACAATACAGAATACAGAGACTCTTTCAAAATCTTCTATCAAAAAGAATTCTGAAGAACACTCATCAAAGAGATCAAGCTTTCAAAAATCTTCAGATCTCTTCAGCTCTCAAAGTGTTCAAGGCCAACATCATTTCAAGACTCCAGACACTCAACATTTCAGCCTTTGCTAAAACCATCTATTGCTGGAGTTCTACCTTTGAAGGCCTATCACCCTCAGCCAAGCTTTTCTTCCTGAAGATTTCAAGGATTCAGGGGGAGCTTTGACATCAATCCACATAGTCTTCTCAGTTGTCTGAGAAAGAGAAGACTGCCATCACTCTCTCACCCCCAGTTTGTAAAGGGTTTCTCAAACTCCCTTCAAAAGTTTGAATCTGGTTTTTGAGCACCTTGTCAAAAGCTCATTGGTGGCAAGACACCTGATCAAAAAATCTGCTTTGGTTTTTGAGCACCTTATCAAAAGCTCATTGGTGCCCAGGACACCTGATCAACTCATCCTGCAGTGGATTCCTACCTAGGGTGGTAGAAGAGTGGATGTACCCAAGTTTGGGGAACCACTATATTTCCTTGTGTCCTCTGGTTCTGCTTGTTTACTTTTTGTTTCTGGCCTTGATTTTTCTGTGCTTAGTTTTTGCATAGCTTAGTTCTGTGATTAGATTTATATTTGCTTCCCTGCTCACACTTATTACATCAATTGTTGTAAAAGTTTTTAAAAGTACTAAAACACCATATACTCTATTCACCCCCCCCCCTCTAGAGTATATCAGATCTAGTTGCACTTTCATGTTCCACCTTAAGGGCTGCCACCATTGAACCCTTGAGTAATGACTCTACCATTGTTAATACATCACCAATTAGGTCTATTCATTCTTTTGATATTTTGGCATATGTTGGCTTTATTGCTCCTGCAAGTTTTAGCAGGCTATGTGGATATCTCTTGCACGTGGTGCATTGTGTACTCCTTTTGGATGAAATGCTCCATTTCCTTTATAAACTTGATGAGGTATTCTTTTCTTTGGAATGCCTCAGGTCCAGGTGATAGCCGATTGAGCGGCTAGTGTTCTTTTGGTGGAGCTTGCTTGTGGCCGCTGAGGTTGCTGTTCCTCGTTTTGGCGAGCTAGTTTTCTTCTTTCTGTACAGACATACACACCCACCAGTGGGTTCGTGTCAGGTTGTTGACGCCTACTGATGGTTCCTTTTAGTGATGTGCTATGAACTAAAGACTGCTAGTTTTACCTTTTGTTTGGAGGTTGTTTACTTGCTTCTGGGAATGTTTTATGTTAGGTTGCACGTTAGTTATGTTAAACCTTAAAAGTAATAGTATATGTATCTCATGATCATGTTTTAAAACACTAACGCACTATTTTTCGAGTACGTAACAAAAGCTATTTTCTATATGAGTCACTTAGAGTCCTGCATTCCATGAGAGGTCCTTTGGGGACGATTCTACTCATGTAGGATGTCAACTTACCTTAACTATGTATTTCCGCTTCGTATAAAATTATAGTTTTGTTATGTGGACTAGCTGATCCACAGTGCCGAGGGATACGGCCATCAAACTGTAACTGGTTTACTTGCATAAGAAATGATGATTTATTCCACAAGTGTGCGTTTAGGTTTTGCTTGAGCGCGTGCAGTTATCCCTTGCATGGCGTGGCATCACGACACATATTTTCTCGTGCTCTGATATTCTGTAAATGTGTGAGAAAATGCGGGTTGTGACACCATAGCCACCCATGCAGCAGCATTGGAGTTGGACTAGCAGACAGTGGCTCAGCAGCGCATAGGTCAGGTAGAGCTTCCTCGAGACCAGAGGTGAGATGGAGGTGTCGCTCCCCACAGATAGGATAGAGAGCGCAGGCAGTGACGTCGCAGGCAGCGATGCCGCAGGCAGCCCTATAGGCGCCCACCAGTACTCCCAGCACCCCCAGCTGCGCAGCCAGACATTAGACCAGCTCCAGCACCACAGCCCCCACTAGTGGCCCGACGAGATGTTCCCTTTGCAGGGAACTGCTTCTTATGTCAGCAGCCGGGACATATGAGGGCCTTTTGCCCACAGGTGATAGGGAGACCGAGATTAGGAGCAGTTCCGGGTGGAAAGCAGACAAGAGGACAGGGTTAGAGAGGCTGCAGAGGCACAGCTGGCAGGAGCGGGCAACAGGGCCAAGCAGTGCCCCTGCAGTCCTACGCACTAGACCTGCAACACGGATCGGCTCCTGACATGGTCATAGGTATATATCTTAGGTGATAGGGAGATATGAGATCTTCTACAGGTGTTTTATATTACATATATATATATATATGTGCTTACATCTTCTGTATTAGTTAGATGATATATATGTATATGTTTCTCATGTCGTCAGGAATCTTGTTGGTAGAAGGACACTGTGCCAAAACTCTTTTCGACACAGGAGCGACACATTCTTTCGTCTCCCACGAATTCATCGCAACAAAAGGAAATGTTACTTGTTCAACCGGACTGTCTATACGAATCCGTTTGCCGGATGGCTTGGATATGACATCGACCGAAAAATGCTCGTTCCAGGCTCTGTTGGGAGAAGTAGAATTTGAGATCTACGCAACCATCCTAGCAATAACCGAATTCGACAAAATTCTGGGGATGGACTGGCTAGCAGAGCACCAAGCACAGATAAACTGTTTCACGCGAGAAGTCCGGCAACAGAACCCAAATGGCCAGAGCATCACGTTGACAGCTGTACCCTCTGTCTCGCGCATTATTCTAACTTCTATGCAAATTGTGAAATCTGTCCGACAGAAGGACGAAGTATAACTTATCTACTTCGAGATGGAAGACAAAACCCAGGTGCTCGCCAAGGTCCCAATACTCTGCTACTTTCCAGATATTTTCCCTGAGTCCCTCTCGGGATTGCCACCCCACTAAGAGGTCGACTTTCAGATTGAGCTCGTGTTCGGAGCACGACCAGTATCATGAGCCCCTTACCGGATGGCCCCAAGAGAGCTTACAGAACTAAAAATCCAGCTACAAGAACTAATAGATGCTGGATTCGTCCGTCCTAGTTCCTCGCCCTGGGGAGCCCCGATGCTTTTTGTCAAGAAGAAAGACGGGACACTGCGACTTTGCATCGACTACAAGGAACTGAATAAGCTTACTATACGCAAAACATACCCCCTCCCTAGGATCGACGAACTCTTTGATCAGTTGCAAGGTGCATCCATGTTCTCCAAGATGGACCTGAGATCCGGTTATTATCAGCTACGAATCCGAGTGGAAGATATTCCCAAGACTACCTTCAGCTCCCGATACAGTCTATATGAGTTCCTGGTAATGCCCATCAGGCACACTAACATGCCCTCCTGCTTCATGACCCTAATGAATAAAGTCTTCAAACCCTTCTTGGATCACTTTGTCATCGTATTCATAAACGACATCCTAATCTACTCGAAGACCAAGACGGACCATACTCGGCACCTGCAGATGGTGCTATTAAAGCTACAGGAGCACTCTCTCTTCGCCAAATTCAGTAAGTGCGAGTTTTGTCTAGAAGAAGTTGGATTCTTGGGCCACATCATAAACAAGGAAGGAGTGGCAGTAGACCAAGCCAAGTTCCAGGAAGTACAAAATTGGCCGCCACTCAGGACGGCTGCAGACATCCGGAGTTTCCTCGGTCTTGCCGGATACTACATTAAGTTCGTCGAGGGTTTCACCAAAATTACCCTACCCCTAACTGCTCTCACTAAGAAAGACGTCGCATTCCGATGGACGCCGGAGTGCGAGGCTGCGTTAGTAGAATTGAAGAAGCGACTAACTTCCATGCCAATCCTAGTGATCCCCACAGGGACCGAGGGATTCCAAATCTACACTGATGCCTCCCTGAAGGGATTGGGATCCGTTCTAATGCAGCATGGCAAGGTAGTGGCCTACGCTTTGTTGCAATTAAAGCCGCACGAACTAAATTATGTAGCACATGATTGAGAGTGGGGCGCCGTCGTCTTCGCCCTAAAAATCTGGAGGCATTATCTGTACGGAGTAAGATGTGAGATCTTCTCCGACCACAAGAGCCTCAAGTATATCTTCACGCACAAAGAGCTGAATCTCCGATAACGCTGATGGCTAGAATTCCTGCGCGATTACGACTTCGCTCTCCAATGTCACCCCGGGAAAGCTAACAGAGCCGCTGACGCTTTTAGACGCCAGCCTGCGATAGCCGGGAGTTGGATGGAGAAGATTCCTAAGAAACGTTTCTAGTCCTTGATAGACATGGAGATTACCCTGGTTGCCCGAAGAGATCCGGAGGAGTACTATTCTCAGTTGTATTGGATGGAGATCCAATGTGACATTCGGGACCGGATACGAGAAGCCCAGAAGATCGACCCAGAGGTAATGCCAATCATCTGATCTCTGCAAGGAGGGACACAGGAGGATTATAATCTGCATAAAGGGATTCTACAATTCAAACATCGCATATTCTTTCCCGGGACCGGAGCGATTCGTGAGGATATTCTGTATGATTCCCATCAGTCCAGGTACTCAATTCACCCCGGCATAGTTAAGATGTTCGTGGACCTGCGCAGTATCATTTACTTGCCAGGAATGAAAAGAGATGTCACCAACTTCGTGGCACAGTGTCAGACCTGTCAGAAGATTAAAGCCGAATGTCGCACTTCAGGAGGACTATTATAGCCCCTGCCCATACCAGAGGGAATTTCGAAGATATCTCCATGGACTACGTCCACGACCTATCTCGATCCCGCGCTGGGAATGACTCAATATGGGTGGTAGTAGATCGACTCACCAAGGTAGCGCGGTTCATTCCAAATCGACAGGGTGATGGAGTGGATATTCTGGCCAGAATGTTCCAAGAGCAAGTGGTACAATTTCACGGAGTACCAAAGTCCATCGTGTCAGATCGTGACACGTGTTTCACATCTAAAGAGTGGAGGCAGGTACAAGCATACTTGGCAACCAAATTATCCCTCAACACCGCCTTCCACCAGCAGACAGACGGACAGACGGAGAGGGCAAACTGGGCGATGGAGGATCTTCTTAGATTGTGCATAGTGGAGCACAATGAGTCGTGGGAGCAGCTGTTGCCGTTAGTCGAATTTTCTTACAATAACACCTACTAGGCTAGCATTAAGATGGCTACAAACGAGGCATTGTATGGAAGACGTTGCCGAACCCCGTTGACTTGGGCTTAGGAAGAGGACCCAGAAGCTTTGGGAGTGGCTTAAATTGATGATACTACGACAGCGATACGACTGATCTAGGAGCGAATGCGGGAAGCGCAGAGCCGACGGGCCAAGTACTATGATGCATGACACCGACCGGTGGAGTTCAGAGTGGGGGAAATGGTGTTTCTGAAAATAAAGCCAATGCATGGTGTCTCCCGGTTGAGAAAGCAGAAAAAGTTAGATCCCCGCTTCTTGGGCCCATATCCGGTGATAGAGCATGTTGGCCCCGTCGCCTATCATTTAGCCTTGCCCCTAGAGTTGGGGAATCTTCACGATGTGTTTCATGACTCTTCCTTAAGATAAGTCCTCCGGCAACCAGAGCAGCACCTTCCTACTCCATTGGTGCAACTACGGTCCGATAGATCTGTCCAGCTCGAACCCGTCAGAGTAGTAGATTACAAGATGAAGACACTACGTAACAAAATGAAGGTGTCACATTTTATACACAATAGGAAGGATGATTTAGAGGAGAAGCTGGCGAAGCTCTATGTGGATAGCATAGTCCGATTGCACGGCATGCCCCGGAGAATAGTAAGTGACTGAGATGGTCGGTTCACGTCTAATGTCTGGAGGCTCATACATCAGTTGTTGGGCACCAAGTTGCATTTCAGCACGGCTTTTCACCCACAAACAAATGGGCAAACTGAAAGGGTGAACATGACGATGGAAGACATGCTTCGTATATGTGTGTTGGATTTTGGGAAAAGGAGGGAAAACCATCTTTACATGTTTAGGTCGCTTATAATAACAACTACCAAGCAAGCATTCAGATGACACCTTTTGAGGCTCTGTACGGAAGGAGAAGTCATACACCATTGTCTTGGGTAGAAATAGGAGAATCGAAGCTGTACAAGCGAAGGGACGTTGAAGATGCTACTTCAACGATACGGATGATATGAGAATGGTTACTGATCGCACAAGATAGACAGGCCAAGTATATTAATGTCAAGCACCGGAACGTGGAGTTTGCGTTGGGCGATTGGGTGTACCTTGTAACATCCCAACTTTTTCTGGGCCACCAGAACCCTAGTGGGCCCAATAAAAGTGGCCCGAACCCTACCCATGACCCGGGGGGAGATAATGCTAAGCGGGAAATAAAGCTAGAGAACTCCGAATTGAGTTCTGTCAGTTCCTATGACTTTGTATAGTCAATGCGAGTGCATCGGAACTCGTTCAGTTGGACCTTGAGGTCATATAGTGAATGTGACCATTCCTCATAAAACGCAACAAGAGCAGATTTTGGATATCGAGCTAGAGAACTCCAAATTGTGTTCTGTCGATTCCCGTGACCTCATATAACCCAAACAAGTGCATCAAAATCCATCGCATCACAATCTGAGATCTAACGACAGTTTTACACACTTCGACCATTTTAGCGCACTACAACGCGCAAATTTTGGACTTTCGCCAAACGGACTCTGATTCAACCCCAGTCAGTGGCGTTGGACTTGTGTGGTCAATACGAAGTCAATGGAAGTTATGCCTGTCAATTTTGACTACAATTGGTCAACTCATGGTCAAATCAAGCGTAGTCGTGCTCTGAAAAGCGTGCGTACACCAATTATGACACGACACCCGAACTTTGACCCGACCCTGATGACTTGGACCTACGTTGACTTTTACCAGCAAGGGAGACCCACCCTAGGGTTGACTCGGTCAAACCACACTTAAAAATCCATTTTTTGGATTTTTCTCCAAGTAGGGGCCCACCTCCTCTCCACGGGAGGCTAGCCCATGCCCCCCCCACTCTTTTTGGGCCCCCCAACAACATACAACCATAGGTTAAATGGTTGTCCACCCTACCCTTCCTCCCCTCTCTTCTCCCCTCTCGTTTTCAAAGGCCCAAGCCCATGAGGGTTTCTTCCTTTTTTCCCCACATGGGGGAAAATATTGGACCTCCAGCTATTCTTGGATAGCTGGAGGGTGGGGATTAATCCCTCCCTAAGAAGGGATTAATCAAATCTTGCCAAAGGGAGGGGAGATCCCCCTCCCAAAGCCTATAAAAGGCCACCCCACCCCCTCCCCCTCCCCAAAGCCTCAGAGAACCTCCTTCCCCCTGCCCAACCCCCTGTCGGAGCCCTGGTGGCGGGAAAAAGCCAAGCCAAGGAGCCTGCACCACCACCTTAGGCATGGCCGACTAGGTCGGTCCCTCTCTAGCCCACCAAACCCAGGTGGAACCTTATCTCCCTTCCCCTCCCCATTCTGGACGTAGTGCATGACCCTCCCGGCGGCCCGAGCACCGCCGGTGCCACCCGATCCTTGTTCTAGTCTAGGTGGTGCCCAAGGAGGAAGGATTCTCCCCCCAGTGCCGGTGGTGGCACTACGAGAGTGTTATCCCACAGGGGGAAGCGGCCCCCAACGGCGGAGAGCGGTGGTGCTGCCGGAAAATACATTTCCGGCGGCAACCGCAAAAATAGATAATTCCTCTGTTTAAAGCTGGCGGCGCCGGCCGACGGCGCATGGCCACCGTACCACTGCCGGCGAGAAGCCCGACGACCGGTGCGTCGGCCGAGGGTGGAATGGTAGGTGGCATTCTACCCGAGGAGCGGGGGTGGTGCGGTGGCGCCGGGAGCAGGGCCACCGCCACCCCGGGCTCTCGGGATGGAATTTCCGGTGGCGGCTGGTGGTGCCAGGCCGCCTTACCACTGCCCAGAGAATCGCCGGCCCCCGACGAGCTGATCGAGGCTATCTCCAGCCTCTACGGTGACCTGTCGTTAGTGGTAGAGGTCACTCATCCTCCGCACTGCCGGCGAGGAGCAGCAGCTGCCAGATCTGGTGATGAAGATTGGGCGGCTGGGGTTTTCTTAATCCCCGCCCCGCCTCCATTTTTGTGCCCCCCGTAGCGGATCCGTGGCCAATCCGGTATGGGGAAGCACTGGCCAATTGCGCCCCATATCTCAATCTCAGCCGCAGGATCTCTCTAATCTGCTAAATGCAGACCATTTCGATACCAGAAATTTCTAGAAATGTCTGGGCCAAATCTATGCCTCTAGTAGAAAAATGACCAACACAAAAAATGTTCCCCATGATGAGGGCTACCTCCTCAAAATTTTTGAGAATTTTTGGAATTAATTTAGTATTTTTAAAAGCCAAAATAAAATTTGTTTGGCTAAATTAAATGCCCAAAACACCTTTGAAAATTATAAAAACAATTACTTGGCTCATTTTAGACCATCCCAAGGGTTGTATCAAAATTTGGGGTCATGGAGATAAGTTCTGATATTTTTCCTAAAATATTGAAGCATAGGGTCACGCACAGATCCTTTTTCCACTCGTCTTCCCTAAAGGATGGAAAAAGGAGTGCGCGACCACACCAATTAATCAAGCAAGTACTTTAATCAATTTTATTGATGAGAGCGACCGAGGCAAGTGACTAAGCTTCGGGTTTTTCGAGATTTCGTAAAACCGTTGAGCGCCTCGACTCTCGGGTAAATAGGGCAGGCTCGGAAGGTTAGAGTACGAGTAATGACTTGGAGTTGTCCCTGACGACTAATAAGAATGTAACTCCTAGCCAACCCTTGATCTAATTAAGCCGTAATAAATATGGAAAAACCAAATTAATTGGATCCTAATAGTTGATATAACCCAACAAAATCTCCTTTAAATCTCGATGGAATTAAAGCCTCCAGAATAGGAGTGATTGAACTACTAACAATTTTCTTTGTGTTTTCTCCAGTCTCATACTGGTCAAGCTTATTTTAGTACTTTCTATTTAATACTACTCCAGTCTCGTACTCGTCAAGCTTATTTGAGTACTTTCTATTCAGTACTACTCCAGTCTCGTACTAGTCAAGCTTATTTCAGTACTTTTTATTCAGTACTACTCCAGTCTCGTACTGGTCAAGCTTATTTTAGTACTTTCTATTCAGTACTACTTCAGTCTCGTACTGGTCAAGCTTATTTCAGTACTTTCTATACAGTACTACACCAGACTCGTACTGGCCAAGCTTTTTTTAGTACTTTATATTCAGTACTACTTCAGTCTCGTACTGGTCAAGCTTATTTCAGTACTTTCTATTCAGTATTACTCCAGTCTCGTACTGGTCACATTTCATTAGAGCACTTTAAATAAGCAGCATAAGCACCACACTTATCCTCGTTGCAATTTACTATTATAATCCCCGGGTCCTTCTATGACGAGCAGTCGTCGAGCCTTAGTTGGGGATAACCGGAGTCGAATTACTCCTCCAGGTCTAGCCCCAAATAATGCGCTCCCACGCTCCTTGTCGAAGGTAGAGATGAGTGCCGACGCCCGATGTCTAAAGCCTAGTAGGGCAGGCCGACGTAGACCAAATGTATATATATTGGTTGCCTTTTGTTTGATTATTTGTAAAATGCTTGCTGTGAGATAGTGGCGGGTCAGTCCCACCCGCAGACCGCTCGTACCGGTGCGTGTAGGTTGATGACTCAATGTGATACGGAGATGAGTACCACGGGTGACCGACCGTTATATTCCCCATCGGGTCTCCTCCGCTGGTCGGCCAAAATGATTCGCCGGATGTCGCTCACATCCAAGTGTACACAAGGATGTACATTAGGGCCTGGCGTTGTGCGGTACGATCACCCATAGAAGTGGCAGGACTGGCCACTATCACTGACGTCCACATCGATGAGGCTCGCGGGGCTCGCTACCCTGCTGGAATAAAAGCGGTCAAAACTATGTCAACATAGGGTTTGTGTGCGCAGCTATGAATGCCTGCGGTGTGTGCGCGACTGTGAATTCCTGCGATAAAGTTCAAGATATGAAAACCTGATGTGCTGATGAGCTAGTAGAGCCTTGTTATAACCGATTTATATTATTGCTGCATTTTCCGGTTATACTACACTCTTTTAAAATTGCTCCTAGCTATTCATATATGAAATGTTGTGCTAACCCTCTCTTGCCTCGGCTATTTACTTTTGTTGGGTGGGTGCGTGCTCGTCCCCATGATGTTGATCCGGGGAGGAGATTTGTTTCCACTTAGTTTTGTGACTAACGGTTATCTAAATAACCATTCATAGGAAATGGAGCACCGTAGTGACCCGCTGCCGCAGAAGATTTTGCCAATAGCTAGGACCACTCGAGTAGATGCACCCCCGTCGTCCCCAGAGTTTAGAGACATGAGTACCGCCGAGCACCATAGAGAGAGAGTATGAGTGATATATCCAGTACATGTATAACCCACGGGCTTTTATAAATGCTTAGGCTTCGCTCCTAGAACCTCTGTATTCTTATGATATGATATATAAATCTGCAGTGGTTTCCTGTTAATGCTTCCGCTATACTTTGATGGGTTGTGAATATTATGATTCAAGCTGAGCAAGGCGGGCATCTAGTACTTGGATAGGGTGGATCGTTTCCCCTAAGAGCACTGAGTGGACGTCTTGGGCCAATAGTACCCCTCCGGCCCGACCCAGGCAAAAGGTTGGGGCGGGCACTACATACCTCAAGATTAACCATTTAAAGACGTATCAAGGATTCGATGCTTAAAGAAGCTTAGTCCGAGGTATGTTGGGCCTTTTGATATCTCTGAGTGGATTGGTGAAGCCACCTATCGTTTGGCTCTTTCGGCCTAGTTGAGCAGTTTGCATGATGTATTTTACATCTCAGTGCTGCGGAAGGCTATCCAAGGGCCTACACATGTGGTAGTTGAGAATCAAGTGCCAGTCGTCAGTGGGAAGACGACGAAGGTCAAGCCCATTCGCGTTGAGGATGTGGAAGTCAAGCAACTTCGTAATAAATCCATCAGAGTGATCAAAGTCCGTTGGGAAAATTGTGGCCAAGAACAGTTGTCTTGGGAGTGCGAGCAAACTATGTGGGTGGAGTTTCCCGAGCTTTTTCCCTAGGATAACCTGATGTATTGTCTGCTTTTTCTATTTTCCTGTAATTTTAAATTTCAGGACGCAATTTCTTTAAGTGGGGCAGAATTATAATGCCTCATGTTCAGGAAATGCTTTTTTGGAAGGAACCGCGCGGTGGTAGCGCTACCACTGGCGGTAGCTCGACACTCTCAATTCTCTTAGTGTCTCAGCGCATGCTAGCGCCGGGCGGTAATGTATACCGCACGACGCTAGACCGCTCAACATTTGGGTCGAGGCACTCAACGCTCGACGTTCTCGAGAAGCGCTAGCCCGTGGCGGTAGTGTTACTGCGCGGCTATAACTATTCTCAAGAAGCGCTAGCGCTTGGTGGTAGCGGTAGCGCGGGGCAGTAGCTTGATAATTTATTTGATAGAGCTCTTGGGTTACTACCACGCGGCGTTAACCTTACCGCAGGCGGTATCGTAGTTTTCTCATTTCCTTCCAAACGTGTAAACTACCGTGCGGCGATAGTTTTCTACCGCATGGCAGTAGCATAGTAGTTATGATGTGTCTACGTATCACCGCTCAATTGGAGTTCTGAGCGGTGGCATCCTCGAGAAGTCGAACGATTAGGCTACCGCACGGCGGTAACTTCCTACCGCGTGGCGGTAGGTCTCGTAAACTGAATTGTTGGACGAATCATGTCCGTCCACTGGTTTTATTTGGAGATCCGACGGTTGGTGCGTGCCTCTACGGGTATATGGTTGGGAGTTAGGTTCTCCCAACTCATTTCTTCATTGGATATCTCTTTCTAAGTGCTAGAGAGAAAGGTGAGTGAAGAAGGAAGAAGAAGCAAGAGATTCCACCGCCATTGGAGTTCTGAAGCTCCGATTCGCTAGCCGAGTCCGGATTTGGGGAGGCAGGGTCATTGCGGTCGCGTCCATCCATCTAGATCTTGGGCATGACACCAAAGAAATCGCAAATGGTAACGATTCTCAACTTGAACATGTGAAGTCCTCTTCCTTTTGCATAAGAAACCCTCTCTCGCAAGTGTGCGGAGAGCGTGAGGTATTCATTCAGGTAGATTTGGTTTATCCCCGTAGTTTTTCATATAGTGTTCGGAATCGAAGCATAAACATAGGCATGGTGTGTGAAGCCCATCCGGACTGGTTGGTCTGGATTAGTGATGTTTTCATTATGCATGTATCTTCAGATAAGAGTCGGTGCCATTTGTTTTTTGGGTTTCCATGAGGTAGATTGCAGCAGGGAACTTTGAGGACTAACCCTAAGGAGCACTCGAAAAACTGGATAGAAAGGCATTTCTACAAGGTACCGTGCTACAGTAGTGTTACCGCTGGCGGTAGCTCTGTGAAAGAGCTATTGTGAGGCTAGTGTGTGGGGCTACGTGCTCTTGGTGCCCAGCTTGGTGTGGCCTGAGAGCCATACTTATGCATAATCTGGATATGTATTATTGTTTGATCGATTTGTTGGGCCTCGGGGAAGCTTGATCCGTGACGATGACTTAAATTGACATGGCGGTGTGAGCAACGGGTTGAATCGAACTGTACCTACTCTATGTGGTTCGGTTAAAGAGACCTATGGTACGTGGCACTTACCGTTGGCTTAGAGGGCGAGTCATAGGCTTCAGCTGGAAAGACTTAAATGCTCACGATGGTTGTCGTCCTAGTGGCGACGGTGAAAACTCAGATTTGACCAGATTCACAGAGAATGTGCCCTGAGAGCATGAGATGTGTGGCCATTCGTGCCTATGCCTGTGGTGAAGTGTGCTTAAATTGCACTTTCATTTCTATGTTGGATTTTGCTAATACAAATGTAGGGAAGGAGTACCGCAGCCCCAAGTAAGGGGTGGGGTCATTATAATTTGTTCAGCTTTAGCTGACCATTGCTTTGTTTTGCCACCGCTAGGTAGATTGTTCTTATTCAGGAACAGGTGAGCCTAGTGGCAAATAGAGATCTGAAGCCCTTGTTGCTGTGATGTCCCTTGAACGCCAAAGCGAAGGGTTTCTTTTTACGGTTTTTCATGTATGGCCGGTCTGCGTGCCAAAGTATGTAAAACAGTTTAATTTAAGTTAAATGTTGTAAGGCCATAAGCCAAGACTCTATGTGTATTTGTACTTTTATTCCTACTTCGGGTTATAGTGGACATTCATATGCTGTGATGGGTTCTTCTAACTTACTCAAAAATTTTCGCTAGAATGCTCTGAGTTAGGCTTCGATAATGTTTCTTAGTAATTTGGTATTAATATGTAACTCCGCTGACTGTCCGTGGAATATGGCGTGGGGCCCCGGCCGGACCTTCTGTTATATCTCATGTGACAGATGAGGGTGTTACAACTCGCATCCTAACTTAGAGCATTCTAACGGAAGCTTCAAGGTTACTTGAACTCAAACTCATTTGATTATCCACAATATATAAACCACAATTTATCTATAAAAACATTGGAATGTCACTTACAAATACACAAAGGTTATGGCCTTAATGCCTTACAGTTACATTTTACCAGTGTGGATTACAAACATCGTCACGCACGCCCGCAACACATGAAAATAGTAAAATTCTTCATTCGGCCTTCAAGGACTAGCATAGCAACAGCAAGGGCTTCAGCCCACTATTTCCCACTGGGTTCTCCACATCTGTAGAAGGACAGTCCACCGCAATGGTGGCAAACAAGGCAACGGTCAGCATTCAGCTGACCA
Source organism: Platanthera guangdongensis (assembly GCA_039583875.1). Lineage (NCBI taxonomy): Eukaryota > Viridiplantae > Streptophyta > Magnoliopsida > Asparagales > Orchidaceae > Platanthera > Platanthera guangdongensis. Next base: position 95,777,694 of record CM077167.1, read on the forward strand.
ATTTATAACGACCCTACCCCTTTCCCGGGGCAGTGGTATTCCTTCCCTGCAAGCATAACATTTTCACAAGGAGATATATCACAAAATGTGCACTCATGCACAGTTGAATATATCACAAACGTCAGCCGCATGGCACGACATTCCGTGCACCCATGACACATTATCAGTGTATCGGAAAACCATGGTCCCACAACCGTTCAAAGGTCCCAGACCCAATGGTAAACATTGAGCATTCATTCTCCACGGCCCACGGGTGGAGACTTTACTCTTGATGGCGTACAACCCAAGACTCTAATTATGTGATCCTAACGAATGCCAATAACATACGAACTCAAGTAGGACAACCATAACGCGGATACAGTTCAACCCTTGCCCGTTGCTCAAATTGCCAGTTCATTGTCTAGACTGACTCGGGTTGGCTTCCCCTTGTCCGTTCGGCTCACTGGCCTTTAGGAGCTCGCATCTCACAAAGTAGCCTCATAGTATCCCAGAGACAGGCTTTCACAATCACATGTTAGCTAGGAGCTATAGTCAGCGACAACCACTATCGTCTGGCGTTAGTGACAGAACACACTTTTTGTATCCAGCCCCAACCATAACTGGACCACCTATCCAGAAAACTCTGCAGCCACCTGCAGTGCCAGAAACACTGGACTTTCATAGCACAAATAGCTCACCAAGAGCTATCGCCATTGGCAATACTCACTGTCGCCTGTCGACATCCAACAGTTATCCAAACTGTGGTATTTCATGGGTATTTTCCTTATGTGCAGCTCCAGTACTTCCTTCTACTTACAGTTCACAGGTACAACCCTGTAGACCCCGTAAATTACTTGTTTATACTCAAAGTCTTCTCTGGTTCGCAAAATAAACATCATCAATCCATATCAGCCTGTCCAGATGGGGTTCACACAACATGCCTATTCCGTACTACACATTTCCGGATCTATATGCAAGACTTACTGGGGATTTCATGAATCAACCCAACGGAAATCCCTCAACACTCCACCTTTTGGTTGGGGATTCCATACATATGCCAATATAAGGACTTCACATATCCAAGGAGGAAGATCGTTTCCCTTGTCGTTCTCTTTGGAGCCATGACAAAGCTTTTCTATGGGGATGGAAATGAGTGCCTCACTTTCCTCTTCGCGGATCTAGCCTCAAAATACTTCCGATGAGGAAATCTCCTTCATCACGTTCACCAAGATCAACCCAAACCCTAGCTCTAGCTGTGAGATCTCTTCCCCAAAACTGGGATGAAATGAAGAGAGAGAGTGAGAAGCAAATAATGAGTTCCTCCTCCCAACTCCTCTGTATATGTGGGCTCAGGTAAACCACAGCCACACGATCTCTTCTCATCCTAAAGCAACAGTCAGGATTTGAGCTGAAAAGTCAACCCACCGCTCATCGGCCACTGCAAGATTTGTTCGGCTTTCGTCGAGCTCGAGAGGCAACATGTTTGTCGAAAAAATGCGTCGCTGTTATGCGAGAACCCCTTTCATTCGACGTTCGACGTTCACCGAAAGAAACCAAGAAGTATAACAGCCCCACGATCATCGAAAGGATAATAGGACTACATTCGTTGAATGTTGTTCGACATTCGTCGAACTCCTGTTCGATGTTCGTCGAATGCCTATTTTGACAAGAATTCCAGGGTTACCGCCCCACTGGGAGATTGATGTCATCACTGGTACGTTTGTATAATCCGCCTATTTGACGTTCGTCGAATGCCTATTCGACAGTTTCGCCTTCTGACTCCTTTTGGGGGTGTTACAATTCTCCCTTCCTTACAAAAATTTCATCCCGAAATTTGCATACCACGCTAAAAAGGTAGTAACAAATTACTAACAACATATCGTCTCTTTACACAAAATATTACATGTTAAATAAACAACTCGGGAAATTCAGCATGCATGGTTTTCTCCCGCTCCCATGTTAGCTCCTCACGGCCACAGTTGTCCCACCGGACCTTGACCTTCCCAATTTTCTTATTCTGTAGCTGCTTAACCGCTTTATCCTCGATCCGAATGGGCCTAACATTCATCGTTAGCCCAAATTCGACCGGTACGTGATCATTCGCAATCACCTGAGTTGCATCTTTCGCGGCTTTTCGAAGCACTGATATGTGGAACACATCATGCAATCCACTCAATTCTGCCGAAAGAGCTAGCTGATAGACAACTTCTCCAACTCGCTCCACTAGTTTGAACGGACCGAGGTACATTTGTTCTCTTAGCTTACCCATAATCGGGACGCATAAACGACCGTCTTTTCGCAAAAGGCCGTCATCCCAGGAGAATTGGGCATTTAACCAATCCACTGCATAACATTGTAGACTTTTATCATGTTCCATTGCTTGCCAAACCCTGTCCTCAAGGTTATACTGTACCTCCGTCTAGTTCAGGCACGCATTTGTACTGAAATTCTTATCAACACAAGAAATCTCTATTGAGTTGGTGCTTCCGGGGTTACCGCCCCAGCGGGAGATTGACTTCTCTATTGAGTTGGTGCCAGGTGCAAAACCTGTGCCGCGCTCGCCATATCGTGTAGCGCCAAAGGAAATGACGGAACTGAAAGTTCTACTACAAGAGTTGCTGGAACAAGGATATATAAAGGAGCTTCTGGGGTTATACTCGTACCTGTAACGATGTCACTTTGCTTTATGGACTCCTGCTGGACAAGATTATACACTCGGGGCTGTGCCTGAGATGCAGAGGACTCCACCACTACCTTTCCTTTTTCATCATATGAGAAACTCAAACTATGCCCAAATATAGACCCCATAATGGAGAAAAACTACAGGCTCTCAATGATGAAGGCTAGCTATAAAGACCACATCTATCTATGTGAAATTTTATATAAAATATGGTCAAAGAAAGAGCAAAAAGGATCTTGAATTAACAAAAATGAGTTACCTTACTTGAAATTTGCTAAAGCCTACAGTAACAACTACCACTGGGAGTTTTGGAAAATTCCAATCGCTATGTAATGAACGTTCAAATCACGATGCTCCAAAACATGTTACAACACACACAGACAACTATATCTTAGGTAACAGAACATTGATGACAAAGAATCACCAATCGTTAGTAGGAATAGCTGACTGATCGGGAACTATAGATCGTTAATTTTTGCCACTAAAGAAGCAGCTACAACTGGGATAAAATTTTAATTTTCAACACACCTCAATGATATTTTATCGCCAAATGTAGAAACTCTGAAACATGATTTTAATAATCAGCCGGGATGTGTTTTTGATCGGAGGCCTGTGCTTTTCTCGTCTAGATATGTGGTCGGGGTTGAAGCAAATCACCATCTGGGTGCTCCGAGATGTAAGCCAACATTGGATGTCGATTCGCTCATATAGGATTTCGCCTGTGCAGAGTTGTCGATGGAAATTCGCGCCGGGAAGAGTGTCGCCGGAGGTGTTTTGCACGCGGTAAAATAGGGCTGTGATGCCCTAAATTAGTGAGGAAGATAAGGCGAGAGGAGGGTTCGGCTTCGGTAGGGAATGAAATGAACCGGGATATTTCTCCTGTGGCGAGTTGCCGATGGAGATTTGTGTGGGGAAGAGGGTTGCCGGAGGTGTTTTACACACGACATAATAGGGCTGTGATGCCCTAAATCACTGCGGAAGATGTCGCGAGAGGAGGCTCGTCTTCGATAGGGATTGGAATGAACCAGAATT
>CM077167.1:95786384-95791493 GCA_039583875.1 Platanthera guangdongensis
GACATCATTGTTCCTCGGTTACCACAAGCCAAGATTAGGAGTACCTTTAAGGTATCTTAGAATTCGCTTTGCAGCGACATAGTGAGATTCCTTAGTGTTCACCTGATATCGGCACATACACATGTGGAGAACATAATATCCGGTCTACTGGCAGTAAGGTAGAGCAGGGATCCAATGATGCTTCTGTATTTGGTTTCATCGAAAGGTTTACCTTTCTCATCCTTATCCAGAGACATGGTGGATCCCATTGGAGTCCTCATAGAGGTTGCACTCTCCATACCGAATTTCTTAAGGAGTTCATTTGTGAACTTCGTCTGAGAGATGAAGATTCCATCCTCAGACTGTTTCACTTGAAGGCCTAAGAAATACTTGAGCTCTCCCATACTGCTCATTTCAAACTTTCCTTGCATAAGTTTAGAAAACTTTTTGCAAAGATTGTTGTCCGTTGAGCCGAATATTATGTCATCGACATAGATTTGCACCAGCAAAATCTTGCCTTTGACTTCCCTGAGAAACAATGTTTTATCTATTTTACCTCTGGAGAACTTGTTCTCAAGAAGAAAGCTAGATAAAGTCTCATACCAAGCTCGTGGAGCTTGTTTCAACCCATATAAGGCCTTATTAAGAAAATAAACGTGATTGGGATAAGTAGGATCGACAAAACCTGGGGGTTGAGCGACGTATACTTCCTCTTTCAGGTCTCCGTTCAGGAATGCCGATTTCACATCCATTTGATAGACTGTGAATCCTTTGTGTGAAGCATATGCCAGGAACAACCGGATTGCCTCGAGCCTTGCTACTGGTGCGAAGGTCTGGTCGAAGTCAATCCCTTCCTCCTGTCTGTAACCTTGAGCCACCAGCCTGGCCTTGTTCTTTATGATGACACCATGTTCATCCAGCTTGTTTCTGAAGATCCACTTCGTGCCAATCACATTCTGCTTGTATGGTCTGGGAACCAGCGTCCAAACCTTGCAACGTTCGAATTGATGTAGTTCCTCTTGCATGGCCAGAATCCATGCCGCATCCTTGTTCGCCTCGTCGAACTTCTTTGGCTCAACCTGTGACAGGAAGCTAAGATGCAATACTTCGTTAGTTGTACCTCTTCGAGTTCTGACGCCTACACGAGGATCTCCGATGATCTGTTCTCTAGGATGAATCCCTCACGTGACGGAGCTCTAGAAGTCTGGCGTCTGGAGCTTCAGCTACTTCTTGTGCTTCTCGTTCTTCTAAAAGATTTGTTCCATCTTGATCTTCAAATTTTCAGATGACGTGGAGGTGGAAACTTTGACGTACTTGGGTGCGTCATCTTTAGGGTCTCATCCAGATTCAGCTGGTCAAGTCTAGCACCTGCATCTTCAAGAATACAACTGGAAGAATTGCTGTTAAGCAAACTTCCTTCATCAAATACAACATTTATTGATTCTTCTACCACTAGGGTTTTCTTATTGAAGACCCTATATGCCCGACTATGGGAACTATATCCCATGAATATGCCTTCGAAGCATTTTTCACACGAATTTAGTACGCGGGTACTTCCCATTATTTAGTACATAGCATCTGCAACCAAAATCCTCAAGTAGGACATGGTTGGTTTCCTGCCTTTCAGTAGCTCGTAGGGCGTCTTACGATGATGTTTGTTGATCAATGCTCGGTTTTGTACATGACATGCCGTATTGACACCCTCTGCCCAGAAGTATTCCGGGAGAGAAGCATCTTTCAACATTGTCGTGCAGGCTTCAATGAGAGTTCTATTTCTCCTCTCCGCAACTCCATTTTGCTGAGGAGTGCGCGGGGAGGAAAACTCATGAAAGATACCTTGTTCTTCACAAAATTCTGTCATAGCACCAGATTCGAATTCTGTTCCATGGTCACTTCGGATTTTGACCACGGAGCAGTTAAATTCGTTCTGAACTTGCTTGACAAAATTAGTGAAGATGTCAAAAGTATCTGACTTTCGTTTCAAAAAGAACACCCATGTAAACCGTGAGTGATCATCAACTATCACTAGCGTATATGACTTGCCTCCCAAACTATGAACTTGCATTGGCCAAACAAGTCCATATGTAGCAGGTAAAGACATCGGGAAGAGTCTTTGTCTGCAATGCTCTTAAAGGTAGCCCGAGTCTGTTTGCCCATCTGGCATGCAGGACAGGGGCTATCTTGATGCACTTGATACTGGGAGCATCTCTTACTAAATTCTTAGAAAATAGCATACTAATTGTCTTAAATTAATATGTGCCAATCTCTTGTGCCATTGTTCACAAAGAGATGCACTGCCTGTTGCCACAAGGCATACGGGGGTAGATGAATCTAACTGAGAAAATCTAAGCAGAAAGATATTTCTGCTCCTAATGCCTGATAATACCGTCTCAGAAGAGGTACGTGAAATTATCAGACATTTATCCTTGCAGAACTTAACGTCATAACCTTTATCACATAACTGACTTACACTGATCAGGTTATGGTTTAACCCTTCAACATAAGCCACGTCGGTGATAGAGATTATACCGTTGGAAATCATACCATAACCTCTGGTGACTCCTCGATCTGACCCTCCAAAGATGACTTTGGGTCCATTCTCGACTGGAGTGTAATCACGCAGCAGGCTTCTTGTCCCGGTCATATGCCGGGAGCATCCACTGTCCAAATACCAGATTGGCGTTTTGGTGGCCTTTGGACATTCCTGCAAAACAAAATTAATTTGCCTTAGGAACCCAATCGAACTTGGGTCCTAGATTCCTGGTTAGCACACTCCCCCCCTCGGTTGGTTAACCCTACGAGTGGTCGGTCTCGCATTGTTAACATGGGGAGTCTCGTAGTTCCTTGGATTAAACCAACAATCCACGGCAAAGTGACCGACTTTGCCACAGCACCAACAGTCGAACCTGTTGTATCTCTTCGAGGCTCCTGCCTTACCCTGGGAACAACGGGTACAGCTGGGGCCTTGGATCTGGAGGTGGAGGCCTCATGGTGATGGCAGTCACATGACTTTGTCACCTTCTGTATAACAGGCTTGACTTTTGGCGCCTGCTTTCCATTATGGCCGCTAGAGAACGGACCATAATTTCCTATGTGGATCTCCTCATAAGGTGCCTTGAAGGCACTCTCACCAAAGTTCCGGGGGAAGTTCCAACCGTCATACCGGCTCTTAGGCTTTGCAACCGAGGGCCGGAAATGATGCCCAAATGTTGACTCAAAGTCATGTTGGTTGCAAGGAAAGCCAGGCTTTCTGAACGCAACAGGACTAAGAGAGCCTTCCCCTTTTCATCAGCAGAGGCCTTCTTGGCGGCCTTATTCTTCCTCTGGTTCTTTCTCTCCGAGATGAAGAACCAGATGCCCCAACATGCCCCAAGCCAGCTCCTTTGGCCTGAGCAGAGAAGGTGTCAACGACTGGAAGCACTGTTTTTGGCATAGAGAAGCTCTGTACGATCTTCCTTTCTGCCGCAAGTAGTTCTTCCAATTTGTTGACTTCCTCCTGCTTAGATCAAGGAGCTGCAAAGACTCTGAGTGCTTTGAAGTCAGGTCAGGTGTTCCTGTCCGGAGAGAATCAAACTAGTGACCTCTTCCCTTAGGGATACACACTCACCCTTAAGGAATTTTACTTCCTTCTTCTCAGCCCTCAGTCTCTTACGGCACTCGTCGAAAGTGTTGAGCAGAAGCTCATACTTCTCGAGGAGTTCAGCTTCGCGGGCCGAAGGGCCATCCTCAGGTTCATCATCCTGAGACTCAGGATCAGAGTCGGAGTCGGAGAGAGGGGTGTGAGCTTTTACCTTCCCAGTAAATGGGGACATTCTCCTTCTGAGTCTGAGCGACCCACCAGCCCGAAGTAGGCTTCCTCATCATCACTGGAGTCTGAGGAATCAGACTCACTTAGTGTCTTTGGTCTTCTTGCGATGTAGCTCCGCTCCTTCTTATCTCTGGAGGATTTGAGCTCCTCTCCTTTCCCTTTATCTCTTTTTTTTGATGGCAGTCGGCCACGACGTGACCTGGCTTATTGCATCCAAAGCAAATAATATCAGAGAACGATGTTTGTTGTTTTAGATGCATACCTGTCAGAAGAGTAGTTTTTCTTCTGATGTCTGGATGAGGAGCCGTCTCTCTTCCTTTGATTCCTCATCTTGAGGAATTTCTTGAACTCTCGAGTGATGAGGGAGAAATCCTCTTCCGACAGTTCTGAGCTGGAGGAGCATGGATCGGAGTCCTCCTCTTCTTCCTTATTTCTGGCACGGTACGACACCGCACCCTTCCCTTTTCTGGAGTGACTGGCTTTTTAGGGCCACAGTCTTTTCTTTTGCAGCAGCCTTCTCTGCTTCTTCCTCTGCCTTCCTGGTGTTCAGCTGAAGTTCATAGGACATCAGCTTCCCGAACAGGATTTGTGGATCAGTTTCTGCTAGTCTGCCAAATTCTCTGATGGCGCAGATCTTTGTGTCCCATTCCTTAGTAAGGGACCTAAGGAATTTGTCATTGAGTTCACCATTGGTGAACACTCTTCCATAGCCCTTGAGGGCGTTAACAATCTTCAGGAAGTTCTCGTATGTGACTCCGATCTCTTCCTTAGGCCCTTGCCGGAAGGCCTCATACTTCTGGTTCAGGAGGGATCTCCGATCATCCCTCACTTCATCCGTGCCCTCCATTAGGATGATCAGGCACTGCCAATCTCCTGAGCTGTCCTGCAGTTGCTGAAGTTTTGCATCATAGAGTCGTCAACCGCGCTGACCAGGATGTTTCTTGCCTTCATGTCAAGGCCCACTAGGACCATCTCATCCTTGTCCATTTCAGAGAGTGTTCTTTGGCACTTTCTTGGTGGGATCAATGGTGGAGGCCTTAGTGGGGACATAAGGTCCCTCCAGCACGATCATGAACAGTCGAGGGTCCACTGCTTCCATATAGAACCTGATCTTTCCTTCCAGATAGGAAAGTTAGTCTGTTGCACACTGGGATCTTGCCGAGAGTAGCTTGAGCCCGTCCATAGTACTGTATGTCTCCTTGTTGAACACTTGCAGAACCTCAAGAGTGTTGACTTGACAAACGCACTCTGTAACTTGAAACCACCTAGTGTCGGCTATGTGAAAGTATGGGGGGGGATTCAACCTCAGGTGTTAGCCTTTT